>OW804100.1:1165525-1755624 GCA_942159475.1 Sthenelais limicola | reverse complement strand
CCCCTCCTCTCCCTCTCCTCTAACAGCAATGTTTCCATTCTGCCATCCATCCCCTACCTTCCCCTAGCTTCCCCTTGTCCTACTTTCCCACCTCTATTTTCGCCCTTGCTCCCATGATATTTAGCACCGATTTATGTCTAATTTTTGTCAATAATTTGGGGGTATTTCTGTATTTAGAAAGCCCTCGTGGTATTTAACAAATTAGGTCAATCAGCCCTTGGTCACGTGCTCCTGTCACATGGTACCCTCTCTCTCTGTGCTGCCACCTGGTGTTTTATTCAGGCACTAGCCTTGAGCCTGGTTCAGGCGTGTGATGGAAGGGGGCGCCACTAGCCTGGTCACGTCCAACAGATCTGCATTGCTGGAATATTACAAATATTGGATTTAAATACAACAATTAAAGTTACATTTAATGAATTCTCACTAATTGATTCATTAAGTAAGTTGGTAGCATCAATCTGATACTATGATATTTAAGTTATGATAATAATAATAGACTTTTTATTTCCATGAAACATTTACAGTAGTTTTCATACAGTATTGAAGAAAGAAAGAAAGAAAAAAATGATGGAAATAGGAAACAATCTCTTTCGAAAGTCTCTTAAATATTGATTATGAAGCTTGTTTGTCATAACTTCTATACTTGTACCTAATGTAAGTTAATTATTTCATGATGTGTATATAATGTACTACTGCTTCTATTGAATGTTTACTGATTGTTGATGTTTTGTCTTGTTCTTGCAGCAAAAGTCGATGGGGGCGGTGTTGTTTGGGGAGGTAGTGCGGCGTCTGGAGCTGTTAGAACAGGACTACTTTGACCTCGAGTTCATTGACCAGCAGGGCATTCCGGTAGGGGAGGTATTGTATAGGTTACATGTGTTTACTATGGGTACAGTAGGGGAGGTATTGTATAGGTTACATGTGCTTACTATGGGTACATTCCGGTAGGGGAGGTATTGTATAGGTTACATGTACTTACTATGGGTACAGTAGGGGAGGTATTGTATAGGTTACATGTACTTACTATGGGTACAGTAGGGGAGGTATTGTATAGGTTACATGTGTTTACTATGGGTACATTCCGGTAGGGGAGGTATTGTATAGGTTACATGTGCTTACTATGGGTACATTCCGGTAGGGGAGGTATTGTATAGGTTACATGTACTTACTATGGGTACAGTAGGGGAGGTATTGTATAGGTTACATGTGTTTACTATGGGTACATTCCGGGTAGGGGAGGTATTGTATAGGTTACATGTACTTACTATGGGTACAGTAGGGGAGGTATTGTATAGGTTACATGTGTTTACTATGGGTACATTCCGGTAGGGGAGGTATTGTATAGGTTACATGTACTTACTATGGGTACAGTAGGGGAGGTATTGTATAGGTTACATGTGTTTACTATGGGTACATTCCGGTAGGGGAGGTATTGTATAGGTTACATGTGTTTACTATGGGTACATTCCGGTAGGGGAGGTATTGTATAGGTTACATGTGTTTACTATGGGTACAGTAGGGGAGGTATTGTATAGGTTACATGTGCTTACTATGGGTACATTCCGGTAGGGGAGGTATTGTATAGGTTACATGTGTTTACTATGGGTACATTCCGGTAGGGGAGGTATTGTATAGGTTACATGTGTTTACTATGGGTACATTCCGGTAGGGGAGGTATTGTATAGGTTACATGTGCTTACTATGGGTACAGTAGGGGAGGTATTGTATAGGTTACATGTGTTTACTATGGGTACATTCCGGTAGGGGAGGTATTGTATAGGTTACATGTGTTTACTATGGGTACATTCCGGTAGGGGAGGTATTGTATAGGTTACATGTGCTTACTATGGGTACAGTAGGGGAGGTATTGTATAGGTTACATGTGCTTACTATGGGTACAGTAGGGGAGGTATTGTATAGGTTACATGTGCTTACTATGGGTACAGTAGGGGAGGTATTGTATAGGTTACATGTGTTTACTATGGGTACATTCCGGTAGGGGAGGTATTGTATAGGTTACATGTGCTTACTATGGGTACATTCCGGTAGGGGAGGTATTGTATAGGTTACATGTGCTTACTATGGGTACAGTAGGGGAGGTATTGTATAGGTTACATGTGTTTACTATGGGTACATTCCGGTAGGGGAGGTATTGTATAGGTTACATGTGCTTACTATGGGTACAGTAGGGGAGGTATTGTATAGGTTACATGTGCTTACTATGGGTACAGTAGTGTGGGTGAGTGCGGGGGGGGGCAGCAGCATCTTAGCCTTTACACAACCGCTACTGTCATCTACATGGGTCGTATTCATTCTCTCTCTCCTCTCTCCTCTCCCTCGCTCTCTCCCTCCTCTCTCCTGTCTCTCCTCTCCCTCTCTCCTCTCCTCTCTCTCCCTCTCTCCTCTCTGTCTGCCCTCTCTCTCTCTCTCTCCTCTCTCTCCTCTCTCCCTCTCTCCTCTCTCTCCTCTCTCTCTCCTCTCTGTCTGCCTCTCCCTCTCTCTCTCCCTCTCTCCCTCTCTCCTCTCTCTCCTCTCTCTCTCCTCTCTGTCTGCCTCTCTCTCTCTCTCTCCTCTCTCTCCTCTCTCCCTCTCTCCTCTCTCTCCCTCTCCTCTCTCTCCTCTCTCTCTCCTCTCTGTCTGCCTCTCTCTCTCTCTCCTCTCTCTCCTCTCTCCCTCTCCTCTCTCCCTCTCCCCTCTCTCTCCCTCTCTCGCTCCTTTCTCTCTCCCTCTCTCCTGAGTCTTCTCTCTTTCCCCCTTTCCTCTCTCCCTCTCTCTCCATTCTTTCTCTCTTTTGTCTGTATCTATCTGTCTGTCTGTCTGTCTATCTATCTGTCTGTCTGTCTGTCTGTCTGTCTGTCTGTCTGTCTATCTGGATCCTTGCTTTTGCTCTTACTCTCTGTTGCTCTCTGTCTCTTCCCTTCTCTGTCTCTCTGACATTGGTATAATAATAAAAGTAAAATAACAAAAAGTATAAATGTATTGAATAATGTAGGTAATATGGCATGTTATAAATATGCATGCATATATATATAATTTTATGAATTAAAAAAATTTGGTTTACCCACAAACTAAAGATTTGTTTAGAACAAAATTAATCAAATTGTGGGCCTCGTCCCACACTGACTACTGATATTGATATATATATATGATCCCTGACAGTGTTGGTAAATATAATATAATGTAATTATTACATTATATCATATTTATAATATAATATAATATCATGTTCACTCACAGTGTTGGTAGATATATAATATAATATAACATAATATAATATAGTATGATGTAATATATTATCATGTTCACTCAATGTTGGTAGATATATAATATAATATGATATAATATGATGTAATATATTACTATGTTCCCTCACAGTGTTGGTAGATATATAATATAATATAATATAATATGATGTAATATAATATAATATAATATAATATGATGTAATATAATATAATATAATATAATATGATGTAATACATTATCCTGTTCCCTCACAGTGTTGGTAGATATATATAATATGATGTAGTATAATATAATATAATATGATGTAATACATTACTATGTTCCCTCACAGTGTTGGTAGATGTAATATAATGTAATATGATGTAATATATTACTATGTTCCCTCACAGTGTTGGTTGGACCATGAGAAGCCTATACTGAAGCAGGGTGCCCGTTAACGGCCTCAACTTCAAGCTGCTGGTCAAGTTCTACACGCCCGACCCCCGGGCTGCTGGAGGAGGAATACACCAGGTGGCGCCATGGTTACCTCTTAGTTACTCTTAGTTACTGAGGGCCTTAATCTGAGGGCTGATTGTATGAGAAGTCTATATCTATATCAGGAGCATCATTTAAATGATATTAAGAAATGACCAGTTGGAACAATGGAATATATTCTGTTCATAATCAAGACTGCTGTATAAATATATGTAGAATGTTATATTGTGAAGCCCTGATCGTCTAATGGTGAATACTGTAATGGCCCTCCTGTATGTAGTGCACACTGTTAATGTATGACTAACTGTTTGTGTTGGGTACATGACTAACACTGACTATTGGTGTTGTGTACAGGTACCAGTTTGCTTTGCAAGTGCGGCGAGACTTAGCAACGGGTGCCATGCCCTGCCAGGGAACATACCGCTGTCCTCCTAGCCTCCTTTATAGTGCAGGGTGAGTTATATTACCCCTTTATATTACCCTTTATAGTGCAGGGTGAGTTATATTACCCCCTTATATTACCCTTTATAGTGCAGGGGTGAGTTATATTACCCCCTTATATTACCCTTTATAGTGCAGGGTGAGTTATATTACCCCCTTATATTACCCTTTATAGTGCAGGGTGAGTTATATTACCCCCTTATATTACCCTTTATAGTGCAGGGTGAGTTATATTACCCCTTTATATTACCCTTTATATAGTGCAGGGTGAGTTATATTACCCCCCTTATATTACCCTTTATAGTGCAGGGTGAGTTATATTACCCCCTTATATTACCCTTTATAGTGCAGGGTGAGTTATATTACCCCCTTATATTACCCTTTATAGTGCAGGGTGAGTTATATTAACCCCTTATATTACCCTTTATAGTGCAGGGTGAGTCATATTACCCCTTTATATTACCCTTTATATAGTGCAGGGTGAGTTATATTACCCCCTTATATTACCCCTTTATAGTGCAGGGTGAGTTATATTACCCCCTTATATTACCCTTTATAGTGCAGGGTGAGTTATATTACCCCCTTATATTACCCTTTATAGTGCAAGGGGTGAGTTATATTACCCCTTTATATTACCCTTTATATAGTGCAGGGTGAGTTATATTAACCCCTTATATTACCCTTTATAGTGCAGGGTGAGTTATATTACCCCTTTATATTACCCTTTATATAGTGCAGGGTGAGTTATATTAACCCCTTATATTACCCTTTATAGTGCAGGGTGAGTTATATTACCCCTTTATATTACCCTTTATATAGTGCAGGGTGAGTTATATTACCCCCTTATATTACCCTTTATAGTGCAGGGTGAGTTATATTACCCCCTTATATTACCCTTTATAGTGCAGGGTGAGTTATATTACCCCCTTTATATTACCCTTTATAGTGCAGGGTGAGTTATATTACCCCCTTATATTACCCTTTATAGTGCAGGGTGAGTTATATTACCCCCTTATATTACCCTTTATAGTGCAGGGTGAGTTATATTACCCCCTTATATTACCCTTTATAGTGCAGGGTGAGTTATATTACCCCTTTATATAGTGCAGGGTGAGTTATATTACCCCCTTATATTACCCTTTATAGTGCAGGGTGAGTTATATTACCCCCTTATATTACCCTTTATAGTGCAGGGTGAGTTATATTACCCCTTTATATTACCCTTTATATAGTGCAGGGTGAGTTATATTTACCCCTTATATTACCCTTTATAGTGCAGGGTGAGTTATATTACCCCTTTATATTACCCTTTATATAGTGCAGGGTGAGTTATATTACCCCCTTATATTACCCTTTATAGTGCAGGGTGAGTTATATTACCCTCTATAGTGCAGGGTGAGTTATATTACCCCCTTATATTACCCTTTATATAGTGCAGGGTGAGTTATATTACCCCCTTATATTACCCCCTTATATTACCCCCTTATATTACCCCCTTATATTACCCCCTTATATTACCCTTTATATAGTGCAGGGTGAGTTATATTACCCCTTTATATTACCCTTTATAGTGCAGGGTGAGTTATATTACCCCCTTATATTACCCCTTTATAGTGCAGGGTGAGTTATATTACCCCCTTATATTACCCCCTTATATTACCCTTTATATAGTGCAGGGTGAGTTATATTACCCCTTATATTACCCCCTTATATAGTGCAGGGTGAGGGTGAGTTATATTACCCCATTATATTATCCCCCTTATATTACCCTTTATATAGTGCAGGGTGAGTTATATTCCCCCCTTATATTACCCCCCTTATATTACCCTTCTATACATTACCCCCTTATGTATTACCCCTTCTTATGCCCCTAGTTTGTTACTTGCCCAAATATTGTAGGTTCCTGATCCTCTTGTTGAACAATACTGCAGTTAATTTGTTTAATGATAAGCAATTATAGTAATTATAGATCATAATTGATTTAGATTATTGATGATAATGTTAATCATTCTGGTAATATGATATGTTACTATTGTGTTCCTTGCCCCAATATTGTAGATTGCAGGAACCTGTCGCCGCGCGTCTACTGTTGAATGTTACTCAGTAATAATATGTTTGTCTCTTAACAGCGGAGTTGGGCGACTTTTTGGACGACGAGTACCACGACCATTCATACCTTAGCGGCCTCAGACTCTTGCCCAACCAGAGTGAAGAGTTGGAGATCAAGATCATGGAACACCACAAGGAACATGTGTAAGTACATGAGGGGGACTTGTGTAGATTAATGGGACATGAGGGGGACTTGTGTAGATTAATGGGACATGAGGGGGACTTGTGTAGATTAATGGGACATGAGGGGGACTTGTGTAGATTAATGGGACATGAGGGGGACTTGTGGAGATTAATGGGACATGAGGGGGACTTGTGTAGATTAATGGGACATGAGGGGGACTTGTGTAGATTAATGGGACATGAGGGGGACTTGTGGAGATTAATGGGATGAAAGTCTTTATTATTTCTACTGTAATTAGTATTTTTTATTTCCTCCGAATTCCATCATTTTTATCTAAAAATTTTCAAAAAAAAAGTTTCACCAAATTCTGTTGAAAAGGTTCAAAATATAAATTTACAAGATCACATATTTGGTGATAGGGGAGTTTGCCCTGGTAACATCCCTATACTGGTTTTGCCGTTGGTGGTGAGACCGCGTGGACAGGACCATGCTTGGCCGGCTCTATGTATACTGACGCTGCGCCAGTATCATGCATTTGGCGGCCCTCAAGGTAGTATTGGGTGCTGAGGACAGATTGCACTGCCTCATGTGGTACTGGCAGACACTAATGTGCCTGAAGCAACCCCCCGCAGCTTGTTGTACTGGTCAGAGGGAAATATGAGAAATCCCTCTATGGAGGTTTTTCCCTTTGCCAGAAATGTTCCATTAGTTTTACCCAGACTTTCATCCCTGGTAAACAAATATCAGTAATTTCATGATTAGACACTTGTCTGGCGATATGCTGTATAATGATTCAGTCCTACTGTGTAGAACCTATTGCTGTATATAGACAGACACTATATTATTTCTTTATTATTTAAAATTTAATTTCCCAAATATTTCACGCTTGTGATACATTTCATCTTGAGAAATTTTGCAAATTTCGATTAATACAACTTGATCATGAAAAATAGAAATAACTAACATGTTTGTGTGTTGCAGAGGGCAGTCCCCAGCAGAGGCAGAGTTTAACCTGCTGGACACGGCCCGCAAGGTTGAGCTCTATGGTATACGAATGCACCAGGCCAAGGTACGTACCCCACCGCCCGGCCCCGCCGCTCTCTCACTAGTCTCCAGACCACTAGATCTCACACCGCAGGAACACACAAGTGTTGCCCACACCAGCCTCAGGCTCCTCACTCAGCAGCAGAAAATTGTATTTTCTCTCCTTTTAACAGTTAAAAATATCGTTTTTATTCGAGGAAAGATTATAATTTTGTTGCAAAGTATTATTTGTAAACTGTTCCATGTGACCGTTACCTGAAATAATCTGACATAAAAAATGTTCTTTCTTACTTTCCAACCTTTTCTTTTCTCTCTAAAAAAATATTATTTGATGCATTTTGAAACCTAAAATTCAAAAGATATTAGAAATAAAGATAGATTTTAGAGATGAGTCATTTGCCTGGTCTCCTTCTGGTGACACTTGTGCTGCCCTCTGGTGAATGTTTGGGACATTACACAGCTTGTATAGACTCACTATTACAGGCTCCTGATTATCGCTCACTATTACAGGCTCCTGATTATCGCCCACCCACTTAGTGCTAGTTTTTGGCTTCACCACCAGGTGCTCATTGCAGTTTCTATTTCTCTCACCAGATGGCCCCACAGTCTTGTAGTAAGTCACATGACCACAAGAATTCCTGGAGCTACTGCTTCCGCTCAATTTTTCTTTCCATTTCATCTGTCAACATTTCTTAATGAATTTTCATCCTTAAATTTCGTGGGTTTATTTTTGTGATTTGATGATATTTATTCTGAAGTTTGTGCTTCAGGTTGATCAGGACACTGGAGGGGACCAGAGGGGAATAATAAATCATTTATTATTTAAATTAAAGATTTTATTTATGCTGGGTTTACAATGATGCCTGGGGGGTAGAGGGAATTCAGAGGGGGTGGGGAGTGGGACAGAGGGGGTGGGGAGGGAGGCAGAGGGGGTGGGGAGGGAGGCAGAGGGGGGTGGGGAGTGGGACAGAGGGGGTGGGGAGGGAGGCAGAGGGGATTTATTATTTAAAACAAAGATTTTATGTACTCTGGGTTTACAACGTTGGCTGGTTGGTAGTTTTAGTTACTCATTGCATTATGGAATAGATATGCTAGCCTATAGTAAGATGGGTAAGACTTAGCACTGCCTATAGCAGGGGTGGGGGCAGGGGGCTGGGCAGGGGGCTGGGCGGGGGGCTGGGCGGGGGGCTGGTGGGGGCAGGGGCGGGGGCGGGGGCAGGGGGCTGGGCAGGGGGCTGGGCAGGGGCGGTATCTATAGTAAAACTAAACATGTTTCATTGGGGGAGGATTGTTTGACTGGTGTCGCCCTCTAGTGTCTTGCGTGCTCATTTGTGTCTCTGGTGCTTCCAGGAGTACTGCGACGATGATTCTGACGGGGGAGTGAGTAACACTGTGTTTTGCGCCAGCATGTAGTACGCCTACCTCACCAGCCGCAAAATTTTACAAAATATTTATTACTCTAAAATTACCCTAGACTTAAACAACAAATTACTAAAATTGAAAATAATAATAGCAATAATGGAAATAATGAGATTTAAGTTCTTTGTGTATTATAAATTTCACTGAGTTGATTATTTTACGTTTCCAAATCTTGACTACCACTCGGTGCTCCACCACACGCCCTCGTTCACTAGACATTAATCTTTCACCTCACTCAAAACTTTCACTCAAATTCTACTTTGGAAAAGAGCAAACAAAATATCTTGTTTTTCGCCCATCATTGTGAGAGCTTTTCATGCACCGTCTCCTTCATTTTTCTACATGTTTTACAACCCATGTTCCATTTTTTGAACTGACGCAAAACGCAGACTTGACTTGCCCCGGCCTATTGTGCTTATTGTTTGTCCCCGCCCAGTGCTGCCACCATGCTGCATTCATGCACACCAGATGTCCTACACATGCTCCCTCCCCCCTCCATTGTTACCATGGTGTCACGCCATTGTTGCCATGGTGTCACGCCATTGTTGCCATGGTGTCACGCCATTGGTGTAACTGCATTGTTACCATGGTGTCATGCCAATGTTGCCATGGTGTCACGCCATTGTTACCATGGTGTAACTGCATTGTTGCCATGGTGTCACTCGATTGTTGCCACGGTGTCATGCCATGGTTTCACCCGACTGTTGCCATGGTGTCACTCGATTGTTGCCACGGTGTCATGCCATGGTTTCACCCGACTGTTGCCATGGTGTCACTCGATTGTTGCCATGGTGTCACTCAATTGTTGCCATGGTGTCATGCCATGGTTTCACCCGACAGTTGCCATGGTGTCACTCCATTGTTGCCATGGTGTCACTCCATTGTTGCCATGGTGTCCCTCCCATTTCACCATGGTGTCACCCCATGGAGCCACATCACCTACAGTATGTTTTGTATGCTAAAGTCATGTGAGGGCATCTCTTTCCACGTTTGCTGCCGCTACTGCTGCTGCCACATCTTGCTCTTACGTTACATATTTGTATTTTGCTGTTTTGTCTGCCGCCAGCAGCCGTCACTATTTACTGTCACACGTCACTACTCCAGTGTGGAGCTACACTTATTATGACGTCATCACCCTGTGTGCACTCCACAGCTCACCTTCCACATGGTTATTATGGTCTATGAAGTGGAAGTTTGTTTAATATTTGTGTTTAAATTAACCACCACTAACGTGTACATATGTGTGTCAGTGAGCTGTGAATCTGCTACATAGCGGCAGAGTCACATAGATAAGGTAATAACATCAATAACCAGCAGAAACTTTACTTTCACCGACTTGTCTTTCAACAGTGAAGGACTGCGGTGCGGCAGGCCATGTCTGCGTCCCTCACACAAAGTTAAAGTGTTGTATGTTGTATTGCTTCCAGCAGCAGCAGTTAGCTTCTATACTATTGTCTGTATCTTACAACTTCTTTATAATCTCAGTAATTCTTAAATTACTTTCTTGTTGTGTTGATTCAATATGAATATAAGTGAGAAGTACAAGCCACTACACCTTGTTGCAGCGCACGTTCTGCTGATCAAGTCATAGAACGTGAACAAAGCATTTCTCTAACATGTTGGCTAGGCCTGGTTCAAGCTCATGGCTTGGCTCCAACTGCCTGCACCACATATTGGCCTAATCCTGGTGCTGCCACCCGGTGTAGGCTCTGGTGCCTCACTGTTTACTCATGTCTGAATTGTAAAAGGAGACCTAACTAAGGATTGCTAACTAATGCCAGCTTGTGTTGTGTTGCAGGACCACGAGGGCGTGAACCTTAACCTGGCTGTCGCCCACATGGGCGTACTCGTCTTTCAGAACGCAACTAAGATAAATACGTTCTCATGGGCGAAGATCCGCAAACTCAGCTTCAAACGCAAGAAGTTCCTCATCAAGCTACACCCTGAAGGCTATGTAAGTAACACAAACAGTGAAACTCTTTATGTGTAAAACCAGGATATTATATTGAATACAAGTTTGTATGAGATGTTATTGGTGTCATATGGACTCAGTCAATTGTCAATCATTTGTTGCTGTTACATCCAGTAAATATATCAATATTGCAAAATATAGAGATATTGTATGCATCTGTGTTCAGACTTCTCCTGATATATATATTTATATCTCATGAATAATAATAATTAAGTCAATAATTAGAATTGCATCTTCAAAGCTTGGTTAGCTTTCTCTAGCATATGTTATGATAATAAACTAAATGATTATATTTAAGAGATTTATGTAAAATGCAGAATTACAGCAAGTGTTTCCTTGACTACCACAAGTTTCTCCTCCCCTCGCTCCTCTCTACCTCAGTTTGAAGTCAGTTTGAATTAATTAGTTTCAGTTTCTCCGACAAACTTCTTCCTCGTTCACAGATTTCTATTTTCAGTCTTCTAACGCAAACCTTGAGAAATATGTTCTTCAGAAATCCCTTTCTAGTGACATTTTGCTAGAGATATTTTCATGATATTGAGTGCAAAATGAGTATTTAGGTAAAATACATCTAGTAATTTTGAGTAAAAAGTGGTAATTTTGTGCCAAGAATGAGTGATTTTGACCAAGTATTGCGGGCGGGCCTGGTCCTGGCACCTGAATGAACGCAGTATGGAAAGTCTTTTGGCAACTTTCACGCAAGTCCTGGACGACGGGGGCGCTCACTACCTGAACATTTTACATCCTTCCAGATGGTCTTGGATGCCATTATTGGCTTTTATTCTTTAGTTTAAATTTTAAATTGTGCTATTAAAACATTTCTATCCCTCTATTACCTTGGCCCTTTTTAGCTTCATATGTTTGAATATGCTGAAGTTCTGTCTGTAGGAGATCTCTTGGTCTTCTCTTCTCTTCTTGTATCATCGCCCACCCTCTGCCCCCCCCCCCCCCCCCCACCCCACTATACATGAGCGCCCCCCTCGGCCTAGTGACCTGCAAACAAACTATTTTGTAACACAGTGAATTGATCATGTGACTTGTGTCATGTGACTTGTCATGGTGACCTTGACCTTCTGTTTCTGCCTCCATGTGCTTTGCCCACTGGCGCCCCCAGGCAGAGGTAAACAACACTACTCGCTGACCTTGACCTTTGCTTGTCTCTGCTTCAGCAGCTCCCTCTTCAGTACCAATCTGTAACTTAGAAGCTCGGCTATAGTGAGAGTAACTGTAGCTTAACTGTAGCGTTCACTGTAGCGCTCCAACCGTTCTGTTCTTCCGTAGACTCATTTTCTTGGTTTATAATTTGGCATTTTGGAGTCAGTTGCAGGATGTGAGAACACACGGTGTGACCTTGTCGTGTGACCTTGCAGTGACCTTGTGTGGTTTGTTTGGTTTATTTCTGCAGTTCCAGTTCTTGTGTTCATGCTCCTAACTGCACCTCTTCCTTTACCTCACACATATGTTATATCACATGTTCCTCCTCAATGTCCTCTTTACCTCAGCTAAATTCTCACTTCATTTTCATCCTAAATATCTTGCCTTCCCCTTTCCCTCCCTATCCATTTACTTGTCCCACCTTCTCTTTCTTTCCCTTTCTTTCCCTCCTCTACCTTTCCCCTTTCCCTCCCCCTCTACCCTTTCCCTTTCTTTTCCTTTCTTTCCCTCCCCCTCTACCCTTTCCCTTCTTTTCCTTTCTCTCCCTCCCTCTTTACCTGTCCCTTTTCCCCTTTCTTCCCCTCCCCTCTAGCTGTACTTTCGATATGTATATATAAATTGTCCATAACCCTATACATGTTCCCCCCCACTATAGACCCCTATACCATATTTTGTCAACTATTTAAAATGCACATATTCTATACTCAGCCAAATTTAAGAAAAGCCAAACCTTGACATTAATTGTTGAGCCTCCCTTTGCACCAGATTCTACTACAGTGTATAATAGTGGATGACCCTCCGTCTGACACACTCTCCATACACCGCACTACGCCAGGGAGGGCGTGTGTCTCCTGGCACAGCCCGTAGCTCTCCATGTTGTCTGTCTGTGTGTCTACCCTTCCTGTCTCAACTAATTCTGGCATGAGTTTATCTCCCGCAGTGACCTTCCCTTCCCCTTCCCTTCTTCCCTTCTCCTTCCTTCCCCTTCCCTGCCCTTCTCCTTCCCTTCTCCTTCCCTTCTCCTTCCCTTCTCCTTCCCTTCTCCTTCCCTTCTCCTTCCCTTCTCCTTCCCCTTCCCTACCCTTCCCTGTCCTTTTCCTTCTCCTTCCCTTCTCCTTCCCTTCCCTGCCCTTCTCTTTCCCTTCTCTTTCCCTTCTCCTTTCCCTTCCCTTCTCCTTCCCTTCTCCTTCCCTTCTCCTTCCCTTCTCCTTCCCCTTCCCTACCCTTCCCTGTCCTTTTCCTTCTCCTTCCCTTCTCCTTCCCTTCCTGCCCTTCTCCTTCCCTTCTTTCCCTTCCCTTCCCTGTCCTTCTTTCCTTCCCTGTCCTTCTCCTTCCCTTCTCCTTCCCTTCCCTTCCCTGTCCTTCTCCTTCTCCCTCCCTTCTCCTTCCCTTCTCCTTCCCCTTCCCTTCCCTGCCCTTCTTTCCCTTCCCTGTCCCTTCCCTTCCCTTCTCCTTCCCTTCCCTGTCCTTCTCCTTCTCCCTCCCTTCTCCTTCCCCTTCCCTTCCCTGCCCTTCTTCTTTCCCTTCCCTTCCCTGTCCTTCTCCTTCCCTTCTCCTTCCCTTCCCTGCCCTTCTCTTTTCCCTTCCCTTCTCCTTTCCTTCTCCTTCTCCCTCCCTTCTCCTTCCCCTTCCCCTGCCCTGCCCTTCTCCTTCTTTTCCCTTCCCTTCTCCTTCTTTTCTTTTCCCTTCCCTCTCCTTCTCTTCCCTGCCCTTCTCCTTCCCTTCTCCTTCTCCTTCCCTTCTCCTTGCATTGACTTTCTCTTTCTCAATTTGTTTTTTCTTCCCCCTTCCCCTTCCCCTTCTACACTCTCCCGGTACCCTCCTAATTCTCCATTTCATTCTCTTAGTCCCATTTCTCACTTTCCTTCTATTTCTTCCTCCTCCTTCCCCTCTCACATCCCAACTGCCTTCTGTGTTTTATTGCTTTGCAAATTCAACATCTCTTTCCACCCTCACCTGCTCTTCCTCTTCCTCTTCCCCTTTTCCTCCTCCTGCTCCTCCTCCTCCTCCTCCACCTCCACCTCCACCTCCTCCTCCACCTCCACCACCTCCTCCTCCTCCTCCTCCTCCACCTCCTACTCCTCCTCCAGCACCTCCTCCTCCTCCTCCTCCTCCTCCTCCTCCTCCTCCAACTCCTACTGCTCTCCCTCCTCCTCCTCTCCCTCCTCCACCTCCTACTCCTCCTCTCTTACTCTACCAGCTCCTCCCCTACCTCCTCCTCCTCCTCTCCCTCCTCAACCTCCAACTCCTACTGCTCTCCCTCCTCCTCCTCTCCCTCCTCCACCTCCTACTCCTCCTCTCTTACTCTACCAGCTCCTCCCCTACCTCCTCCTCCTCCTCTCCCTCCTCAACCTCCAACTCCTACTGCTCTCCCTCCTCCTCCTCTCCCTCCTCCACCTCCTACTCCTCCTCTCTTACTCTACCAGCTCCTCCCCCTACCTCCTCCTCCTCCTCTCCCTCCTCAACCTCCAACTCCTACTGCTCTCCCTCCTCCTCCTCTCCCTCCTCCACCTCCTACTCCTCCTCTCTTACTCTACCAGCTCCTCCCCCACCTCCTCCTCCTGCTCTCCCTCCTCCTCCACCTCCTCCTCTTCCTACTCCTCCTCTCTTACTCTACACTGTATATAGGGAGGTGGCTTAGTTGTACCCCTCCCCCCTCCCCTGCACCACCACCACCTCTTTGTTTCATCTTTATCTAATCATGAACAATTTGCTGTATTTTACATGTTTCTAGTCGCCGGAGTGCACCTGTAGCCCTGAGGTGAATCGATGAGTAAAACTGTCATGTTTGCATCCCCCAGCGTCCACCACCACCATCCACCGTTAACCCTGGGTGCGGCCGTGTCCCGCCCCGTGCATCTCCCACTGGCCTGGGGGATGCTAGCATGGCCTTCCAAACACTAAACTTGTTTTTCTCTGATTCCGTTGGCAAAAAAAGATTTACATTAGTTGAGACACAGTTTGTCCGTCTTTTCTTGCTCTCCTTGTGTTGAGTCTTTGGTAGTCTGATGTTGGTGTTCCCATGGTAACCATAGCATGGTCTACCCCATACCTTAGTTACCATAGCAACCAGTGTACATAAGTTATATCTGAGTGATGAGTGATGACCCCTGCATGACCTTGACCTAATTACGGGACTGAGTGAGAGCTACGTGTAAGGGTTGACCACACGACAACGCTCTACGACAACGCTCTAACAACTTTTCCTCTTCTCTAACAACTTTGTATAAAGAGAAAAAATATATTTGTGTGGAAAAAGAACAAAGCCTATTTCTTGTTGCTATTTGCCCAGTTTCTCCCTTCACATCTTTTTCCTGGCTTTTAAATTTTGGGTTTGAAACATTGCAATTCGGTTTGATATTTTCTCTCTCTCTCTTTCTCTTGTATATTTTGAATACCTCCAACAAGTTGGTGTCAATGAGCTGTAGAGTAAAGTAACTAGTAGATATTGGAGGGAGTTGCTGCTTGTACTGGCGGATGGGAGCCTAATGAAACTCTTTACCTTCCAGCTCGCCCTCAGTGATGTGTACAGTTCAAAAGTAAGCATGATGACTGCCGCAGCCCGCCCCCGTGCGGCCGCGCCGGCAGCAGGCTCTCCCTTGCTCCTTCTTAATTCCGCTACTATTTTGTCTTTACTCACTTTTCCTCACCTACCAGCGCTCTCCCTCACCATCCATGTACGTCAGGCCTGTATTGGTGTCCTAGAACCAGATCAGATTGTATTAGTGTCCACCAACTAGGGCAGAATGTTTTAGTGTACTAGAATCAGGGCAGAATACTTTAGTGTCCCAGAAGGAGGGCAGGATAAGTGTCCTACAACTAGGACAAGGTGTCATGGAACCATGCGTGTATTGGTGACCATGTGTCCTAGAATGAGGCCAGTATTAGGGTCAGGGAACCAGGTGAATCCATGTCCTTTAACCAGGCCAGTGTGGTGTCCTGTAACCAGGACAGTCCTTGTACTGAGCCGTTCCTAGCGTCATGGTCAGTCTTGGATTTCCCATTCTACAAAAGTTTAGAAAATTATTGAATCTATGATAAATAATATTCCCTCTCCATCTAAATCATTTTTCCTCCATCGTAAACCCTCAAAATTTAATCCTAAATATTTTGAGCTGCGAGTAGCATACAGTGCAATGTAAATAAATGTGATTAAACCAAATAAATGTATGATGAATAAAATACATGAATGAACAAAACAATGCTAACATTTTCACCACTTAAAATACAAATCTGTAAACAATATTGTTATAACAATATCAGGATCAGTTACCTGCACCCAGTTTCATTCACTATTTATTTCATGCCGTAAACAAGAATCTGGAAATAAAAGTTGCTTTTATTGAGTCAGAATTACTGTAAAGTATCTAAATGTATGACAACTACAAATTCAAACTCACATGGTTTGTTTCCAATATGAATATCATCCCATACACCATGGGTGTATAATAATGTATATTTACATTAGAGTGAGTGTGGTAATCTATTGCGAAATTCACGCGTGAAGGATGGGGGTAGTAACAAGGGCTCCCATTGGTTGATACAGTCACCTGATCATATTGTTGTTATCCAGCAATCAGATCACAGCTTTCTCCTGGGTTTTGGGCGGCTGGTCCAAACCTAAGTCAAGTCATGATCAATGTTTTTGTAAGTAAAATGCCTTCGTTATTCTTTAATATACTTGAACATAGCAACATGGGAGTAAATATAGTACCTAAATTCGGATGTGGTACTCGGGACACTTTTACACTGGCCTCGATGTTTGTTTATTTTCGTAACCCACTTGCCTATCGGCTCGTGGGCCACGAAAAAAACAAACATCTTGGCCAGTGTAAAAGTGTCCCGAGTACCACATTCTCATTAGGTTCTATATATTTATTCCACCCTATACTCCATGTCCTACACCATGGGTATATAATAATGTATATTTATTGCACCCTATACTCCATGTCCCATACACTGTGAGACACCGTACAGGCCTGGCGTACACACGGTGGGGGGGAGAGTCTGTCTTTACCTGCTGATGCATCATGCACCCTTGTTGTGGCGTGAGCTTCCCTGGGGTTGTGGGAGGGACAGGGTTAACAGGGGTTGTGGGAGGGGGAGGGTTAACAGGGGTTGTGGGAGGGACAGGGTTAACAGGGGTTGTGGGAGGGACAGGGTTAACAGGGGTTGTGGGAGGGTTAACAGGGGTTGTGGGAGGGTTTACAGGGGTTGTGGGAGGGACAGGGTTAACAGGGGTTGTGGGAGGGTTTACAGGGGTTGTGGGAGGGACAGGGTTAACAGGGGTTGTGGGAGGGACAGGGTTAACAGGGGTTGTGGGAGGGACAGGGTTAACTGGGGTTGTGGGAGGGTTTACAGGGGTTGTGGGAGGGACAGGGTTAACAGGGGTTGTGGGAGGGTTTACAGGGGTTGTGGGAGGGACAGGGTTAACAGGGGTTGTGGGAGGGACAGGGTTAACAGGGGTTGTGGGAGGGACAGGGTTAACAGGGGTTGTGGGAGGGGGAGGGTTAACAGGGGTTGTGGGAGGGTTTACAGGGGTTGTGGGAGGGACAGGGTTAACAGGGGTTGTGGGAGGGTTAACAGGGGTTGTGGGAGGGACAGGGTTAACAGGGGTTGTGGGAGGGACAGGGTTAACAGGGGTTGTGGGAGGGACAGGGTTAACAGGGGTTGTGGGAGGGACAGGGTTAACAGGGGTTGTGGGAGGGGGAGGGTTAACAGGGGTTGTGGGAGGGTTAACAGGGGTTGTGGGAGGGACAGGGTTAACAGGGGTTGTGGGAGGGACAGGGTTAACAGGGGTTGTGGGAGGGACAGGGTTAACAGGGGTCGGTCACTAGTATTGTAAACATTCCTGGAATATTCATATTTAACTTAGGGAGGGCAGCCAGGGGTAAAGGGTATACCACCATACTGACTGCTGTGGTGAGAGGGGTACGAGGGGTGGGCAGGGGGTACAAGGGGTGTGCAGGGGGTACGAGGGGTGGGCAGGGGGTACGAGGGGTGGGCAGGGGGTACAGAGCTACAAGGGGTGGGCAGGGGGTACAGAGCTACAAGGGGTGGGCAGGGGGTATAGAGCTACAAGGGGTGTGCAGGGGTACAGAGCTACAAGGGGTGTGCAGGGGGTACAGAGCTACAAGGGGTGGGCAGGGGGTACAAGGGGTGTGCAGGGGGTACAGAGCTACAAGGGGTGGGCAGGGGGTAGAGAGCTACAAGGGGTGGGCAGGGGGTAGAGAGCTACAAGGGGTGTGCAGGGGGTACAGAGCTACAAGGGGTGGGCAGGGGGTACAAGGGGTGGGCAGGGGGTACAGAGCTACAAGGGGTTGCAGGGGGTACAGAGCTACAAGGGGTGGGCAGGGGGTACAGAGCTACAAGGGGTGGGCAGGGGGTACAGAGCTACAAGGGGTGGGCAGGGGGTACAAGGGGTGGGCAGGGGGTACAGAGCTACAAAGGGTGTGCAGGGGGTACAGAGCTACCAGGGGTGGGCAGGGGGTACAGAGCTACCAGGGGTGGGCAGGGGGTACAGAGCTACAAGGGGTGGGCAGGGGGTACAAGGGGTGGGCAGGGGGTACAGAGCTACAAGGGGTGGGCAGGGGGTATAGAGCTACAAGGGGTGTGCAGGGGGTACAGAGCTACAAGGGGTGGGCAGGGGGTATAGAGCTACAAGGGGTGGGCAGGGGGTACAGAGCTACAAGGGGTGGGCAGGGGGTACAGAGCTACAAGGGGTGTGCAGGGGGTACAGAGCTACAAGGGGTGTGCAGGGGGTACAGAGCTACAAGGGGTGGGCAGGGGGTACAAGGGGTGTGCAGGGGGTACAGGGCTACAAGGGGTGTGCAGGGGGTACAGAGCTACAAGGGGTGGGCAGGGGGTACAAGGGGTGTGCAGGGGGTACAGAGCTACAAGGGGTGGGCAGGGGGTACAGAGCTACAAGGGGTGGGCAGGGGGTACAAGGGGTGTGCAGGGGGTACAGAGCTACAAGGGGTGGGCAGGGGGTACAAGGGGTGGGCAGGGGGTATAGAGCTACAAGGGGTGGGCAGGGGGTACAGAGCTACAAGGGGTGGGCAGGGGGTACAGAGCTACAAGGGGTGTGCAGGGGGTACAGAGCTACAAGGGGTGGGCAGGGGGTACAGAGCTACAAGGGGTGGGCAGGGGGTACAAGGGGTGTGCAGGGGGTACAGAGCTACAAGGGGTGGGCAGGGGGTACGAGGGGTGTGCAGGGGGTACAGGGCTACAAGGGGTGTGCAGGGGGTACAGAGCTACAAGGGGTGGGCAGGGGGTACAAGGGGTGTGCAGGGGGTACAGAGCTACAAGGGGTGGGCAGGGGGTACAGAGCTACAAGGGGTGGGCAGGGGTACAGAGCTACAAGGGGTGGGCAGGGGGTACAGAGCTACAAGGGGTGTGCAGGGGGTACAGAGCTACAAGGGGTGTGCAGGGGGTACAGAGCTACAAGGGGTGGGCAGGGGGTACAGAGCTACAAGGGGTGGGCAGGGGGTACAGAGCTACAAGGGGTGGGCAGGGGGTACGAGGGGTGGGCAGGGGGTATAGAGCTACAAGGGGTGGGCAGGGGGTACAGAGCTACAAGGGGTGTGCAGGGGGTACAGAGCTACAAGGGGTGGGCAGGGGGTACAGAGCTACAAGGGGTGGGCAGGGGGTACGAGGGGTGGGCAGGGGGTATAGAGCTACAAGGGGTGGGCAGGGGGTATAGGGCTACAAGGGGTGGGCAGGGGGTACAGAGCTACAAGGGGTGGGCAGGGGGTACAAGGGGTGGGCAGGGGGTATAGAGCTACAAGGGGTGGGCAGGGGGTACAGAGCTACAAGGGGTGTGCAGGGGGTACAGAGCTACAAGGGGTGGGCAGGGGGTACAGAGCTACAAGGGGTGGGCAGGGGGTACAAGGGGTGGGCAGGGGGTACAGAGCTACAAGGGGTGGGCAGGGGGTACAAGGGGTGGGCAGGGGGTACAAGGGGTGTGCAGGGGGTACAAGGGGTGGGCAGGGGGTACAGAGCTACAAGGGGTGGGCAGGGGGTACAGAGCTACAAGGGGTGGGCAGGGGGTACAGGGCTACAAGGGGTGTGCAGGGGGTACAGAGCTACAAGGGGTGTGCAGGGGGTACAAGGGGTGTGCAGGGGGTACAGAGCTACAAGGGGTGTGCAGGGGGTACAAGGGGTGTGCAGGGGGTACAGAGCTACAAGGGGTGGGCAGGGGGTATAGAGCTACAAGGGGTGGGCAGGGGGTACAAGGGGTGGGCAGGGGGTACAGAGCTACAAGGGGTGGGCAGGGGGTACAGAGCTACAAAGGGTGGTACAGAGCTACCAGGGGTGGGCAGGGGGTACAGAGCTACAAGGGGTGGGCAGGGGGTATAGAGCTACAAGGGGTGGGCAGGGGGTACAAGGGGTGTGCAGGGGGTACAGAGCTACAAGGGGTGTGCAGGGGGTACAGAGCTACAAGGGGTGGGCAGGGGGTATAGAGCTACAAGGGGTGTGCAGGGGGTACAGAGCTACAAGGGGTGGGCAGGGGGTACAGAGCTACAAAGGGTGGGCAGGGGGTACAGAGCTACAAGGGGTGTGCAGGGGGTACAGAGCTACAAAGGGTGGTACAGAGCTACCAGGGGTGTATAGGGCTACAAGTGGGGGTACGAGGGGTGGGCAGGGAGTACAGAGTATACCACCATACTGACTGCTCTTACCGTTTACTTGTGAAGTGATTCAACGCTTGTTTTTGTTTCTCTGGAATTTGATCCTCTTACCGCATGTTGTTAAATCTAGAAATGATGGCCGACATCATTTCTAGAGGTTTGTTGTGTCTAGTTCCTCCACACACCAACAGGTAGCACTAGTGTCACTCACCCACGTGAGCATGCCTCCCCCTGGTGTTTAATAACCAAACCATGGCGACCTTGGCCTCCTTAAAGGTCATGTCATGACTTTGGCCCTTTATTATGAAGAGTTCCATCAGTGTTAGTTGTGCGTTTGGGACGACCTTGACCCTGATCCAGTGAGTGCCTCAGCCACCGCCCAGTGCTGCCACCTGGTGGTAACTAAGGGCGCCCAGTGCTGCCACCTGGTGGTAACTAATAGCACCTGGTGGTAACTAAGGGCAGGGTTTAATTAGGGATATGTAGGTCGTCGCCATGGCAACCGCTTCTTTATTTGTTTGCTGGATTTTGATTGGTTTCTACTTACTACTACTAGCGCCACTTGTGGACTGAAACTGTACTACACAGCCACCATTGATACCTGGCGGAGTCCTTGTGTACTAAACCATCAGCAGTCTTACATCAGCCTTTAGTTATTCACAACATAATTCCCTGCTTTGTATTATTTACTGGGTTTATTTTCTGGGTGCTCTAATTCTTAATGCCGTTTTTTGTGCTTGTTGTTATAACAAACAGTTAAAGATTACATTGGCCTCAAACATGTACAAAATGTATCTAGATTTTGGCAAAAATTATGGTAAATGTCACCATTTCTAAACCATACGGTACTCTTGCATGTATTAGAGAATGTGTTGATGGGCAAGATGTAATTATGGACTGATGAGTATAGGATGATGGTTTATTATACCTTGGCTCTTGCTGGACGACATATCATATGTTTCTTCTCTTGTATTATATTCTATATATAAACATGTATAGTCTAAGGGTATAAGACTAGTGCTTCAGCTATTTCTCACTAGGTGGCCTCATGTGGGTCCACATTTCTAACTCTAATAGAGAAGAGTTCTTATCAGTCTGCCTTATCATATGACCACATCTTTTTCTTTATAAATCAATATAATTGGGCTGTTTTGGCTTTATACTTGTGACAGGTCTGGTACTCTTTACTCAAAATTTGGTTTTAGATTATTTTTGTCTTTATATAAAATTGTTTGTCCTATTGTGACTTTACATGTTGCTCTACTGTGTGAGACACGGGTTGTCTCAATATACTCCAGCCTACACTCACTGGCTTCTTACAAATTATGTTTTATTGAACTTGTTTTCTACAAGTGTAGTGACAAATTGTCTGTGGTATGATGATAAAGGCCTAAATGTCTGTGGTATGATGATAAAGGCCTAAATGTCTGTGGTATGATGATAAAGGCCTAAATGTCTGTGGTATGATGATAAAGGCCTAAATGTCTCGCTAATCTCGCTCAGTTGCCAGTAAGTAGTAAACAGTTGTAGTAAGGCTACTTCCCCCCATACACTATAGGGGGCACTACTGGTACCCATACACATACTAACGCATTGTTTACATTGGTTACCAGGGTTACTACAAGGACACAGTGGAGTTCTATTTTGACACCCGCAATGAATGCAAGAATTTCTGGAAGAAGTGTATCGAGCATCACGCCTTCTTCAGATGCCACCAGGTGAAGAAACTCCCCCGCAATAAAACCCGCGTCGTCAGCCGTGGGTCCTCGTTCAGGTAAGACAGCCGCCTCCTTGACGTTGAGTAATATAGCGACCTTGTTGTCCTTGGTTGACCCTGACTTATATAAAGTAATATAGCGACCTTGTTGTCCTTGGTTGACCTTGACTTATAGAAAGTAATATAGCGACCTTGTTGTCCTTGGTTGACCTTGACTTATAGAAAGTAATATAGTGACCTTGTTGTCCTTGGTTGACCTTGACTTATAGAAAGTAATATAGCGACCTTGTTGTCCTTGGTTGACCTTGACTTTTAGAAAGTAATATAGCGACCATGTTGTCCTTGGTTGACCCTGACTTATAGAAAGTAATATAGCGACCATGTTGTCCTTGGTTGACCTTGACTTATAGAAAGTAATATAGCGACCATGTTGTCCTTGATTGACCTTGACTTATAGAAAGTAATATAGTGACCTTGTTGTCCTTGATTGACCCTGACTTATATAAAGTAATATAGCGACCTTGTTGTCCTTGATTGACCTTGACTTATATAAAGTAATATAGCGACCTTGTTGTCCTTGGTTGACCTTGACTTATATAAAGTAATATAGCGACCTTGTTGTCCTTGGTTGACCTTGACTTATATAAAGTAATATAGCGACCTTGTTGTCCTTGGTTGACCTTGACTTATATAAAGTAATATAGCGACCTTGTTGTCCTTGGTTGACCTTGACTTATATAAAGTAATATAGCGACCTTGTTGTCCTTGGTTGACCTTGACTTATAGAAAGTAATATAGCGACCTTGTTGTCCTTGGTTGACCTTGACTTATATAAAGTAATATAGCGACCTTGTTGTCCTTGGTTGACCCTGACTTATAGAAAGTAATATAGCGACCATGTTGTCCTTGGTTGACCCTGACTTATAGAAAGTAATATAGCGACCTTGTTGTCCTTGATTGACCCTGACTTATATAAAGTAATATAGCGACCTTGTTGTCCTTGGTTGACCTTGACTTATAGAAAGTAATATAGCGACCATGTTGTCCTTGATTGACCTTGACTTATAGAAAGTAATATAGTGACCTTGTTGTCCTTGATTGACCCTGACTTATAGAAAGTAATATAGCGACCATGTTGTCCTTGGTTGACCCTGACTTATAGAAAGTAATATAGCGACCATGTTGTCCTTGGTTGACCTTGACTTATAGAAAGTAATATAGCGACCATGTTGTCCTTGGTTGACCCTGACTTATAGAAAGTAATATAGCGACCTTGTTGTCCTTGATTGACCTTGACTTATAGAAAGTAATATAGTGACCTTGTTGTCCTTGATTGACCTTGACTTATAGAAAGTGATATAGTGACCTTGATGTCCTTTATTGACCTTGACTTATAGAAAGTAATATAGTGACCTTGTTGTCCTTGATTGACCTTGACTTATAGAAAGTAATATAGCGACCTTGTTGTCCTTGATTGACCTTGACTTATAGAAAGTAATATAGTGACCTTGTTGTCCTTGGTTGACCTTGACTTATAGAAAGTAATATAGCGACCTTGTTGTCCTTGATTGACCTTGACTTATAGAAAGTAATATAGTGACCTTGTTGTCCTTGATTGACCTTGACTTATATGTGTTGTATTGCAGGTATAGTGGTCGGACACAGAAGCAGCTGGTAGAGTTTGTCAGGGACAACTACACCAAGCGACCACCCTTCCAAAGGTAAGCTGGGACCAGCCCTCTCTCATATAATAGCTTCTATATAATGTGTATTTCTATGTTATACACTCTGTTATACACTGTTGTCTCATACTATATGTAGGTCTCTATGCTAGTGTCTCTGGCTGTATATTTATGTATGTGTAATGTACCATATTTCCTTCAATGGGAGCCCGGCCCTCATCTTTCACTGCCCATGATATAACCTACACTGTGTTGTTAAGTGCATAAAGCAACCAGCTCACACACACACACACACACACACACACCATGTGTAGCCAGGACTCAAGCTTCAGGTAGATCCAGCCCAGGGCTGCCACACATGCACACATTGGGAGTTTCTACTCACCACCAATGTTAAACTTACCAAGCACTGCCCTCCCCTCCCTCCCCCCCTCCCGTTCCTCCCCCCTCCTCTCCCCCTCCCCCCTCCCGTTCATCCCTCCCCCCCTCCCTCCTGCACCCTCCCCCTCCCCCTCCTGTCCCCTATTGTGGGAAATACGGTGCATGAACGCCTATGTACCTGGTGCACTACATATGGTGCACGTGTGGATGTGCAGGTGGTGTGTGTGTGAGTGTGTGTCTTCATGTTCACATACACACTCACACACACACACTCACACACACACCCACACACACACATACAGTGTAGGTCTCAGTGTTACTTCACTCTAGCCACACCACCACCCCATCTAGTGGGACATGATTGAACCTTCCCTCATCAGGCGGGAGGAGGGAGGAAAGTGGATTGAAGATATATTCTATGTATATATGTGACAACATTCTCTTTATGAAGCGGTTTAAATGTGAAAAGTAAATTTGAAGAATGTGAAAGTGGAGAAAGATGCTGTATACCATAAGTAGTTCCTGTGTTGGTTTTGGACTCACTAGATGCAGGCCAAACCTGCCGGACTGCGGTCCTTGACCGTTAAAAGACATGTACAACTGGTGAAATGAAGTTTCAACGGTCCAACTGTCTGGTGAAAAATTTGTATGAAACTTTGGAGTAACCGTGAAAGTTCTAAAGTTTTCGCCATTTCTGTAGATGCTATAATTAGTACAACTTCCACATCAAATCCTGCCTCCCTCCTCCCCGCCTATACTCAATATGTCTATGTACCTTTTGAAGGTCAAGTCAAGGTCATGCTGATGACCTTGACCTGGTTTCTCATACCTCTTGTAGCCATGGTAACCTCTTAACAACCAGGGCATCTTCAAAGATTTGTTCTGTTGTGAATAAACCGGTTACACCTTGGTAATTAACAATACTACAGTATGTAATGATTACTGTTGCTAAGAGATGTTTATTTAGGACCTGGTTGCCATGGTTACTACATCTATCATGTATGTAGTAGACAAAGCGTTGTCATGGTTACAGCTCTAATGTGCATGTGTTTTGTCTTCCACCAATGACCTTGACCTCTCTGATGGTGTATGTGGGACGTACAGGAAGTAAGATCTTGTCGTATTTTAGCATTTTCTCCTCCTGGCTTGCCATCCTCCCCTTGGTTACTCTTTGGTTTCCTTGGCAACCCGCCGTCACGTGACACCCTGGTGTCTTGTTGACGTACTACACTGACATAAGGACACATATAAGACACGTTGTGTGTCTGGCACCAATAAGCAATGTACCTCTAATATGACAATTAACATTAATTATAAGCTTATAATAACATGAAGATATAAGTATCTTGCATATTGAATCCTACTTTATAACCTTAGGTTTACAAACTTCTGATCTCTCGTATTGTGGCATGTACTTGCCATAGAGTCGCAGGCTTATGCTACAACCTGGATTCAACAAGTTGTGATGCCATCTCTCTGCAGCGCCAAGTAGCGTCTTGTAATCTCACCATAGCAGGTTTTCTCCTCCCTGCCCTGTCCCCTGTCCCCTGTCCCCTGTCCCCTGTCCCCTGTCCCCTGTCCCCTGTCCCCTGTCCCCTGTCTCCTGTCCCCTGTCCCCTGTCCCCTGTTCCCTGTCCCCTGTCCCCTGTCCCCTGTCCCCTGCCCTGCCCTGCCCTGCCCCCCCCCCCCCCTGCCCCCCAAATGTAAACCTAAGGAAGAAATATGGATTCTCTATGTAAATAACCAAATAACTACACGATGACCACGATGTATACATTAAGTGTATACAATGTAAACAATACATTTATACAATGTAAACATTAAGTCTATACAATGTAAACAATCAATGTATACAATGTAAACACTTAATGCAAACATTAAGTGTACACAATGTAAACAATTAATGCAAACATGTCTTTGTGCATAATGTCAAACTGAATAAATACTTTAATACAAAATACACAATGTAAACATTAAGTTAAAGTGTAATAAGGGCTAAATGTAAGATGTAAACTGTACCGTGTCAGTTGTTGAGTCTGTCTGTGTGTCTTACAGGACGTTTAACCCCAAGTACAGAAAGAAGCCGGCAGATAAACAGGCACCGGAACATTTTATTTATTTATCTTTGTTTATTGTGTCATGTTTTGTGTCTCCTCAACTTCCATACAATACAAATACACTAACACCTACACCAAACACTAGGTGGCAGCACCAGGGGCATACAAATACATTTACACCAAACACTAGGTGGCATCACTAGGTGGGCTGGTGCTGCACTATAACATTAGGTGGCAGCACTAGGTGGGCTGGTGCTGCACTACAACATTAGGTGGCAGCACTAGGTGGGCTGGTGCTGCACTACAACATTAGGTGGCAGCACTGGGTGGGGAGGTGCTGCACTACAACATTAGGTGGCAGCACTAGGTGGGGAGGTGCTGCACTACAACATTAGGTGGCAGCACTAGGTGGGGAGGTGCTGCACTACAACATTAGGTGGCAGCACTGGGTGGGGAGGTGCTGCACTACAACATTAGGTGGCAGCACTAGGTGGGGAGGTGCTGCACTACAACATTAGGTGGCAGCACTAGGTGGGGAGGTGCTGCACTACAACATTAGGTGGCAGCACTGGGTGGGGAGGTGCTGCACTACAACATTAGGTGGCAGCACTAAGTGGGCTGGTGCTGCACTACAACATTAGGTGGCAGCACTAGGTGGGGTGGTGCTGCACTATAACATTAGGTGGCAGCACTAGGTGGGCTGGTGCTGCACTATAACATTAGGTGGCAGCACTGGGTGGGCTGGTGCTGCACTACAACATTAGGTGGCAGCACCAGGTGGGGTGGTGCTGCACTATAACACTAGGTGGCAGCACTAGGTGGGGTGGTGCTGCACTACAGCATTAGGTGGCAGCACTAGGTGGGCTGGTGCTGCACTACAGCATTAGGTGGCAGCACTAGGTGGGCTGGTGCTGCACTATAACATTAGGTGGCAGCACTGGGTGGGCTGGTGCTGCACTACAACATTAGGTGGCAGCACCAGGTGGGGTGGTGCTGCACTATAACACTAGGTGGCAGCACTAGGTGGGGTGCTGCTGCACTACAGCATTAGGTGGCAGCACCAGGTGGTGCTTAACAAGGCATCACATAACTGTTAGAACTACTTTGGCATGATGTCATGTAATAGATGCACTGAGAACTCTGTAACATTGTGAGTTGAATGATGTGAGAATGGACCTTGCTGTCCTCCTGGCCCAGCTTCATGCTAGAGTGAGCTGTTAATGGCCGCTCCTTGTGTATAGACGGTTTCTCTCACTCTATAGTAACACTGGCTTCACTCATAGTATATTTATATTGTGCTTCTAGATAATGCCTCAGTTTGCTCAAAACTTACTTATTTCCTTTCTTTAAACCTTTGATTACTTTAGGTTTTATGCTTGTTACAAACATTTACATCATATATATTCCTATTAATTATATTTTGCAACCGTTTTGATATCATAAATATGTCAAAAGTATGACAAAAACCTCATATGACTGGCAAGGATCGTTAAAGATCAAACTCACCGTGTGCAAATATTGACCTAGTGGTCCTCACCGTACAACTCCTGCCGACACCAGGCTAGAGTTGTAGCACAGTGACATATATACAGGCTCAGGCCTCCTCCTCATACTGCTGCATGCTGCATTATCTTGAATTCTTGTGTTTCTCTTCCTTCTTCTCTTCCTCTTGCTCCTCTTCTCTTGCCTGTGTTCAACAGTTCTCAGTAGTGTCAGTGAGTACGACTCTTTCTCCTCATTCACCAACACTCACCAGTCAGTATGACAACACTTACAGTTAGTGGACTACACCCAGTCAGTACAACACTCACAGTTAGTGGACTACACCCAGTCAGTACAACACTCACAGTTAGTGGACTACACCCAGTCAGTACAACACTCACAGTTAGTGGACTACACCCAGTCAATACAACACTCACAGTTAGTGGACTACACCCAGTCAATACAACAACACTCACAGTTAGTGGACTACACCCAGTCAGTACAACACTCACAGTTAGTGGACTACACCCAGTCAGTACAACACTCACAGTTAGTGGACTACACCCAGTCAGTACAACACTCACAGTTAGTGGCCTACACCCAGTCAATACAACACTCACAGTTAGTGGACTACACCCAGTCAGTACAACACTCACAGTTAGTGGACTACACCCAGTCAGTACAACACTCACAGTTAGTGGACTACACCCAGTCAATACAACACTCACAGTTAGTGGACTACACCCAGTCAGTACAACACTCACAGTTAGTGGACTACACCCAGTCAGTACAACACTCACAGTTAGTGGACTACACCCAGTCAATACAACACTCACAGTTAGTGGACTACACCCAGTCAGTACAACACTCACAGTTAGTGGACTACACCCAGTCAGTACAACACTCACAGTTAGTGGACTACACCCAGTCAGTACAACACTCACAGTTAGTGGACTACACCCAGTCAGTACAACACTCACAGTTAGTGGACTACACCCAGTCAGTACAACAACACTCACAGTTAGTGGACTACACCCAGTCAGTACAACACTCACAGTTAGTGGACTACACCCAGTCAGTACAACACTCACAGTTAGTGGACTACACCCAGTCAGTACAACACTCACAGTTAGTGGACTACACCCAGTCAGTACAACACTCACAGTTAGTGGACTACACCCAGTCAGTACAACACTCACAGTTAGTGGACTACACCCAGTCAGTACAACACTCACAGTTAGTGGACTACACCCAGTCAGTACAACACTCACAGTTAGTGGACTACACCCAGTCAGTACAACAACACTCACAGTTAGTGGACTACACCCAGTCAGTACAACACTCACAGTTAGTGGACTACACCCAGTCAGTACAACACTCACAGTTAGTGGACTACACCCAGTCAGTACAACAACACTCACAGTTAGTGGACTACACCCAGTCAGTACAACACTCACAGTTAGTGGACTACACCCAGTCAGTACAACACTCACAGTTAGTGGACTACACCCAGTCAGTACAACACTCACAGTTAGTGGACTACACCCAGTCAGTACAACACTCACAGTTAGTGGACTACACCCAGTCAGTACAACACTCACAGTTAGTGGACTACACCCAGTCAGTACAACACTCACAGTTAGTGGACTACACCCAGTCAATACAACACTCACAGTTAGTGGACTACACCCAGTCAGTACAACACTCACAGTTAGTGGACTACACCCAGTCAGTACAACAACACTCACAGTTAGTGGACTACACCCAGTCAGTACAACACTCACAGTTAGTGGACTACACCCAGTCAGTACAACACTCACAGTTAGTGGACTACACCCAGTCAATACAACAACACTCACAGTTAGTGGACTACACCCAGTCAGTACAACACTCACAGTTAGTGGACTACACCCAGTCAATACAACACTCACAGTTAGTGGACTACACCCAGTCAGTATGACAACACTCACAGTTAGTGGACTACACCCAGTCAGTACAACACTCACAGTTAGTGGACTACACCCAGTCAGTACAACACTCACAGTTAGTGGACTACACCCAGTCAGTACAACACTCACAGTTAGTGGACTACACCCAGTCAATACAACACTCACAGTTAGTGGACTACACCCAGTCAGTACAACACTCACAGTTAGTGGACTACACCCAGTCAGTACAACACTCACAGTTAGTGGACTACACCCAGTCAGTACAACACTCACAGTTAGTGGACTACACCCAGTCAGTACAACACTCACAGTTAGTGGACTACACCCAGTCAGTACAACACTCACAGTTAGTGGACTACACCCAGTCAGTACAACACTCACAGTTAGTGGACTACACCCAGTCAGTACAACACTCACAGTTAGTGGACTACACCCAGTCAGTACAACACTCACAGTTAGTGGACTACACCCAGTCAGTACAACACTCACAGTTAGTGGACTACACCCAGTCAGTACAACACTCACAGTTAGTGGACTACACCCAGTCAGTACAACACTCACAGTTAGTGGACTACACCCAGTCAATACAACACTCACAGTTAGTGGACTACACCCAGTCAGTACAACACTCACAGTTAGTGGACTACACCCAGTCAATACAACACTCACAGTTAGTGGACTACACCCAGTCAGTACAACACTCACAGTTAGTGGACTACACCCAGTCAATACAACACTCACAGTTAGTGGACTACACCCAGTCAGTACAACACTCACAGTTAGTGGACTACACCCAGTCAGTACAACACTCACAGTTAGTGGACTACACCCCGTCAATATGACAACACTCACAGTTAGTGGACTACACCCAGTCAGTACAACACTCACAGTTAGTGGACTACACCCAGTCAGTACAACACTCACAGTTAGTGGACTACACCCAGTCAGTACAACACTCACAGTTAGTGGACTACACCCAGTCAATACAACACTCACAGTTAGTGGACTACACCCAGTCAGTACAACACTCACAGTTAGTGGACTACACCCAGTCAGTACAACACTCACAGTTAGTGGACTACACCCAGTCAGTACAACACTCACAGTTAGTGGACTACACCCAGTCAGTACAACACTCACAGTTAGTGGACTACACCCAGTCAGTACAACACTCACAGTTAGTGGACTACACCCAGTCAGTACAACACTCACAGTTAGTGGACTACACCCAGTCAATACAACACTCACAGTTAGTGGACTACACCCAGTCAGTACAACACTCACAGTTAGTGGACTACACCCAGTCTGTACAACACTCACAGTTAGTGGACTACACCCAGTCAGTACAACACTCACAGTTAGTGGACTACACCCAGTCAGTACAACACTCACAGTTAGTGGACTACACCCAGTCAGTACAACACTCACAGTTAGTGGACTACACCCAGTCAATATGACAACACTCACAGTTAGTGGACTACACCCAGTCAATACAACACTCACAGTTAGTGGACTACACCCAGTCAATACAACACTCACAGTTAGTGGACTACACCCAGTCAGTACAACACTCACAGTTAGTGGACTACACCCAGTCAGTACAACACTCACAGTTAGTGGACTACACCCAGTCAGTACAACACTCACAGTTAGTGGACTACACCCAGTCAGTACAACACTCACAGTTAGTGGACTACACCCAGTCATATGATGGTGCAGTATGGTAGACAATGTGATGATAGCCCAATACAATAGGGGAGTTGCATGTGCCACTGCCTATGTCTGTACAATAGGGGAGTTGCATGTACCACTGCCTATGTCTGTACAATAGGGGAGTTGCATGTGCCACTTCCTATGTCTGTACAATAGGGGAGTTGCATGTGCCACTGCCTATGTCTGTACAATAGGGGAGTTGCATGTGCCACTGCCTATGTCTGTACAATAGGGGAGTTGCATGTGCCACTGCCTATGTCTGTACAATAGGGGAGTTGCATGTGCCACTTCCTATGTCTGTACAATAGGGGAGTTGCATGTACCGCTGCCTATGTCTGTACAATAGGGGAGTTGCATGTGCCACTTCCTATGTCTGTACAATAGGGGAGTTGCATGTGCCACTGCCTATGTCTGTACAATAGGGGAGTTGCATGTGCCACTGCCTATGTCTGTACAATAGGGGAGTTGCATGTGCCACTGCCTATGTCTGTACAATAGGGGAGTTGCATGTGCCACTGCCTATGTCTGTACAATAGGGGAGTTGCATGTGCCACTTCCTATGTCTGTACAATAGGGGAGTTGCATGTGCCACTGCCTATGTCTGTACAATAGGGGAGTTGCATGTGCCACTGCCTATGTCTGTACAATAGGGGAGTTGCATGTGCCACTGCCTATGTCTGTACAATAGGGGAGTTGCATGTGCCACTGCCTATGTCTGTACAATAGGGGAGTTGCATGTGCCACTGCCTATGTCTGTACAATAGGGGAGTTGCATGTACCGCTGCCTATGTCTGTACAATAGGGGAGTTGCATGTACCACTGCCTATGTCTGTACAATAGGGGAGACCAGAACGGGATGCGAGACCTGATATCCTACTACTGCTAAGACAGGAGGAACGACCATAACAATTTGGTCGAGGGGGCAGAGCCATACCATGGCCCAGCTGTTCTTTTAAGAGGGTGTTAACAGATTAACAAGAAATAATGGTCATTCCCTCTTCCACTCCTCAACATCAGAGAGAAAACACCGTTGTCTAATTAACCTGTCATAAACTCTAGTGCTGCTGCTTTGGTGTATTGTGGTTGGGTGGGAGACACACTGGGAGCTCCTTACATGTGCACATACAATAGACAAATACAATTGACAGACATGGAAACTATTGCCTCTGTCACAGTATATAGTGCAACCTCCACAAAAATCACTGAAATTGTTAAAAACACATACAAAAACCTGCAAAACTTATATCGTAAACATTTTAGAGATGAACTTGTCTTTGGATACAGAAGTAACCCAAATATCAGTAATATGTTAATTTCATCTAAACTCAGTTGAAGTTTAAAAGGTTTATACCATATTTTGTCTCCTACGATACAAAACAGTGCAGAACTGCCAGCTGATTGTGCAGTTTTGCAGATTCGGAAAAAACTCAAAATCAGTTCTCCGAAAAAATAAGAAAAAATTAAAAAGTATTATATTTCAACATCCCCAAAGAAATAATGAATAACCTGTTGCCAGTGCAAACATACTGGAACCTGTTGCCAGTGCAAACATACTGGAACCTGTTGCAAACATACTGGAACCTGTTGCCAGTGCAAACATACTGGAACCTGTTGCCAGTGCAAACATACTGGAACCTGTTGCCAGTGCAAACATACTGGAACCTGTTGCCAGTGCAAACATACTGGAACCTGTTGCCAGTGCAAACATACTGGAACCTGTTGCCAGTGCAAACATACTGGAACCTGTTGCCAGTGCAAACATACTGGAACCTGTTGCCAGTGCAAACATACTGGAACCTGTTGCCAGTGCAAACATACTGGAACCTGTTGCAAACATACTGGAACCTGTTGCCAGTGCAAACATACTGGAACCTGTTGCCAGTGCAAACATACTGGAACCTGTTGCCAGTGCAAACATACTGGAACCTGTTGCCAGTGCAAACATACTGGAACCTGTTGCCAGTGCAAACATACTGGAACCTGTTGCCAGTGCAAACATACTGGAACCTGTTGCCAGTGCAAACATACTGGAACCTGTTGCCAGTGCAAACATACTGGAACCTGTTGCCAGTGCAAACATACTGGAACCTGTTGCCAGTGCAAACATACTGAACCTGTTGCCAGTGCAAACATACTGGAACCTGTTGCCGGTGCAAACATACTGGAACCTGTTACCAGTGCAAACATACTGGAACCAGTTGCCGGTGCAAACATACTGGAACCTGTTGCCAGTGCAAACATACTGGGACCTGTTGCCAGTGCAAACATACTGGAACCTGTTGCCAGTGCAAACATACTGGAACCTGTTGCCAGTGCAAACATACTGGAACCTGTTGCAAACATACTGGATCCTGTTACCAGTGCAAACATACTGGAACCTGTTGCCAGTGCAAACATACTGGGACCTGTTGCCAGTGCAAACATACTGGGACCTGTTGCCAGTGCAAACATACTGGAACCTGTTGCCAGTGCAAACATACTGGAACCTGTTGCCAGTGCAAACATACTGGAACCTGTTGCCAGTGCAAACATACTGGAACCTGTTACCAGTGCAAACATACTGGAACCTGTTGCCAGTGCAAACATACTGGAACCTGTTGCCAGTGCAAACATACTGGAACCTGTTGCCAGTGCAAACATACTGGGACCTGTTGCCAGTGCAAACATACTGAACCTGTTGCCAGTGCAAACATACTGGAACCTGTTGCCGGTGCAAACATACTGGAACCTGTTACCAGTGCAAACATACTGGATCCTGTTGCTGTTGCAAACATACTGGAACCTGTTGCCAGTGCAAACATACTGGAACCTGTTGCAAACATACTGGAACCTGTTGCCAGTGCAAACATACTGGAACCTGTTGCAAACATACTGGAACCTGTTGCCAGTGCAAACATACTGGAACCTGTTGCAAACATACTGGAACCTGCTGCCAGTGCAAACATACTGGAACCTGTTGCAAACATACTGGAACCTGTTGCCAGTGCAAACATACTGGAACCTGTTGCCAGTGCAAACATACTGGAACCTGTTGCCAGTGCAAACATACTGGAACCTGTTGCCAGTGCAAACATACTGGAACCTGTTACCAGTGCAAACATACTGGAACCTGTTGCCAGTGCAAACATACTGAACCTGTTGCCAGTGCAAACATACTAGAACCTGTTGCCAGTGCAAACATACTGGAACCTGTTGCCAGTGCAAACATACTGAACCTGTTGCCAGTGCAAACATACTGGAACCTGTTGCCGGTGCAAACATACTGGAACCTGTTACCAGTGCAAACATACTGAACCTGTTGCCAGTGCAAACATACTGGAACCTGTTGCCAGTGCAAACATACTGGAACCAGTTGCCAGTGCAAACATACTGGAACCTGTTGCCAGTGCAAACATACTGAACCTGTTGCCAGTGCAAACATACTGGAACCTGTTGCCAGTGCAAACATACTGGGACCTGTTGCCAGTGCAAACATACTGGAACCTGTTGCCAGTGCAAACATACTGGAACCTGTTGCCAGTGCAAACATACTGGAACCTGTTGCCAGTGCAAACATACTGGATCCTGTTACCAGTGCAAACATACTGGAACCTGTTGCCAGTGCAAACATACTGGGACCTGTTGCCAGTGCAAACATACTGGGACCTGTTGCCAGTGCAAACATACTGGAACCTGTTGCAAACATACTGGAACCTGTTGCCAGTGCAAACATACTGGAACCTGGTGCCAGTGCAAACATACTGGAGCCTGTTGCCAGTGCAAACATACTGGGACCTGTTGCCAGTGCAAACATACTGGAACCTGTTGCCAGTGCAAACATACTAGAACCTGTTGCCAGTGCAAACATACTGGAACCTGTTGCCAGTGCAAACATACTGGAACCTGTTGCCAGTGCAAACATACTAGAACCTGTTGCCAGTGCAAACATACTGGGACCTGTTGCCAGTGCAAACATACTGGGACCTGTTGCCAGTGCAAACATACTGGAACCTGTTGCCAGTGCAAACATACTGGGACCTGTTGCCAGTGCAAACATACTGGAACCTGTTGCCAGTGCAAACATACTAGAACCTGTTGCCAGTGCAAACATACTGAACCTGTTGCCAGTGCAAACATACTGGAACCTGTTGCCAGTGCAAACATACTGGAACCAGTGCAAACATACTGGAACCAGTGCAAACATACTGGAACCTGTTGCCAGTGCAAACATACTAATAAATCACACACATATACACACCTGCTGCTACTGTAGAGTCCTGTATGTCTTGTATATTTGTTTGTACTCAATCACTCTGCTTTACTCAAGATTCATAAAACAGAACCAAATGTTGTGAAATATAAATTGTTGGTTGGTGGATGCACCAGGGTAATGTTGGGGAGTTTGTCTGTCTGGGTGCAGCAATGTGCATGTGACCAGTCATTGGATGGAAGGCACGGCTCGTGGTTGTTCTACAGTAGTGTATCAGATCTACACTACTGTAGATCAGCCATAAGGTGCTGCATTCCCTCTTTACATCACAACTACCAGGTATAAAGTGCCTGGTGGAGGCGTGTCAGAGCTGCGTTGCTTCAACTGGTCTTTTCCTTACTCTAGGGCGTATGTACAATATTCTCCTTTCCGGCATCGCCTCCTCAACTCTAAGTCTCCTGCCACCGCCATCGCTGGCTCTCCCGTGCCTGGGGCTGAGAGGTAGCTGCTGCTGCTGCTGCGGCTGCGGCTCTGTATACGGCTCACGTATACGGCTCACGTATACGGCTCACGTATACGGTCGCACTGTGCACGCCACACCCTGCATTCTTTTGTGTTTTACCAGGGTTTTACATAGAAACAATAGCAGTACAAGGCCTTGTGGAATGTGTTCTTTTATCAAAATTTCTCTCAATATTGTTCTTGGCTGCCGCTAGGTGCATCTGGCATTCATGGAGGCCTTGTACATGGCTCACATGGCTCCTTGCCTTTTCCCATTTTTACTTTTTTTTTGTTTCTAAAGAATTTGATTTATTTTTTATTAATAATTCCATTTTGACTAGATTCCACCACCAGGATCTACTGCCCTGCTGCTGGTGTACACACCGCAAAGTGTAGATCCTCTCCTCTGATTGGTTCATACATTTGCTCTAATCTGATTGGTTGGTTAGGCAGTGCATTGTGGGATAGCTGCATGCCAATTAGTCGTCTCCACCAGCGCTGCAGCCGCTTTTTATCAATTTTACTTTTACCGACTTGCTGCCCATCGCAATCCTTTTTGTCAATTTTCTGAGGAATGTGAACTTTGCACCCTCCAGACCACAGTCCACTATTGCAACTCTCGTGGCCAAGTCTCTCCCCCACTGTGGGCTGCAACACACTGTACTGGAGGTCTACACATTCCTCATCTTGCATTTATTTGTTTGTGAGTTGGTATTTTTGTTACCATGGTTACTGAATAGTTTGATACATCCTGATTACATACTAGTAGGATGTATCCTTGTGTGATCACACATTAACAAACTCTTCTTCTACAAGCGCTTCCTCCTTCTCCTCACCAATATACAATAATTGTCTCATGTGTTACCATGGTTACACCAGATTACAATTATTGGGTAGCGGAGGCCAGAGGTATAGCACCCTCTCCTCCCACCAGTCATAATTCATCTTTGTTTCATCCTAATGTAATTCATTTAAACAGAATAAACACTCCATTTGTTTGTAATATATTTATATAATTTCTAAAGCTGTAAATAATACATTGGCTGGTTATGTGTGCAGTGTAGCCGCCCTATGTAATGTATTACATTACTATATTACAACTCTATACACTCAGTCTATATAATCTTAATGTTGCCTAATCCTGTCTTGTCTCTGTCTGCAGGTCCACCAGCATGCGCACCATGGCCTCCCAGCGCAGCGTCGGCGCCACGCCAAACACCGGCACGTTAAATTCTCGTGACATTCACTTCCACAACACGAGTGCCTCCAGCGGTTCACACACCCTCGAGATGAACATGACCCGAGAGTCGCTTGACGCGATGGGCCACCGCATCGAAACAGCAGAAGTCCATGACGACAGCTCGCAATCTGGAAGTAGGTCAATTAATTCCCCAAAGAAAGATAGAGACAGGGACTTTTCAGCTCCGTCGGGCAGTGACGACCAACTGGACGAGGAGGAGGAGGAGAACCGGTACTCCCACCGTGTGAGCAAGCAGCATCACGCAGGGCCTCCTAACCAAGGTGCGGCCACAGAGGCTCAGGATGAGTTTAATTATTCTTATTATAAACTTAGCTATGATGCCAGTAACCAGGCAATCCTCAATCAAAATGCAAATGACAATGATGACAATGTGTCACAAGATTCATACCATTTGCACGAAGGTCCAGGGACTCCAGAATCACTTGATAACGTTCTGCATAGTGACGATGATGGCTTAGACGAGGTCAGGGAAGGGCTAGATGAGGAGGAAGAGGAACCCAAGTGTAGGTTAATCAATGAGCTGAGGGAGAAGTTGGAGGCAGAGGAGGAGGAGGCAGACGGGGGAAAGGAGAAGGGGGAGATTGAGGGGGAGCAGTTGAAGGAGAAGCTAGAGGGGGACATGGGGAATGGGGAGGAGAGGAAGGTAGAGATTGAGATTGTGGAGAAAATAGAAACAGTTTCTTCTGTGCAGAAATCTCCATCAATGGAAAAGCAGGAGGAGGTTGATGGAGGGCGGGGGGAAGTGGGGCGGGGGGAGGTTGGGCGGGGGGAGGGGCTTAATAAGTCTAGTTCACAGGACCATTTATTATGTAGCAGCCAGGCAGGCGGGCGGCGGGATTCCCCTGAGGAGATAGAGTATGTGTTGCACCGGCGCACGGTGCCCCCCACACTAGAGCCCCCGCCGCCGGTGCAGAACAAGATTGTGCAGTCCAAGAGCGCCCCACAGCACCTGTCCATGCCCCGGCCACAGCCGGCCCCCAAACTCCCACTCACTTCCCAGCAGCGCAAGGCAGAGTTAGACAGGATCAAGTCCAGTCTCACGTCCCCCATCGTCCCCGCCCCACTGGCCTCCAAGTCCCCCGGCACCAAGCGTGCGTTTGACCTCATCAAGTACAACCGGCTGCCCCCACGTGACTCCTACTCCTACATGGATGACTCCATCAGCCCCTCCACAGAGCAGGACTTCATGGCTCACCTCACCACCGGCCGCGCTCCCCCACACAAGCCTCCCCGCGGTGACAAGGCCAGCCTAGAGCTGCGGGGACTAGTGTCCACCACTACTGATGGGGGCGCCACCTCCCCACACCTCATCCCTCCCCGTGCTACGGTGGAGGACCTCACACCCACCACAGACACAGACACTGACTCTGACTCACCCCTCCCTAAAGACAGTCCATTTGAGGACCGCGAGGACCTCAGTGACCGCGACAAGTCCTCCACCAGTGGCTCAGAGGTGGAGCGGGCGCGGGCACGGCGACGGGCATACAGAATCAACTCCAAGTCCTCCAACAAAGACATTCCATTTGTGGATGACACTTCCACAGACGAGGAGCAGCGGAGGAGAGCCTCAAGTGCAGACCAACTACCTCCCCCACCCCCACCCATGATGGAATCTCCCAGTGATGATTTTGAGAAATCACTTGAAGCTATAGGACCAGTGGAGTCACCTAGTGACGAGTTTGAACACAACCTAGAGTCCCCTAGTGACAACTTTGAGAAGCGTATGGAGGAGGACGATTACCTTGACAACCTGCAGCTCAGCGCTGACTGTCCCCGCCCACCACCACCAGCACCACCTGGTGATATCTCCTCCGAGGGCGAGGTAGAACAACCTGACGCAGATGATTTCCTTGACTCGGCAGCCATCTTGGAAGCACAAAGGCGGCCGACCCTTGAGGCCATTGACTCTGGCTTCCCCTGCTCTGCAGCTGACATGAACCTCTCCCCGAGCGACGAGTTTGAGAAAAGTCTGGAGTATGATCTGAACTTTGAGAATGTTCCTGACGGTCAGTTCTCTGGTGAAGAGAGTAGCAGTGACAATGAGACCCTGCCCCCTCCTCCCCCCTCCCCCCCACTGCACTCCCCCACCCCCACCCTCACCCCACAACACACCTCCCCGCCCACAGGCAGGGAGGCAGATGATGAGAAAACACCCACCCCCTCCCACAGCCCCACCACCACCCCGCCCCAGCTGCCTCCTCCCCCGCCCCCACACCCCCCGCCCACCCTCCTCCACCAGGGCAGTATATCATCTGAGGGGGAGGTGGAGGCGCCTGATGCTGATGATTATGACTTGGGTGACACACGTGCCATGCTGCAGGCCCAGCGCATGTTGGAGCTGCCCCCTGACATGGCTGCCCTCCCCACACCCATGAGTGAGTCATCTGCCAGTGAGAATGAGATAGAAACTCTGCCAGAGATGGACCAGTTTGAACACAAGTTTGAGCTGGAGCTCAACCGTGGAGTGGTGGAGGAGGAAGAGGAGGAGGAGGAAGACATTCAGCTGCTGAATGAGGACGGGGAGGAACCCGGGGGGATGACGTCCGGCACCGGCAAGACCAGCCGTGGGAGGGAGAGCAGTGAAAGTAGCAGCAGTGAGAGTGATACAGAACCAGCAGGGGGAGGGAGTAAGCTGGGGATGACAGCAGTGTTCCCCGCACCCCCGCCGCTCTCTGACATATCCTCAGAGTCAGACGTGGAGCCGCCCAAGCCTGAGGACCTGCCCCAGCCCCTGCCCCTGCTCTCCGCGGGGGGCCTGCACACCATGGGGGGCCTGCACTCCACCACGGGGGGCCTGCACACCATGGGGGGCCTGCACACCATGGGGGGCCTGCACACCACGGGAGGTCTGCACTCCACCACGGGGGGCCTGCACACCACGGGAGGTCTGCACTCCACCACAGGGAGCATGCACACCACCACGGGGAGCATGTCCGGGGGTGGGATATTTGCCAACCGCTACATGCTACATGAACTGCCAGAAGAGGAGGATACTGACAGTGACTCTGACCCGCCCCCGCCCCCACCCCCACAAGACTATGAGATGGATGGCCTGACCTCCTCCTCCACCCTCCCTGAACCCCCTCCCACCTCCTCCACACTCACTACCCACCAACTCTCATCTGTAACCTTGGAGAGCCAGGAGGAGGATGACCTGGAGGACCCCCTGGAGTCACTGGAGCATCTGTCAGACTCTGGGAGTGACAGAAGGAAGGAGTCCGAGTCCGAGAGCTCGTCTGAGAGCGATCTGGAGGACGTGGGTCAGATCATCGCCCCGCAGAACATCCAACAGCTACAGCAACAGCGCAAGAAGAAGCCCGCCCTCGCTCCCAAACCCCACCACCAGATGGCACCCATGTCCTTCCAAGGTCAAGGTCAGGTCATTGGTAACCCTGCTGCTGCCATGACGACCCCGGAGGGAGAGACAGCTCCATCTATGGGGGTGTTTAGTAACCCTTACGCTGAACCCTTCAATCAAACAACCCCAGCGCCACCACAGGCCCCCCCTAGAACTACATCCATGCCCCCAGATAAACCCTAGCTTGACCACCAGGGGCGCCCTATGTCATAGTGTAGAGTGTGGAGTGCAGGTGGCGCCACCAGTATTCTCTATACTTGTGTGCTATATTTAGCATCATATGTGCTATTTTTAGCACCAATATTTGTGCTATATTTAGACTTGCTGCCAAAGTTTTGATATTACATTATTATTACGTGTTTCCATGACGATAAAGCAGGCTGCTGCCACCTAGTGTCATATCTAGTCATCTCAGTATCCATGGCGACCTGTATTGGGGGCGGGGGGCCGCCCGTGTCTAGTCTCCCGGGAAATAGATTTTAAATATTTTATGAATGGAAATTATTTCGATAAATGGTCTCCATACTCAATATAATTTATTCAAATTCAGATTCTATAAATAGACATTACGAGGTAGGTTTCCACTGCCCCCTGGTGGCCCTATGTGTATATATTTGTGACGTTACTGGGACGCTGCCTACAGGATGTATCTACTATAGACAGAGGGGGGTAGGGTTGGGCATATCCTACTGGCTATATAGGGGTGGGTGGGGGTGAAGTGAAGGATCATGGGAAGATTATATTGTAGAGAGAGGGATTGTGGGAAGGGTGTTTATTCTAGGTGTACCTACTGTTATTGTGGCCCTTGAGATTAGACACACACACACACACACACACACACACACACTATGAGTACACAACTTATCTCATGTTCTCATCTTCCCAAACCATTGGAACAAACACATTCACTCCCTATCAACCCTACACGTGACCACACACACTAATGCACACATGTATTGATACACACAATGACACATACACACAATTCAATTCAATATGTTATTTATTTTCACCTTAAAGTATACAAAAAGAAGACATACATCTGAAAACACACACACATTGACATATGACACCCACACACACCCACACACACTGTGCACACACCCACAGACTGAGGGAAGGGTCACACACCATGTAGTATCAGTGGAGGACCAACCATAGCCTTTAGAGAGTTTAATCATCCTTCTACTGGCCTAACTCTCATTTAATGATTTCTGCAAAAATTATTTACAGATATTCATTTTATCCACCATTATTTACAGAGTTTATTTAATGGGCGGAGACTGCTCGTTGTTGATGTATGAATATATTGTGTATGATTTATCATTCTTGTATATCTGCGGTTACAGGACAATTGTTTATATTTGGTCCTTTTTTTACTTCCCGAGTGAGTTAAGTGTTATGTTACTCTAGTCAGTTAGTGGAGGATGAACACAGTATCAGGAGAAAGTAGTCCCAGTCAAAAGAAGTCCTCAGAATTAATTCCAAATAAGTAGTCCCAGGCAAGGCTAAAAGAGTCCTAGAAGTAGTCCTGCAAAAGACCTTGCAGAAAGTAGCCCTAGAAGAAAGAAGTTCATAATAAAGTAGTCCCAAACATAACGGTTCAATCCAAAACTTGTCCCAAAGCTTTTCCACAAAACAATAACCAAGCAGTCCGGATAGAATCAAGTTCTAAAAAGAAGTTCCCAAAGAAGTAGTCCCAACAGAAACAAATTCTGAAGAATTAGTTCCCAAAGAAGTAGTCCAAATAGAAACAAGTTCTAAAAACTAGTTCCAAAGAAGTAGTCCAAATAGAAAAAATTTAAAAAAGTATTTCCCAAAGAAGTAGTCCCAATAGAAACTACTTCTAAAACGTATTTCCCCGTCCCAAAGAAGTAGTTCCAATAGCAATAAATCCTGGAAATGAGTTCATGTGGAGTTCTAAAATTATCCCTTAAGAATAAATAGTCCCACATAAAATAGTTCCACATAAAGTAGTCCCAGTGAAAGATAGTCCCCCACAAAATAGTTCCAGGAAAAGTAGTCCCAGGGAAAGATAGTCCCACACAAAATAGTTCCAGGAAAAGTAGTCCCAGGGAAAGATAGTCCCACACAAAATAGTTCCAGGAAAAGTAGTCCCAGGGAAAGATAGTTGAGCATTAGTCACTGGGATATTCCTTCTTGCATGTGTGGCGCAGGGGCAGTAGGTTCCCTGGTTACCATGGCAACTGTTTAGGGTTTAATTCCTCCATACTGTAGCATTATCAGCTGTGTCTTACTATTGTTATATCTTTTATTATTATAATTATTATTATTTGTTATTGGGGAAGCCCCATATTATTAACAGTTATTAGCAGTTATAGGTTTCCATAGTATCTAAGGTTATTTATTTTGATCTGTTGTTTTGAGGGATGATGGGAAGAGAGGAGGAATACGAGGGGAGGGGAGGTGTACAGCTCTATTGTCTATGAGGGGGAGGGGGGTAGTTTATGCAGTTTCATCTTCATGTAAATCTGTGTGAGGGGAGAGAGAATGAGAGGATTAGGAGAGAGAGAGGGGGAGAGCGTGAGTGCGCTGTAGCCCAGGCCACCCTGCTCAGCTACAGAGGGGGAGAGTGTGAGTGTGCTGTAGCCCAGGCCACCCTGCTCAGCTACAGAGGGGGAGAGTGTGAGTGCGCTGTAGCCCAGGCCACCCTGCTCAGCTACAGAGGGGGAGAGTGTGAGTGCGCTATAGCCCAGGCCACCCTGCTCAGCTACAGAGGGGGAGAGTGTGAGTGCGCTGTAGCCCAGGCCACCCTGCTCAGCTACAGAGGGGGAGAGTGTGAGTGTGCTGTAGCCACCCTGCTCAGCTACAGAGGGGGAGAGTGTGAGTGCGCTATAGCCCAGGCCACCCTGCTCAGCTACAGAGGGGGAGAGTGTGAGTGCGCTATAGCCCAGGCCACCCTGCTCAGCTACAGAGGGGGAGAGCGTGAGTGCGCTGTAGCCCCAGCCACCCTGCTCAGCTACAGAGGGGGAGAGTGTGAGTGCGCTGTAGCCCCAGGCCACCCTGCTCAGCTACAGAGGGGGAGAGTGTGAGTGCGCTGTAGCCCAGGCCACCCTGCTCAGCTACAGAGGGGGAGAGTGTGAGTGCGCTATAGCCCAGGCCACCCTGCTCAGCTACAGAGGGGGAGAGTGTGAGTGCGCTGTAGCCCCAGCCACCCTGCTCAGCTACAGAGGGGGAGAGTGTGAGTGCGCTGTAGCCCTGGCCACCCTGCTCAGCTACAGTATAACTATACATACTCTACACTGTAGCAGCTGACCTTGCAGTCACCTTGTGAGTGTGAGACTTGTCAGGGATATGTTCTGTGTGGTACATGGCTCTGGTGACTAAGTGTTAAGCGGTTTAGTTTGAGCATGGAAGGGTTTATTACACATGGATATATATATTATATGTTGATGTTAGTTTGAGCGTGGAAGGGTTTATTACACATGGATATATATATTATATGTTGATGTTAGTTTGAGCGTGGAAGGGTTTATTTAGTGATGTTTGTATCACACTCGTTAATATTGGCTTTAAGATTGCTTGGGTTGGGAGGAGGAAGAGAGAGTGGCTAGCAAGGGGCTGGCCGCCCAGTGGAGGGAGAGAGACTGAGACAGGAGGAAGAGAGAGTGGCTAGCAAGGGGCTGGCCGCCCAGTGGAGGGAGAGAGACTGAGACAGGAGGAAGAGAGAGTGGCTAGCAAGGGGCTGGCCGCCCAGTGGAGGGAGAGAGACTGAGACAGGAGGAAGAGAGAGTGGCTAGCAAGGGGCGATGGAGGGAGAGAGACTGAGACAGGAGGAAGAGAGAGTGGCTAGCAAGGGGCTGGCCGCCCAGTGGAGGGAGAGAGACTGAGGCAGGAGGAAGAGAGAGTGGCTAGCGAGGGGCTGGCCGCCCAGTGGAGGGAGAGAGACTGAGGCAGGAGGAAGAGAGAGTGGCTAGCGAGGGGCTGGCCGCCCAGTGGAGGGAGAGAGACTGAGGCAGGAGGAAGAGAGAGTGGCTAGCGAGGGGCTGGCCGCCCAGTGGAGGGAGAGAGACTGAGGCAGGAGGAAGAGAGAGTGGCTAGCGAGGGGCGATGGAGGGAGAGAGACTGAGGCAGGGAGAGCTGTTCTGGCACAACACGTGGGTTCACAACGCATGGACGCCCTCGTGAGCTGGTGAAAACTTGAGATCTACATTTTTTCACCTCCAATATGTGCCGGCAGCTCACATAGGTCATCCCTTGTTGTGGAGGAGGCAGGATTGGGAGAAGAGCCAGGATGGGGGGAGGAGGCAGGATTTGGAGAAGAGCCAGGATGGGGGGAGGAGGCAGGATTGGGAGAAGAGCCAGGATGGGGGAAGGAAGCAGAATGGGGGGAGGAGGAATGATTGGGGGAAGAGCTGTGAATGCTGTGGAGGGAAACATGTTACACCTATATTAGGGTAAATGTTGCAGGCATTCTGGCTGTCAATCAGGTGACAGTGACAGTGCATTCTGGCTGTCAATCAGGTGACAGTGACAGTGTATTCTAGCTGTCAATCAGGTGACAGTGACAGTGCATTCTGGCTGTCAATCAGGTGAGAGTGACAGTGCATTCTGGCTGTCAATCAAGTGACAGTGCATTCTGGCTGTCAATCAGCTGACAGTGACAGTACATTCTGGCTGTCAATCAGGTGAGAGTGACAGTGCATTCTGGCTGTCAATCAGGTGAGAGTGACAGTGCATTCTGGCTGTCAATCAAGTGACAGTGCATTCTGGCTGTCAATCAGCTGACAGTGACAGTACATTCTGGCTGTCAATCAGGTGACAGTGACAGTGCATTCTGGCTGTCAATCAGGTGACAGTGACAGTGCATTCTGGCTGTCAATCAGCTGACAGTGACAGTACATTCTGGCTGTCAATCAGGTGACAGTGACAGTGCATTCTGGCTGTCAATCAGGTGACAGTGACAGTGCATTCTGGCTGTCAATCAGCTGACAGTGACAGTACCTTCTGGCTGTCAATCAGCTGACAGTGACAGTGCATTCTGGCTGTCAATCAGGTGACAGTGACAGTACATTCTGGCTGTCAATCAGCTGACAGTGACAGTACATTCTGGCTGTCAATCAGCTGACAGTGACAGTACATTCTGGCTGTCAATCAGCTGACAGTGACAGTACATTCTGGCTGTCAATCAGGTACATGCTCTTCCTCCCATTGTGAAGTAAAACCTTATCAATGTTGAAATTTTTGTTGGCAAGTTATGATGATGACCCAAATTTATTTATTTGGTTTTTTACATAATTTATGAAAAATTTAACCAAGCTTTGATTTACATGGATATACTATGGTATTGGATAGATGTAGAGTGCGTGCGGGGAGGAGGGGTAGCAACATTTGCAGTGGTATCTAGTATTTGGTTGCCATAGTTACTGAAACTATAGAGGCAGGGAAAGCTTTCAGAATCACTTTAATTGTGTTTAATTTACATGTTTCTGCTTCATTGCAATGATGGAGGGAAGTAGGTGGAGATGGAGGAGGGAGGAAGTAGACAGGCTAGAACTGCATGCTTGTAATGCTTGGGGAAGGCTGAAGGTGGCGCTGGGGTAGGTGTAGGCTCAGTGCGCCACCTCTTGGTTAGGTTAGTTACTAATTGTGCATCCTAGCGGCTATTACATGAAGCTTACATCCCCCTCCCCCTCGCTCTTACACAAACCTTTCCTACTCCCTCCCCCTGTTCTTCCACCAGGAATATAACCTCCCCCCTCTCCTGCTCTTCCACCATTCTCCCTTCCTCCCTCTCAGAAATGCGTACATCCAGAATAGCCTGTTTGTGAAAATGAAAATATTTCAGCTTCTAACAATAATTATATCGCCTTCATTTCATCATCTCAATTTCCTCAAGTTTAGGCTCCGTTTAGAATATTTGGGAATTGGTTGTAAAATTAGGAAATTCATGATTTATCAATGTAGCTATGTAGTGCCCTGTAGCCTATGGCAGAAGGAATTAATCCTGTGTATATATACTGGGCTTGTGAGGAAATATGTTAAACTGAGGCCGTGAAAACTGGTCCTCCCGTCTCCCCGCTCTCCCTCCTCTTCTTTAGCCACAGTCTCCCTATTTTTCATTTTGTCAAATTTGCGATATTTATAAAAGTTTTCCCAAAATTGCTAAGTTTGTGAAGTTGTTGACGTGTGGGGAAGGAGAAAACCTGGACATCCATATTGCAAGGCCTCAAGGTCACTCAATGACGTAGTGGGGACAGCCCTGGGGTGTAAAAACCCAATATCCTGTTATTTAGATTAAGTGACTTGTGATTGATTCCTGTATCTTTGGGTTTAAGGGACATTATTTGACTGCATTCACTTATTGATTTACCTTTTTCAAAATCTGGTGACAATATTATTTCTTAATTTGGGGAATTGTTAAGTCTTGAAACCCCGATGATCTATTGATGTCGCACATCGAATTCCACTTATTCAAAATTTAGGTTTCAATGAAGAGTCAAATAACAAAATGACAGCTTTGTGAAGTCTGTATCATTATGTCTGCTTCCAAATGTATTTTCTAACTTGGTATTTTCTGCGGTTGATGACTGCCATGTACTGTATAGAGCTATAATTACCAGCCAATCACTCGCATTCTCTAAATTAAACAAACTTTATCTGCATTTTGATTGGCTGCCTGGGCGATATTGAGGGTTGTTTATACATGACGTCACATACTAATTCAGCAGTGCGCATGCCCACATGCATGACGTCATTATGGCTATGATGACGTCATTGATATAATTATGTGATTCTGAGTGACGTCATAATGATATTAATGACGTCACTATGATCACATGTTATAACAGATACATCATTACGACCTTGTATGTGATCATAGAAGGTCATAATGAGAGTGATGACGTCACACTGGAGCCAAGTAATTTGATTGGTTGAGAGCTTGCACCAGTCTGTTCACCAGATGGCGCTAGACACAAACTGATTATTTTGAATTATTTGTTTATATTGGTTACCATGGTACCAGGCCTGACTAACTGTGCATGGATGTCCACGTATCCCTCCTCCCGCCCCCGCCGCACACACTTGACCCTCACACATTGTCACGTCATTCTGCATTTTGGTAACGGACTGTCTCTTACGTTAACATGCGTTAACGTAACCTGTAATTAGGAATGCTGTAACCAGCTATTAATAGCATGATCTTTAGGAATTATGGGATATATTGTGGCTTTGGAGACCAATCAGTAGGTGGCAGCACCTACACCATACATCCACCTGGTGGTGGCCACAGGAAACTTCCTCTCTCTGCTTTATGTTTTTGACAAATTTAAAATTTGATATTTTTTATTTATTCTGATGTACAATCACTCTAGCTGACATTTTTTATTTATTTACAAGAATTGTGTGGGTGGGTGTGTGAAATGTCTGTGTGTGTGTGTATGTGTGCATGAAGTCACCTCCCACCAACTCTTGCTTTTTTAAAGTTTAAATCAAAAGTTTGCTTCAGGAAATGTTAGTACTCGTCTGTGCCTCCAGATGGCAGGAGCAGCAGAGAGGAGTGCGACCTGGTGGCCATCCGCTGTAACTAGTTATGCTTACTTCTGCTGCTACATTAAGTGGGACGCGGGGGGGGGGGGGGAGGGGGAATCTTTCTCTTAACTTCTTTGGCAGAGCAAACAAAAGAATGTAAATAAAATGTTATTCAAATTTACTCAAATTCAGAGATTAAATCCTGAGCAGCCAAATTTGTATTTTTGGGTTGTTGTCATGGAGAGAGGGGGGTGTTAGATGCCTGTAACTACCTAACCCCCCTCCTGGTCAATAATGGAATGTTCCATTGCCAATGAGGTTGTGATGTGGGCCATTAAGGTGTACATTAAGGTTTCACATTATGGTAACTTCCCTAGTCATGGCTGTAAGATATTGTTGCTATGGAAACAAGAAATAATGGTAGGTGGGCGGGGTACATCTAGCAATAATGACGTCACTTCCTGTGAGTAAATCATGTTTGAGAGAACTGCATTATGGGTGAATAGTCGCTGTCGTTTTTTGTAAGGCTGTCTCACATCTGGGTCACATAAATGTCATGTCTCACAGCTAGGACATATGCTCATGTGCTATTACTGGGTTACTTGTGTGCATGTCCTATAACTGGAACAAAATCATCTCAAAACTGGGTCATGTTAATCTGGGGATATCATTGGGTCACATGTTGCATAAGTGGGTCACGCTTCCTGTCCTATATCTGGGTCGGGGGTTGTTGCTATGGTGAGGTGGACGCTGGCTTTGCATGTCAGGCTGCTACGTCATAGTGACGTCATTACAGTGTGAATTACGTCATTGCGGGTGGTATGAGAGCGTTGTGTGATGTCGCAGGGATTATTATTACTTTTTATCACGTCATAACAAGTGATGTCACTTCCTGTAGCGTTTGTTACCATGATTAGCGAGTGCCGCGGTGCCTGAGTGTGGGGCGCCCGGTGCCAGGTTGTCTGTTAGTTGTTAGCCCCAGTTGGTATCAGATCTTTATAAATAATGCTAAAAGTTGAGTAAAATGAGAAAAAGTTCAATATTACTTTATTCCATTTCCCAAACATGTGTGTAAAATACGGATTGGCAATAAATGCTGGTTGTATAGAAAAGAGCTACTTGCGTCTTGTACATCTGAAACGGAGATTTCACTGCTTTCATAGATTAAGTTCCTTTTCCTCTGCACAATAACGAATTAGCTTTTACCTGCCCCTATTCCTGCCTAATTATGACGTCATTTCCGCCTTAATTTACTCCAGTAAGAAAGAGTAAATGTCAGCAGGAAACTGCCCTTCCTGCCTCCATGAGAACCAGACATACCTCATCATCTCCCCTAAGTCTAGAATTATATCAACTAAATAAAGGTCAATGACTTTATCCCTGTTCCACTAAACCACTGCCAATAGGGGACTTGCATGTGCTCCTGCGCATGTCTGCTACAGGGCATGCTGGGATACATTCAGTTCATATAGGGCTCTTGAGGCCTTCAACCGACACGGCCTATTTGTAAAAACATTTTCTTAGCCTAACAAATCGACCAAGTCCTTAATAGTCCTTAGCGACAAAAATTTGGCCATGTTATGAAAATTAAGCGACAACAGAATTTTGACAATTGATAATTGCTGTTTGTTGATAGCAACAAGCAATTAGACCCCACCCCCTCAGGAGCGCTTCATATCTCACATACAAATATTTAGCAACAATTCATCAAAAATAGCCCGATTGTCAGTGCCAATATGAGCTTGTGTAAGTGATCTATCAAACTCAAATGCATGCTGGGTGATATTACCCAATAGACTGGTGGACATATAACTCCCATAAGTCCATGCAAATCATAATTCAAGATGGCCGACATGCAAATCCCCTATTTGTGGTATTCATAATAAGTGCATAGTTTCCCCTCGTAATAAATTGGATCCAATTTTTAATTTATTCATGAAGAATAAATGTTGAGTTATCCAAGTGTCTGATGCGGTGCCCTTCATAACATACGGCAGTCTTCTCCGCTAATGCCCTGCCCTGCCTGTGTCTGCGGACATGTTACTGTAGAACATATATTTACAGCATAATATCAATAAGTTAATGCAACATTAGAGAACATTTGTGGAGAAATATTGGGTGGATTTCCCAGCACAGCGTTAAGCCTGCAGGGGTGGAGGCACTGATGGGGGCTTTAGGTCTAGATGGGCCTCCCAGGGGTGGATAATCATCTATTGCTGCATGATGTGGTAGTGCCAGCATCGACTCCAGTCATTGTCCTGCCCCTGTACCCCCTCCTGTACCCCTCCTGTACCTGCTCCTGTACCCCCTCCTGTACCCCCTCCTGTACCCGCTCCTGTACCCGCTCCTGTACCTGCTCCTGTACCTCCTCCTGTACCTGCTCCTGTACCCCCTCCTGTACCTGCTCCTGTACCCCCTCCTGTAACTGCTCCTGTACCTCCTACTGTACCCCCTCTAGTACCCCCTCCTGTACCTGCTCCTGTACCCCCCTGTACCCCATCCTGTACCTGCTCCTGTACCCCCTCCTGTACCTGCTCCTGTACCCCTCCTGTACCTGCCCCTGTACCCCCTCCTGTAACTCCTCCAGTACTTGCTCCTGCACTCCCTCCTGTACCTGCTCCTGTACCTGCTCCTGTAACTGCTCCTGTACCTGCTCCTGTACCTGCTCCTGCAGCCCCATCTGTACCCGCTCCTGTACCTGCTCCTGCACCCCCATCTGTACCTCCTCCTGTACCTCCTTCTATACCTCCTCCTGTACCCCTTTGTATCACCTCCTTTACCTCCTCCTTCCGTAACACCTATTTTCCTCTTTCTGTACCACCTCCTGTACCTCTCCTTTATCTCCTCCAGTACCTGCTCCTGTGCCTCCTCTAGTACCTCCTAATGTACCCCCTCCTGTACCCCCTCTCCAGTTGTTACACCTCCTCCTGTACCCTCTGTACTTCCAATGCTGTACCACCTCCTCCACTACCTTGTGCCTGAACCTCCTCCTGTACCACCGTGAACGCCCACAACCCATATGTTATAGCGTCCCCCGTGTCCTGCTGGTCTCATACTCCAGTCTCCATTCAGTCTATCTAAGGCCTCTTCTCATTGGCTGGTTCTATCCAGCGCCCTCATTGGCTGCTGCTTATGGCACCATTATTTTGATTGGTTGCTAGGATACATAGGGGTAAATACTGGGATGGAGGGGGTCGGGGGTTCTTCTCACATTGGAAACATTTTGTAACTTTTTGTCTTTTACTAGTTTTCTAATAGAACATTATAGAATGTAAATCCATAGTCATCTGTGGTAGTTAAAGGTTAGAATGGGAGAGTTGGCTGATTGTGTGGTTAGAACACAAGCTGCTTATATAAGGCAGTTACCCAGGTATGAGGGGTTACTTGGTATATGAGGGGGTTAGCTGATATAAGAGGGGGTTACCTAGATTTGTGAGGGTTACCTGGATACGAAAGGGTAACCAAGATATGAGGGGGTAACCTGGTATAAGGGGGTGTAACATAGATATGAGGGGTTAATTACCTGGTATAAGGGTGGTTAAGGGGTTAGATATGAGGGCGTTGTAAGGACATGGGTGTACTTATATTATGGAGAGATATTAATGTGATTCTGGCTCTCAAGGCTGCTGTTACTGTCACTCCTGCTTGGTGTGACACCAGACAGTATCACCTCCGATGTGATACCATTAAACCATGGTGTGACACTATTAAAATGTGGCGTGACACCATTAGACCATGTTGTGACAGCATCAAAGTATGCTGTCACCAGGCTGTCATCATTGTCAGTGCATTGTTGAGCGGGAGGAGGAGGAGGAGGAGGAGGAGGAGAAGGTAAGTGTCACAGTAGCCTCCTCACCCTGTGTGTCCTACTACCTATATATAGTCGTCATTATTAATATTTGCTGCTTTTTTAATTTTTCACTTTTATTGTTAATATTTGGTGTCATATTTTTATAATAGTAGAAATCTTGAGTGGTTTTTTTTCGCTGCGGTGGCGGCCATGTTGGATTTGCTGCACACAATTTGTGTTGTTTCTGTGGTTATTCTTGTGTTGACCTTGTGTTGACCTTGGGTCAGTGTTTATAGCTTTAGGGAATGACCTTGGAGTGACCTTGCTATGGGTGTTCTGTCCGTCCACATCTTGTCCCGTCTTCTTAACACTACGTGTTTAATGAATAAGTGAAATCTAAAATTAAGAGATTTGCGGGGAATCCTGAAGAATACTAAAGCAACCATGGCAACTATAATGATATATTGTAGCCAAGGGCAGTAGGAAACACGTCCATTGAGGAGGTTTGTCTCGGTTACAGCATTGGACCTGTAATCTGAAGGTCAAAGGGTTATTGGGTTTGAATCCCATAAGCACCTTGCCTCATCGCCCTTCATGAGTTTTGACTTGCAAAGGGTAAAAAAAAAGTAACAGATCTCTCAAACTCCTGCCAAACAATGCCTCAAACTCCCAGCTACCTCTGCCAAACAATCCCCCAAACTCCCAGCTACCTCTACCAAACAATCCCCCCAAACTCCCAGCTACCTCTACCAAACAATCCCCCCAAACTCCCAGCTACCTCTACCAAACAATCCCCCCAAACTCCAAGCTACCTCTACCAAACAATCCCCCCAAACTCCCAGCTACCTCTGCCAAACAATCCCCCCAAACTCCCAGCTACCTCTACCAAACAATCCCCCCAAACTCCAAGCTACCTCTACCAAACAATCCCCCCAACTCCAAGCTACCTCTACCAAACAATCCCCCCAAACTCCCAGCTACCTCTACCAAACAATCCCCCCAAACTCCCAGCTACCTCTGCCAAACAATCCCCCCAAACTCCAGCTACCTCTGCCAAATAATCCCCCAAACTCCAAGCTACCTCTGCCAAACAATCCCCCAAACTCCCAGCTACCTCTACCAAACAATCCCCCCAAACTCCAAGCTACCTCTGCCAAACAATCCCCCCAAACTCCAAGCTACCTCTGCCAAACAATCCCCCAAACTCCCAGCTACCTCTGCCAAACAATCCCCCAAACTCCCAGCTACCTCTGCCAAACAATCCCCCCAAACTCCAGCTACCTCTGCCAAACAATCCCCCCAAACTCCAGCTACCTCTGCCAAACAATCCCCCCAAACTCCAAGCTACCTCTGCCAAACAATCCCCCCAAACTGCCCTCAGTCAAAGAATGCCTCAAGCTCCCTCAGCCGCTCCACCCTCAGCCCCTCCACCCTCAGCCCCTCCACCCTCAGCCCCACCAAGTCTCCTCATATTGTTTATTTAGTGTCTGTCTCTTCGTTTCATTCTGTACTCGCGTAGCTTTATTTCTTTCCCACCTTTGCTATAGATTTACTTGATAGCCTAACTAGTGCTGCTACTGTGTAATGCTATAAGTGTTACTAGATCATGTAAGGCGTGTGTTTGCTGGTCTCACAGCTCAACTAACGGCCGCTAGTCTCGGTGGTACCACAGCCACCGCCTGGCATTCATGTCTTCACATAATGTTTATTATGTGGCTCTGGCACCACACTCTTATTGCTCTTGCTCTTAACATCCATCCTCAAATCAAATTTTAAATTCCACTGACTTAGAAATTAGCAAATCAGCCAAGATCTTGTAAACCTATCTGAGTCAAGAACAAGACACTCCAGGACCCATTTTTTGATTATTATTATTATGAGGGTCGGATTATTAGGCTTTTAAACTACTTATAGCTGGAATATAACTGAATCCAGGCCTGAATTTGCTTCTCAAACTGATGCTGGGTGGGAAACTGTGTGATCTAAATCACATGCAGCATATCAAGATGGAACATGTGGCACAAACACTATTTACATGACTTCATGACATGTGAGGATGTGAAATGTTGTTGTTGCATGTGTTGCCCACCAGTCCACCAGTCCATCAGTCCACCAGTCCATCAGTCCACCAGTCCACACGCCACCAGTCCACCAGTCCACCTGTCCACCAGTCCACCAGTCCATCAGTCCACCAGTCCACCTGTCCACCAGTCCACATACCACCAGTCCATCAGTCCACCAGTCCACATACCACCAGTCCACCTGTCCACCTGTCCATCAGTCCACCAGTCCACCTGTCCATCAGTCCACCAGTCCATCAGTCCACCAGTCCACCAGTCCATCAGTCCACCAATCCATCAGTCCACCAGTCCACCAGTCCACCAGTCCACCTGTCCACCAGTCCACATGCCACCAGTCCACCTGTCCACCAGTCCACATGCCACCAGTCCACCTGTCCACCAGTCCACATGCCACCAGTCCATCAGTCCACCAGTCCACATGCCACCAGTCCACATGCCACCAGTCCACATGCCACCAGTCCACCAGTCCATCAGTCCACCTGTCCATCAGTCCACCAGTCCACCAGTCCACCAGTCCACCTGTCCATCAGTCCACCAGTCCATCAGTCCACCAGTCCATCAGTCCACCAGTCCACCAGTCCACCTGTCCACCAGTCCATCAGTCCACCAGTCCACCAGTCCACCTGTCCACCAGTCCATCAGTCCACCAGTCCACCAGTCCACCAGTCCACCAGTCCATCAGTCCACCTGTCCATCAGTCCACCAGTCCACCAGTCCACCAGTCCACCTGTCCATCAGTCCACCAGTCCATCAGTCCACCAGTCCACCAGTCCACCAGTCCACCTGTCCACCAGTCCATCAGTCCACCAGTCCATCAGTCCACCTGTCCATCAGTCCACCAGTCCACCAGTCCACCAGTCCACCTGTCCATCAGTCCACCAGTCCATCAGTCCACCAGTCCATCAGTCCACCAGTCCACCAGTCCATCAGTCCACCAGTCCATCAGTCCACCAGTCCACCAGTCCATCAGTCCACCAGTCCACCAGTCCATCAGTCCATCAGTCCACCAGTCCATCAGTCCACCAGTCCATCAGTCCACCTGTCCACCAGTCCATCAGTCCACCAGTCCATCAGTCCACCAGTCCACCAGTCCATCAGTCCACCTGTCCATCAGTCCATCAGTCCACCTGTCCATCAGTCCATCAGTCCACCAGTCCACCTGTCCACCAGTCCACATGCCACCAGTCCACCTGTCCACCAGTCCACATGCCACCAGTCCACCTGTCCACCAGTCCACATGCCACCAGTCCATCAGTCCACCAGTCCACATGCCACCAGTCCACATGCCACCAGTCCACATGCCACCAGTCCACCAGTCCATCAGTCCACCTGTCCATCAGTCCACCAGTCCATCAGTCCACCAGTCCACCAGTCCACCACCAGTCCACCAGTCCATCAGTCCATCAGTCCACCAGTCCATCAGTCCACCAGTCCACCACCAGTCCACCAGTCCATCAGTCCACCACCAGTCCATCAGTCCACCAGTCCATCAGTCCACCAGTCCATCAGTCCACCAGTCCATCAGTCCACCAGTCCACCACCAGTCCACCAGTCCATCAGTCCACCAGTCCACCACCAGTCCACCAGTCCATCAGTCCACCAGTCCATCAGTCCACCACCAGTCCATCAGTCCACCAGTCCACCACCTGTCCACCAGTCCACCAGTCCACCTGTCCACCAGTCCATCAGTCCACCACCTGTCCACCAGTCCACCTGTCCACCAGTCCACCAGTCCACCAGTCCACCTGTACTGGAGGAACATCTACCCAGTCACACTTGTGTGCTCTTGTTACCAGTCAGTATCAGTTCTGAACTTTCCATGGGCAAGAATTTATGAAAAGAGAAAAAGTGGCCATGTTATCCATGATTGTAAGAGTAGCATGAGTGAGGCGTGTGCCGTGGCTAGCTTGGTCTGTAACTGCCTGTGCTCTAGGTCTGTATGTAGCACTGACGTGTAGCACTGAAGTGTAGCACTGAAGTGTAGCACTGGAGTGTAGCACTGGAGTGTAGCACTGGAGTGTAGCACTGGAGTGTAGCACTGGAGTGTAGCACTGGAGTGTAGCACTGGAGTGTAGCACTGAAGTGTAGCACTGAAGTGTAGCACTGAAGTGTAGCACTAATCTGGGCCTAACATCATGGGAGCAGTTACATCTGGGCCTTCATGTCTGCACCGGTCCATCAGTGAAACATTCCTGATGCTTGATCTGACATCAACCTCCAGCACACGCTCCATCATCTCCATCTCAACAATCAAACCAAAGCACAAATGTTGAGCACAGATTAGTGAGCACACAATGTTAGCATTATTACTAATTAAAGTATCAGCACTAGATGTTAGCACCTCTATATTAGCACTTCTAGATGTTAGCACTATTAGTATCACTATTAGCAAGCCTTACCTTGTATCCTCATTAGCGAGCACTAAATGTTAGCACCTCTAGATGTTAGCCCTATTAGCCAGCCTTACATTGTAGCACTATTAGTGAGTCTTACATTGTAGCACTATTAGTGAGCCTTACATTGTAGCACTATTAGTGAGTCTTACATTGTAGCACTATTAGTGAGCCTTACATTGTAGCACTATTAGTGAGCCTTACATTGTAGCACTATTAGTGAGTCTTACATTGTAGCACTATTAGTGAGTCTTACATTGTAGCACTATTAGTGAGTCTTACATTGTAGCACTATTAGTGAGCCTTACATTGTAGCACTATTAGTGAGTCTTACATTGTAGCACTATTAGCCAGCATTACATTGTAGCACTATTAGTGGGCCTTACATTGTAGCCCTATTAGCCAGCCTTACATTGTAGCACTATTAGTGAGTCTTACATTGTAGCACTATTAGTGAGTCTTACATTGTAGCACTATTAGTGAGTCTTACATTGTAGCACTATTAGTGAGTCTTACATTGTAGCACTATTAGTGAGCCTTACATTGTAGCCCTATTAGCCAGCCTTACATTGTAGCCCTATTAGCCAGCCTTACATTGTAGCACTATTAGTGAGTCTTACATTGTAGCCCTATTAGCCAGCCTTACATTGTAGCACTATTAGTGAGTCTTACATTGTAGCACTATTAGCCAGCCTTACATTGTAGCACTATTAGCCAGCATTACATTGTAGCACTATTAGTGAGCATTACATTGTAGCACTATTAGTGAGCCTTACATTGTAGCACTATTAGCCAGCCTTACATTGTAGCACTATTAGTGAGCCTTACATTGTAGCACTATTAGCGAGCCTTACATTGTAGCACTATTAGTGAGCATTACATTGTAGCACTATTAGTGAGCATTACATTGTAGCACTATTAGTGAGCCTTACATTGTAGCACTATTAGTGAGCCTTACATTGTAGCACTATTAGTGAGTCTTACATTGTAGCACTATTAGTGAGCATTACATTGTAGCACTATTAGTGAGCCTTACATTGTAGCACTATTAGTGAGCATTACATTGTAGCACCATTAGCGAGCCTTACATTGTAGCACTATTAGTGAGCCTTACATTGTAGCACTATTAGTGAGTCTTACATTGTAGCACTATTAGTGAGCATTACATTGTAGCACTATTAGTGAGCATTACATTGTAGCACTATTAGTGAGCATTACATTGTAGCACTATTAGTGAGCATTACATTGTAGCACTATTAGTGAGTCTTACATTGTAGCACTATTAGTGAGCCTTACATTGTAGCACTATTAGTGAGCCTTACATTGTAGCACTATTAGCGCAGACATGGCGAAACCTGCCGGATTCCGATCCTTGACTGTTGAAAGACAAGTTGGACCGGTGAAAGTTTCTCCGGTCCGACTGTCTAGTGAAAAAATATTATGAAACCTTGGAGAAACCCTTGGAGGACCGGTGAAAGTTCCTTTTCACCGGTCTGTCTGGTGAAAGTTCTAAAACTTTCGCCATGTCTGTTAGCGAGCATTACATTGTAGCACTTATTAGCAAACACTAGATGTTAGCACCTCTAGATGTTAGCACTGTTAGCAAGCATTACATTGTAGACTTATTAGTGAGCACTAAATGTTAGCACAGCGGGAGAGCGTTGGCCGCAGCTACAGCACAGTGTGAGAGCGCCGCCGGGTGAGGCTTGTTGTCAGTGTTGTCTTGAAGCTTTCAGGTGAAACAGTCGCTACCGCAGCAGCAGCAGCCACCGCCGCCGCAGCCCACGGTGCTTGTAGAGTCCCCGTCTTACTGTACTCTGTGGACATATGCTCTATACTTGACCTGTGACTTACACCAATGGTTCACCTTAATACTGGAGCAAACACCAGGTCACCAAAATATCAACAATCTCTTTAAACTCTTAAAAACAAAATTTAAATCTGCTCTGCAATGAGCAGAGATTAAAAGTGAGATTCTAAGTTATTACCCAGGAACAAGTCTACCGCTAGCACAGAGTAGAAGTTATTGTCTGATATATTCCCATGTTTAGACTGGTCTGATTGTAGATAAGTTGGTTGCCCGCCGCCGGTGTATGTTAATCTCTGGTATAAATATAAAGTTGTTAATCATCGCCATGTTGGACTCATTAACTCTCTATAATACATGTCCGCTTTCAGGTTTTGGTGGCACTTGCGCATATAAACTAGTCTTTCATTGTAACAAATCGTTTTAAAATTGATAACATCCGCCTTCTTCCTATACCATTGATTAATAGGAAAGAACTCTAGTAATTACAAATGTTTTTAGTTCTAAAATATTTTATTGGCTAAATTCACCATTTTTAAAACATTTGATGCCCTAGAAATAGGCTCATAATTTCCATTCAAAATGGACTCAACATGTTTTAATTTTTAACGACATTTCAACATTTTAGCTTAGTTTTCATTGCCCTGGATTCTGACACCAAACTGACTAACAGACTTTCCCCCTCACCCCGATCCCCCCCCCCCCCCCCCCCCCCCCCCCCTCTGTGTAGTTCCTGGCAATGGTACAATCTGTTGTTATATTTATCCACCAATGCCTGACCTCCCCTGATTGGTTAATAGCTTCCTGACCCAGGTCACATGGGGCAATCATCCACTTCCGGTGAGGATGGTTGCCAAGTGATGTCCAAACTAAACACAGCTCCGTATTCCTCCTATATTCTTCTCTCTTCTCTTGCCGCTTTCCTCTCTCTCTCTCCCTCCCTCCCTCCCTCTCTCTCACCCCTTCCTCTCTCCCTCAACCTTTCTCTCACCCCTTCCTCTCTCCCTCCTTCTCTCACCCCTTCCTCTCTCCCTCCTTCTCTCTCTCTTTGTATTTAAAAGCAGCAAATTTCTCTGTATTATCTACACACAGGAACATGCTTCAATGAACCCATTTCAGGCTAGAGTTTTGGAGAAAATAAAAAGTACTAAATTATGGTGATTTGACTTGGAGAAATTTATTATAAACTACTTGATGTTATAAATATATAAATATATTCAAGATTACTAATTTCAGCGAGTCTTAGTGAAACGTGCAGAGCTCTTCCTATCAGATCCTTTCAATTAAAATATAAAAGTTTATCACATCAATTTTGTCTCATTACAAAGTAATAATCTGTGATGGTTTCCATGGCGCTGATGTTTAAACATTTGTTAAGTAATAAAAGTAATTTATTGAGTTCATTCCATAAAGTGTTCTATAAACCCATTTAACACAGGTTATTTACCCCCACATTTACTGCACCCAAACCTACCGTTTGTGACTGAGTTAAAGCCTGAAGTATAGTTTGAACATGTGCTTCTGTTGGTGACATTAATTCATATCGTTTATATCGATTAATTTGATCAATTTATTTTGACTTAAAGCACCATTTCCAATATCCTGCCTTATTTGGATTGTATATCTTCTCTCCACCCGTCAGTGGTTGTCGTTCCCACCAGCCCCCCAAGCACCCTACCTTCACTGTCTATTCTTTTTTTTTTTCACTTCACCTTCACTGTCTATACATCCTGCCCATATCCAACATCTTATGTTCATTATGAATGATTTTCCTTATATTAATTTATATGTTTGTATGTTTAACCTGTTTAACCTATTGCAGGGCCGCTGTATACAGACCGCTCGCCGCGTGCACACCGCATCGACCCCACACAGTTCATGCTGTCATCCACAGACAGGAAGTTGTCAGAGCCTGTCTTCTCCTCCATGACTACGCCCCCCATGGATGAGAGGCACCTCTCCCGCTCTCCCGAGGTCGAGAACATTCCAGAACGTGTGCACGACAACAACCAACACGACCATGACCAGTTCATACAAATGAGGTAATGTTATCACTGGCGTGTGATAAAGTCTCTTTTATTGTAGATGTGGTATAAAAGCAATGATATACATAGATTTCACTGACGTCACGGCTGTCACCATGTCCTGGGGCTCGTTAGATGGCTATGTATGCTGCGATACTTGAAAATACTGTTTTCTGGCTGTTTTAACCTTTACCAGTTTTAATGTGTTCCAACAATACCTTCTTGATAGGTTAGATTATCTTCCTTTAGTGTAGTATTACCCAACTATCAAGTCTTGTGAGGTTTATAAACTTTGTTTTGCTAACCACGCCATAGACGGCAAGGGTAGCGTTGACCCCAGACATGGTGGCAGTAGGATTCCCCAGCCACCCGGGTGACGTCATGTGAAATCTATGTATTGTCTCTCATTCTATTAAATTAGTTTTAATTCTATGAGGATTTTTTTTTTTTCTTTTTTTTTTAATTCTATGAGGATTTGAGCGAGACTAAGTTGATTAGAAGTTCCAATTGTTGATGCCATGTTTCAGTGTAGAGCTGGTATTAATGTTATTGTTGTACCACAGAGGGCGTACAGTATAGATCAGGTATTAATGTTATTGTTGTTCCACAGAGGGCGAGCTTCAAGCCCCAACCTGCAGCGGTCCCAGACTGGTGTTACGGAGCCCCCGAGTTATCGTGAGGCTACGGTGAATAACAACAAGACACCAGCAGGTGGCATGGTGGTGGAGGAGGCACTTCCGCCCCCGCCCCCGCCCATATACCTGGAGGAGGACCAACAGCAAGAGATGCAGCGCCGCGCCGCAGAGAGAATCACCATGAGGGCGCTGAAAGAGAGACGTGATGAGGCTGCCGTATCAATGTCAAGGTCAACGACCTCAGCCGCCTCCGCAACGCTGACAAGCAGCGCCAGCATCACGTCATCGAGGGGAACAGATGATTCAGAGGAAGAGGGACGGAGAAAGGTGGGAATGGTACTATACGGAGATACATTTATATTGGTGTGAGAGGTGGAGAAAGGTGGGAATGGTACTATACGGAGATACATTTATATTGGTATGAGAGGTGGAGAAAGGTGGGAATGGTACTATACGGAGATACATTTATATTGGTATGAGAGGTGGAGAGAGGTGGACAGTCACTGGGGGGAACTGAGAGGGAAGGGGAAGAGGACAGACAAACACAGAGACACATAGGGGGAACAGAGGTGGGCGGGGGAGGATGGGGAGACACATACAGAGACACATAGGGAAAGCAGAGGTGGGCAGGGGAGGATGGGGAGAGACACAGAGGAAAGCAAAGGTGGGCAGGGGAGGATGGGGAGACTCATACATAGACAAATAGGGGAAGCCAGAGGTGGGGGGCAGGGGAGGATGGGGAGAGACTCATACATAGACAAATAGGGGAAACAGAGGTGGGCGGGGGAGGATGGGGAGAGAGGGAGAGACACATACAGAGACACATAGGGAAAGTAGGGGGGGAGGGGCAGGGGAGGATGGGGAGAGAGGGAGAGACACATACAGAGACAAGAAAGGCAAGACAAATAGCGCTAAAAAGACTGACTGACAAATTATGAGAAAAGGGGAACGGGAGCGTGAATGTGAGCACGAGTATGTGAATCCACCTTATCCCACAATACACCTGGTCACTGCTGTGGAACCTACCCCTTCCCCCGCTAATAATATAGATCCTCCCCCTTCCCCTGCTAATAATATAGACCCTACCCCTCCCCCCGCTAATAATATAGAACCTCCTCCTCCCCCTGCTAATAATATAGACCCTACCCCTCCCCCGCTAATAATATAGACCCTACCCCTCCCCCGCTAATAATATAGACCCTACCCCTCCCCCTGCTAATGTGGACCCTCCCCGGCTAATAATATAGACCCTGCCCCTTCCCCCGCTAATAATATAGAACCTCCTCCTCCCCCTGCTAATAATATAGACCCTACCCCTCCCCCTGCTAATGTGGACCCTCCCCGGCTAATAATATAGACACTCCCCCTTCCCCCGCTAATAATATAGAACCTCCTCCTCCCCCTGCTAATAATATAGACCCTACCCCTCCCCCGCTAATAATATAGACCCTACCCCTCCCCCGCTAATAATATAGACCCTACCCCTCCCCCTGCTAATGTGGACCCTCCCCGGCTAATAATATAGAACCTACCCCTCCCCCGCTAATAATATAGACCCTACCCCTCCCCCGCTAATAATATAGACCCTACCCCTCCCCCGCTAATAATATAGAACCTCCCCCTCCCCCCGCTTTTAATATAGACCCTCCTCCTCCCCCTGCTAATGTGGACCCTCCCCCACTAATAATATAGACCTTCCCCCGCTAATAATATAGACCCTACCCCTCCCCCGCTAATAATATAGACCCTACCCCTACCCCTCCCCCGCTAATAATACAGGGATGCAAGTTGTCAGTCAGTTGACGGATTTCCTTTAATCTCCTCATTACCAAAATGTGTATATTAATTTCGTCAAATTACCTTGAAAAGGGTTGGTCATCAATGGATCGACTCAATAGAATGTCCATCTACCCCAGATTAGTCCATTTTAGACCCAAACATTGCATTGTAATATACGGGAGAGCTATGTACCAGTGGCCGCCTGAGTCAATTCCTGGTCAGCCAAGGTTCCGCTAGCAACTCGGTAGAGAAATAGCATCGGGAGTGTAGCGGAATTCCGCTTAGCGGAGGGGACTCCCCGTATACCACTACCGGGAGCAGGGGCCGACGGCCCGGCAGACAGTAGTGAGTCTAGGTGTGGCAACAGCTGCTCAGTACCTGCTTATCATCTTGTCTAGTTCTATCAAATTATTAAGCTATCATTCATTTCGAGTATATATACATATGCATAATCTTTCAGTTCTGAGCATTTTGTACAGCAGATTTTTATCTCAGAAACCTTTCCGTCAATTTTGGATACCTCAACTTGCATCCCTGATAATATAGACCCTACCCCTTCCCCCGCTAATAATATAGACCCTACCACTCCCCCTCCCCCTGCTAATAATATAGACCCTCCCCCTTCCCCCGCTAATAATATAGACCCTCCCCCTTCCCCCGCTAATAATATAGACCCTCCCCCTTCCCCCGCTCATAATGTGGTGACAACTACTGAATGGTCCTGTTGTCCTGTGGTTGTGATAGTGTTCATGCTATATATTCAGGAACATAATGATTAAAGTATTATGTCTCAATCATACACAAGTATTGGAAGATTTCATTCTACCATGTAATAATTTCATGGCATTACACATTACCTTGTTACAATGTAATAGTGTGACTTAGTACCTTGTTACAATGTAATAGTGTGACTTAGTACCGTGTTACTATGTAATATTGTTAGTACCCTGTTACAATGTAATATTGTTGTTACAGCGGTACCCGGCAGACAAGGCGTACTACATCGCTAAAGAGCTGTTGATGACAGAACGTACGTACAAGAAGGACCTGGAAGTCATCACAGTGGTGAGTCCATTCTGGACATTTTCTTTTTTAAAATAAATCTTATTTGCACTCTTCATCAACAATGTACTACTTTCATGAACCACAAAGTCTTGAGAGACAAAGTGATGACTGTAATGATTGTTAACGATTATATTCTTGACGTCCTGGGAAAATATTTATTTCATAAAAGGTTAAAAGGGATTGGAAGGGATAAACCAATGTTCATAAACTAAAACATTCTGGCACTCTTAGTGTGCTGACACAGTGACTGGCCCACAGTTACCATGGCAACCTTGTGTTTCCAGTGGTTACGTAACCTGGTACGTAAGGAGGACTGTATGCCGGATCACCTCGCTCACCTGCTCTTCGCTAACCTTGACCCCATCCACGAGTTCCACTGTAACTTCCTGCGGGAAGTGGAGCAACGACTAGCCATGTGGTACGTACAGGGCCCGCTATTATATATATTTCAGAATTTCACTGGCTTTCATATGTACATTATATTGTGAATGAATTTGAGTAAAACTTTCAATGGTGGAGACTTTGATAAGTCATACTCCCTCAAAGGCTTCATTTTTCATGGTTTGGTGGCCTTCAATGACCTTGACCTTGGGGTCAGAGTTCAAATAACTGTTTCAAAAGTATGGGCCCATCATAGGTGATATATATGCAAAAAGTGAAAATTCTATTTTCAATAAATTGAAATATTTTGGATGCTTCATTTTTTGGTGACCTTTACCGTTGACCTTTGATTTTTCGCATGCAACCTTCTATTGCAATTTGTTCTAGGTTAGGCCATTTTTTCCCCTAGATCTACTGGACTAATAGGCCTATACTAGTGTTGACTGTTATAAAGGCCTAGATTTTAATTTTAAATGTACTAAAAAGTGACTAAAGTGACCTCCACAAGGAGTTAGATGAGGTACTGAGGCCAATGGTTAATGCTTGCTCTCCTCATGCCTCACCCACCCATGCCTCATGCCTCACCCACCCATGCCTCACCCACCCATGTCTCACCCACCCATGCCTCACCCACCCATGCCTCATGCCTCATCCACCCATGCCTCACCCACCCATGCCTCATGCCTCACCCACCCATGCCTCACCCACCCATGCCTCACCCACCCATGCCTCACCCACCCATGCCTCACCCACCCATGCCTCACCCACCCATGTCTCACCCACCCATGCCTCACCCACCCATGCCTCACCCACCCATGCCTCATGCCTCACCCACCCATGCCTCATGCCTCACCCACCCATGCCTCATGCCTCACCCACCCATGCCTCATGCCTCACCCACCCATGCCTCATGCCTCACCCACCCATGCCCCATGCCTCACCCACCCATGCCTCATCCACCCACTCATGCCTCACCCACCCATGCCTCACCCACCCATGCCTCATGCCTCACCCACCCATGCCTCACCCACCCATGCCCCATGCCTCACCCACCCATGCCTCACCCACCCATGCCTCATGCCTCACCCACCCATGCCTCACCCATGCCTCACCCACCCATGCCTCATGCCTCACCCACCCATGCCTCATGCCTCACCCACCCATGCCTCACCCACCCATGCCCCATGCCTCACCCACCCATGCCTCACCCACCCATGCCTCATCCACCCACCCATGCCTCACCCACCCATGCCTCATGCCTCACCCACCCATGCCTCACCCATGCCTCACCCACCCATGCCTCATGCCTCACCCACCCATGCCTCATGCCTCACCCACCCATGCCCCATGCCTCACCCACCCATGCCTCACCCACCCATGCCCCATGCCTCACCCACCCATGCCCCATGCCTCATCCACCCACCCATGCCTCATGCCTCACCCACCCATGCCTCACCCACCCATGCCTCACCCACCCATGCCTCACCCACCCATGCCTCACCCACCCATGCCTCACCCACCCATGCCTCATGTCTCATGTTTACTATTACAGGGAGGGAAAGTCTAACGCACACCTGAATGGCGACTACCAGAGGATCGGCGACATTATGCTCAACAACATGAAGGTGCTACTGGTGCGTACATGCGGGCCTCAACCACACATTATTGCGCTCAAAAGGCTTCTCTTGTTATTCTCAGTTCAACATAAAGTATTTTTCTCTTACTATTAACATTGGTTCCTTAACAAATATGTAGTCATGATGCTTATTGATGAAGTTCTGGTCTAACCAGATGAATGTTTTCTTAGATACTGACTTAAAGATAATGAATTACTAGTAAAACTGCTGTAAAATGCGCTACGATTTATATAGAAGATTGATATAAAAGATTGGTATGTACATTCACCCTTATTACAGATTCAATATTATATTTTATATTTATATTTTTATATTAATCCTAAGCAGTACCCTGTATTCCAACTCTTGTGTAGTTCCCTATTAATAGTCACTATAAAAACTTCTTATATTTTACTCTCCAGAAAGGTAACAGCGGGAAAGCATGGAATCTCATTCCATAAGCCTGTCGACCCTTTTGTCACATTTATTTTGTAATCATGTAATCATTTCTAATCTAATGTAATTTCTGCAGATGTACCGGTCGTACATCGAGCACCACGAGGACATCCTGAGTGAGCTAGAGACAGCCATGCGGCGCAACAAACAGTTTGAGCAGATTTACAAGGACTTTGAGGCACAGAAAGTGTGCTACCTGCCGCTAAACACCTTCCTACTCAAGCCTGCACAGCGACTCCTACACTATAAACTCATCCTAGAACGTGAGTAGCCGCACTATATAGCCGCACTCATATGTCTATATACCTGTTTATACCTGTATATATGAGTCTCTATATACCTGTATATACCTGTATATATGTCTATATACCTGTATATATCTGTATAGGCCCCCCTATGTGTCTATATACCTGTATATGTGTCTATATACCTGTATATATGTGTCTATATACCTGTATATATGTCTATATACCTGTATATATGTCTATATACCTGTATATATGTCTATATACCTGTATATATGTCTATATACCTGTATATACCTGTATATATGTCTATATACCCTTCACTTCTTTTCTATAAACCATAGCTCTTCCAGAGGCTCCCTATTAAACATGGAGATGATAAAAGTATTTGGAATGAAAGCTGAGGTTGGGACGAATCCAATGATTCAAGATTCAAGATATAATTATTGAACTATATTTAAAAAAACACCAATTTCTGCAGTATAGGCCAAATGATGATACAATATAATGATGTATGCCCTCCAGGGCTTAAATCTCGTATTTAGTATTACTTTTTCTATTTTTCGGTGGTTGTACAAAATTCTGATAGTGTTTCTGCATATTCTAATTCAATAACTTGAAACGTACTGCTTGTGTAGAATTGTTTATCGAAATAAAAATATGTTTTTAAAAAAATGGTATTGTATTGCAGGCTTGTTAAATCACTACACTCCAGAACACCCGGACTACCGAGACTGTAAAGGTAAGACTCACTAGTTTCCATGACAACTGTAATTTGTATACATCTATGCACAGATTATAAAGAGATCTTTATTATTGCTATCAGATGTGTTCAATCTGTTGTTAACCAGTTTTGTGTACCTCTGCCACTAGACTAATCGTTGTTTGTATCTGCCGCTAGTTGCGCTGTCTAAGGTGATGGAGGTGACCGGTAGTTTTGAGGGCAAGATGCACTACTTGGAGAACATGCAGAAACTGATGGAACTCCAGCGAGATCTGGTTGGTCTCGACAGCCTCGTACAACCGCACCGAGTGAGTGAGATTTGTTGTAATGATTGAATTGTCAGTAATGTGAGGGAACATGTATCTGCAGAACGAGTGTTAAATGCCTTTATGCTGCTCCCAAGTCATTATAATTCAGGCCCAACTCTGTAGACACCTGCACCAGCGCGTTCCTTCATAATATTTGACAATAATGTTATTATGAAGAATAAGACTACAACCTCAAACTTTGGTATTTGCTAGTTTATCAAGGCATTTGTTGTTACATATATTTCACAATAATTAACAATAATGATTCATTACAGTTACATAATTACATTTTCTATTTAATCTAGTGTTTTCATTGAAGAAATGTTTTAAACATTTTCAGTTCATTTTCACTTCTTTTGGTTCAATGCAAAACTACGGCACACTTTATTGATTGATTGATTTTCCCTCTTTCCCCTGACAGGAGTTTATCCGCGAGGGATGCTTACCCAAGCTGTCACGTAAAGGCTACCAACAACGGATGTTTTTCCTGGTCAGTACCTTGTAGCAACCTGCTGCGGCTGTAAACCACATCTAAAGTTTGGAATATATTTAAAACCAATAACAAGATGTTAAACATTCATGTGTAAAAATATTTGAATATTGTGACATTTCTGATGGTTACATTGGATACATGTGCTGCCATCTGCATTTGCTGTAAGATCATGTGATATATATCTATAAATAGACTTGTGTCCCCCTGGTGGAGCTGTAGAATAATGTGATATATGTCTATAAATAGACTTGTCTCCCCCTGGTGCAGCTGTAGAATAATGGGATATATATCTATAAATAGACTTGTCTCTCCCTGGTGCAGCTGTAGAATAATGTGATATATATCTATAAATAGACTTGTCTCCCCCTGGTGCAGCTGTAGAATAATGTGATATATATCTATAAATAGACTTGTCTCTCCCTGGTGCAGCTGTAGAATAATGGGATATATATCTATAAATAGACTTGTCTCCCTGGTGCAGCTGTAGAATAATGGGATATATATCTATAAATAGACTTGTCTCTCCCTGGTGCAGCTGTAGAATAATGGGATATATGTCTATAAATAGACTTGTCTCCCCCTGGTGCAGCTGTAGAATAATGTGATATATATCTATAAATAGACTTGTGTCTCCCTGGTGCAGCTGTAGAATAATGTGATATATGTCTATAAATAGACTTGTCTCCCCCTGGTGCAGCTGTAGAATAATGTGATATATATCTATAAATAGACTTGTCTCCCCCTGGTGGAGCGGTAGAATAATGTGATATATGTCTATAAATAGACTTGTCTCCCCCTGGTGGAGCGGTAGAATAATGTGATATATATCTATAAATAGACTTGTCTCTCCCTGGTGCAGCTGTAGAATAATGGGATATATGTCTATAAATAGACTTGTCTCCCTGGTGGAGCGGTAGAATAATGTGATATATGGATAAGGGGCACATATATGATCGGTAGCTCTAGACATTTAGTTTATTCTACTGACAGAAGATAAATACTAGGTACATTTGGTATTGCGTTGATTAAGATATCAAGAGATATTAAGATCGGGGTATGGAAATCTTTATTTGGAACCTCATTTTTGCCATAAATGTGGGTTATTAGAGAGTATTGTAAAGACGTTTTGTACATTATCTGACTCCTAACACAATATTTTATTTTCTTCTGCTGATGCAGTTTTCCGACATGTTGGTGTACGCCAGTCGTACAGCTACGCCCTCACTGCAGTTTAAGGTGCACGGACAACTCCCTCTCCGCGGCATGATCGTGAGTCTGGTTTTATCATTATTGGAATTCTTTATCAAATAAATAAGACTTCCCATTTGGACATTTTCAGTTATTTAGATCAAATTAATGTCCTTTCCTCAATTATAAATCTACTTCTGGCTTTCATCAACTAAAGCCTCAGCAGAATGGAAGTGATTACATACATGTACATGTGTCAATATGCCAGGACCTGTGGCCCATACTGTAACATGTTTATGTACTATATGTGTGTCTGCAGGTGGAGGAGACGGACCCTAAGGTTGCGGTTGCTCACTCGTTCACCATATACGGAGGTAACCGGTGTCTCATGGTGGCTGCGAGCTCTCCCGAGGAGCGCGACAAGTGGATGGAGGACCTACAACGGGCGGCCGCAGCTGCTAAAGAGAGCGGCCAAGACAAGAACCCCTACCCTAGCTTAAAGTCTAATAGTAAGTACAAGAACCCCTACCCTAGCTTAAAGTCTAATAGTAAGTACAAGAACCCCTACCCTAGCTTAAAGTCTAATAGTAAGTACAAGAACCCCTACCCCCCTAATCCAGTCCTATAAGTCATAATATGAGTAACTCTTGTATAAACATATAACAGCAGTAGAATATTGATGAAACCAGTCCTATAGGTCATAATATGAGTAACTCTTGTACAAACATATAACAGCAGCAGAATATTGATAAATTCAGTCCTATAAGTCATAATATGAGTAACTATTGTATAAACATATAACAGCAGCAGAATATTGATAAATCCAGTCATATAAGTCATAATATGAGTAACTCTTCAGGGTTCACGAAACATGGTCATTATGCACTCGCCCACAGGACTAGTAGATTATATATATAAACTTTTATTTTCCATATTACATACTTATGGCCTACATGGAGAATGGGTCTGCTGTCTCAGTCAGTTTTCAGAAGACAGTTCTTCCGACAGGACCCTCTAAAGATTATAAAACCACTAGTCCTTATAGAAATCTGGTAGTCCTTACAATATCCTCGGCTTTTTCAGCATCTTTTGTTGCAAAGTTGAGGCAGAGACAGGGGCCTAACAATGTATTAAATAACAATTAAGATACCTCGTAATTGATAGAAAGTAAAGAATAGAGTATATATTTATTCATGTAACTTTAAATTCATTTCCTATATCACTGGCCACAGCAAGGAATTTTCCGCGCAAAAATGTATGATCAGAACATTAATTTCAAACCTTATGAATGCAATATTTCGGCAGGCCTTTAGAGTAGGTAAAAAGGGTCTCAATTCCCCCAAAATTTCCACTCGCCCACAGGATGAGTGGCCAGGTAGGATCTACTAGTCCTTACCCAATTCTGGTCGCCTGGGGCGAGCGGGCGACCGTGTTTCGTGAACCCTGCTCTTGTATAAACATATAACAGCAGCAGAATATTGATTAATCCAGTCCTATAAGTCATAATATGAGTAACACTTGTATAAACATATAACAGCAGCAGAATATTGATAAATCCAGTCCTATATGTCATAATATGAGTAACACTTGTATAAACATATAACAGCAGCAGAATATTGATAAATCCAGTCCTATGAGTCATAATATGAGTAACTCTTGTATAAACATATAACAGCAGCAGAATATTGATGAATCCAGTCCTATAAGTCATAATATGAGTAACTCTTGTATAAACATATAACAGCAGCAGAATATTGATAAATCCAGTCCTATAGGTCATAATATGAGTAACTCTTGTATAAACATATAACAGCAGCAGAATATTGATAAATCCAGTTCTATAAGTCATAATATGAGTTGTATAAACATATAACAGCAGTAGAATATTGATAAATCCAGTCCTATAAGTCATAATATGAGTAACTCTTGTATAAACATAATAACAGCAGCAGAATATTGATAAATCCAGTCCTATAGGTCATAATATGAGTAACTCTTGTACAAACATATAACAGCAGTAGAATATTGATTAATCCAGTCCTATAAGTCATAATATGAGTAACTCTTGTATAAACATATAACAGCAGCAGAATATTGATAAATCCAGTCCTATAGGTCATAATATGAGTAACTCTTGTATAAACATATAACAGCAGCAGAATATTGATGAATCCAGTCCTATAGGTCATAATATGAGTAACTCTTGTATAAACATATAACAGCAGCAGAATATTGATAAATCCAGTTCTATAAGTCATAATATGAGTTGTATAAACATATAACAGCAGTAGAATATTGATAAATCCAGTCCTATAAGTCATAATATGAGTAACTCTTGTATAAACATATAACAGCAGCAGAATATTGATAAATCTAGTCCTATAGGTCATAATATGAGTAACTCTTGTACAAACATATAACAGCAGTAGAATATTGATTAATCCAGTCCTATAAGTCATAATATGAGTAACTCTTGTATAAACATATAACAGCAGCAGAATATTGATAAATCCAGTCCTATAGGTCATAATATGAGTAACTCTTGTACAAACATATAACAGCAGTAGAATATTGATTAATCCAGTCCTATAAGTCATAATATGAGTAACTCTTGTATAAACATATAACAGCAGCAGAATATTGATGAATCCAGTCCTATAAGTCATAATATGAGTAACTCTTGTACAAACATATAACAGCAGTAGAATGTTGATAAATCCAGTCCTATAAGTCATAATAGTGTTTACTAGGGGCAGTACATATGAACATAATCTATTCTCCACATCTCTCATGGTGTCCTTGATTAAATCAAACTTCACCTCCCCTACAGTACGTCTCGTTTAATCTAAAATCAACCTGTATTTACTGCTGTAGGTTCATCTGATAACTTGGAGGATGTCCATGACGAGCCCAAGACGCCGCCCACACCTGAGAAGCAGATCCAGCATCGTGCCAACACCACCATGCACGTGTGCTGGCACAGGAACACATCAGTCAGCATGGTCGACCACAACATCGCCATCGAGGTGAGTAACAGCAGGTGCTATACTACTGGGGGTGCAGCAGGTGCTATACTACTGGGGGTGCAGCAGGTGCTATACCACTGGGGGTGCAGCAGGTGCTATACCACTGGGGGTGCAGCAGGTGCTATACTACTGGGGGGGACTATATAATCAATCATTTTAACTTCAGGCTTCAGTTGATGAGGCAATGTCCAAGCATACAACACTTCACAGTATGTGTACAGGGTAGAAGGGTTGACAAATTGTTATTATGAAATTCTTTATTTTATACCTTTTGAAATATTTATTTTTTACCTTATGAAATTCTTTATTTTATTGCCTTTTCAAAAGACAATTGGTAGGGCCTTCTGGGCATGCTAGCTATTAACTAACTGTATAGAAAATACAGAAATGTAATTAAGATAACTTAGGAATGTTGTCTATTAGCGCTAAAATTTTAGCGCTAAGATCATTATTTCTAAAATGTATAATAAAGGTTAATTTAAACATAACAGTGTACCCCTTTCGTCAATGACGACTGGGGAATTGTTCACTGTACATGGATTATGTCAAACATCAGAGAACATGGAGACCTCCAATTAGTTGGAGAACCGTACTCTGTCAGCGATAATTTGTCGACAATAAAAGTTTCTAAATCTAAATCTAAATATTAAACAACCAATATTGCCCTACACATCTGGACACAATGTTGGCTTTCCCTGAGGGTGGTTGGATAGCGAGACAATCATCCATTTCCCAGCTTTAATTAATCAATAAATTTCGCTAATTTAAAATACCACTAAAACTCCATCGCCAATGATCTGAGTGGCAAAGTGCAACCTTTTCAACTAGCAACAACCTTGCAATTCTAAAAGTTTTTGTATATAGTATCTACATAACCTCCTACATATGTTCATCTTCCCTGCTCAGTCTCCCTGATGTAAGACTGGGACAGGCGAAAAACCCCGTAAGGGGACCTTCGATCCCCAGTATAAATAAAATCTTTAAAAAAAAAAAAAATATAGTTCAAAAAGACAAAGTAAGTGAAGATTGTCACAAACAAGGTGAATATTGTCTAGGCCTCATGTGTGAGGTTTGAGTGAGCTGCCCAACTTCTACAATGCATACATACATGGCAATGTCCGCCCTGTTAGGATGCACCAACCCTGTACCCGACCGCATATCTATCTGTACAAGTAGAAGTGTTATACATGTAGCCTATTTCTGTCCTTAGTATTAGTTAGACACAGCAGTGGGTGGAAGACCATGGATATTTATTCACTGAATATATACTACCGTGGGCCCATATCTCAATAACCACAACTGTATTATAACTGACAGCGTACATGCCTTATTGTAATATCTTTGTATTGTCTGATGATTGCTGTATAAACATACTAAATTTTTAAAAGAAATACTCAGGAACACAGGGCTGTATACAATGTTTATGTTATAATGTACCTGGCAGCGCTCTATATTGTAATGTTTTTATTAATTAATGTTTGTTTGGCTTGCAGAACCAGCTCAGTGGCTACTTACTACGAAAGTTCAAGAACAGCAATGGATGGCAGAAGCTCTGGGTCGTCTTCACCAACTTCTGTCTCTTCTTCTATAAAACCTTCCAGGTGAGCTGATGCTATCTTATTACTTATTGTCTTAGAAACTGTGCACCGCTGACCTCCAAAGGTTACACCAGTCCTCCAAAGGTTTCACCAATCCTCCAAAGGTTTCACCAGTCCTCCAAAGGTTACACCAGTCCTCCAAAAGGTTTCACAGGTCCCCCTAAGGTTTCACCAGTCCTCCAAAAGGTTTCACTGGTCCCCCAAAGGTTTCACCAGTCCCCCAAAAGGTTTCACAGGTCCCCCAAAGGTTTCACCAGTCCCCCAAAGGTTTCACCAATCCTCCAAAGGTTTCACCAGTCCTCCAAAGGTTTCACCAGTCCTCCAAAGGTTTCACCAGTCCCCCAAAGGTTTCACCAGTCCCCCAAAGGTTTCACCAGTCCCCCAAAGGTTTCACCAGTGCTCCAAAGGTTTCACCAGTCCCCCAAAGGTTTCACCAGTCCTCCAAAGGTTTCACCAGTCCCCCAAAGGTTTCACCAGTCCCCCAAAGGTTTCTCCAAAGTTTCATACAAATTTTACACCGGACAAACTTCAGTTGACACTTCAGCTCAGTTGAAACTTCAGTTGAAATTTCAGTTGAAACTTCAGTTGAAACTTGTGTTTCACCGGTCCTACATGTCTTTCAACGGTCAAGGTCGCCATGTCTGATGTATGAAGCCGATTATAGCCCATGTATGATGTGGTGCTAAAGTGTCAGATATCTTCTACACAACAGATCAAACAAATTGTTCAGCTAGCCATAGTGACAAGTCAAGTGGCAGCAGCAGCTCATTGCCTGCATATCATAGCTAACCTTCATTTTGAATACATGTTGTCTATAGTGTAATAATCCCTCCCCAGTATATATAGTGTAATAATCCCTCCCCAGTATATATAGTGTAATAATACCTCCCCAGTATATATAGTGTAATAATCCCTCCCCAGTATATATAGTGTAATAATCCCTCCCCAGTATATATAGTGTAATAATCCCTCCCCAGTATATATAGTGTAATAATCCCTCCCCAGTATATATAGTGTAATAATCCCTCCCCAGTATATATAGTGTAATAATACCTCCCCAGTATATATAGTGTAATAATCCCTCCCCAGTATATATAGTGTAATAATCCCTCCCCAGTATATAAAGTGTAATAATCCCTCCCCAGTATATATAGTGTAATAATACCTCCCCAGTATATATAGTGTAATAATCCCTCCCCAGTATATATAGTGTAATAATCCCTCCCCAGTATATATAGTGTAATAATCCCTCCCCAGTATATATAGTGTAATAATCCCTCCCCAGTATATATAGTGTAATAATCCCTCCCCAGTATATATAGTGTAATAATACCTCCCCAGTATTTATAGTGTAATAATGACATGGCTTATGTCTCTCCCCAGTATATATAGTGTAATAATCCCTCCCCAGTATATATAGTGTAATAATCCCTCCCCAGTATATATAGTGTAATAATACCTCCCCAGTATTTATAGTGTAATAATACCTCCCCAGTATATATAGTGTAATAATACCTCCCCAGTATATATAGTGTAATAATCCCTCCCCAGTATATATAGTGTAATAATCCCTCCCCAGTATATATAGTGTAATAATCCCTCCCCAGTATATATAGTGTAATAATCCCTCCCCAGTATATATAGTGTAATAATACCTCCCCAGTATTTATAGTGTAATAATACCTCCCCAGTATTTATAGTGTAATAATACCTCCCCAGTATTTATAGTGTAATAATACCTCCCCAGTATTTATAGTGTAATAATGACATGGCTTATGTCTCTCCCCAGTATATATAGTGTAATAATCCCTCCCCAGTATATATAGTGTAATAATCCCTCCCCAGTATATATAGTGTAATAATCCCTCCCCAGTATATATAGTGTAATAATACCTCCCCAGTATATATAGTGTAATAATGACATGGCTGATATTTCTCCCCAGGATGACTTCCCGCTGGCTAGCTTACCACTACTGGGCTACTCGGTGACTACTCCGTCTGAAGCAGACGGTATCCACAAAGACTACGTCTTCAAACTGCAGTTTAAAAATCATGTCTACTTCTTCCGGGCGGAGAGTGAATATACATTTGAAAGGTAGGTGTCACCTGTCCATGTGTTTTTCACTTAATTTCTTTCATCTTGTGCCCAGATGGGATGCGGTGGTCTGTAAGCTGGTTTCCACAAGGGACTGGGTTTGCACTAGCGTCACGTCTCCTACTGCCCCTTGTGTGTGAGCATGTACCTCACTGTTCACTCCCTTGTATTTATGATCCACCCTAACTAGTAGACACTAATCAACAAATATTGGTGGTGATTTGTCATTGTAAGGTGTAAGAACTGAATAAGGCTATGAAATATAGCAGATCTACGCCATATTAATGTATCAATTAAATACTTAAGCATTACTAAACAAACTAATTATGTGCCCCTCACCCTGTCTACTTATGGACTCCTTTCCCTTTGTAACACATCCTGTATTATTCTTCCCTTTCACCCTATTATTCCCCCTTCCCTTTCTCCCAATTATTCCCCCCTTCCCTTTCTCCCAATTATTCCCCCCTTCCCTTTCTCCCAATTATTCCCCCCTTCCCTTTCACCCAATTATTTCCCCCTTCCCTTTCACCCAATTATTCCCCCCTTCCCTTTCTCCCAATTATTCCCCCCTTCCCTTTCTCCCAATTATTCCCCCCATATCCATTTCACCCAATTATTCCCCCCTTCCCTTTCACCCAATTATTCCCCCTTCCCTTTCACCCAATTATTCCCCCCTTCCCTTTCTCCCTATTATTCCCCCCTTCCCTTTCACCCAATTATTCCCCCTTCCCTTTCTCCCTATTATTCCCCCTTCCCTTTCACCCAATTATTCCCCCCTTCCCTTTCACCCAATTATTCCCCCTTCCCTTTCTCCCAATTATTCCCCCTTCCCTTTCTCCCAATTATTCCCCCTTCCCTTTCACCCAATTATTCCCCCTTCCCTTTCTCCCAATTATTCCCCCCATATCCATTTCACCCAATTATTCCCCCCTTCCATTTCACCCAATTATTCCCCCTTCCCTTTCACCCAATTATTCCCCCCTTCCCTTTCTCCCAATTATTCCCCCCATATCCATTTCACCCAATTATTCCCCCCCTCCCTTTCTCCCTATTGTTCTCACACGTCCCAATTACATCTTGAATCTGATTGGTTTTCATGTTTCACTAACCTACTCTAACCCTCTAATTCACTGTTTTGCCACTAGGTGGATGGAGACTATCAGTAGCGCCGCCTGTAGTCCAAGCCGGACACGACTCTTCAGTCGGGCCATGTAGAAAACGAGAATATTAGGTTACCATGGCAACTATATATATAAACTGTGTCCTTAGTTACAGCTTTGTGCATAGCAACAGCCCTTGCCTCCCTAGCAACCAGTGCTTTATTGCCAGTGTCATGCTTTACCTATATTGCAGAATAATTATTTAAAGTCATCCAAATGTAGACAAATAGAACGTGGCCAACCTGAATCTTCACAATAATTACCAATAAACTAGTCTGGTCTTCAGCTATCTTGGTCAACTTGTTTATTTCCAAACAGTTCCAAATATCAACACTTTTGACAGTTGCAGATAATTCCAATACACTCTAGTACTTGTCATGGTTACCTGCTTATATTGGCCGCCTCTACATGTCTAATGGTATATGTTAGTGTAGTTTTGACTGTTAGTCTAGATCTACTTCATGCCAGTAATGTGTTGCAAAAGTAGGCCTTTTTCATACAATATATTGTAAAATCATCTAATTTTGTTAATTTAAAATTGATATCCTGTGCGCAAGGGTCAGATTTTCAGAAAATGTACTATTGGCAGCTCTACACATTTAGGAAATTCTGACAAAAGGCTGAAAAATGAAGAATACTGGGTATAACTGAGTATATTTGGTATCACATTGATTTAAAGTATCAGTTATGTTATGTTAAACTGCATTTTGAAGCTCAGTTTTGTCTTAAATGTGGGTTATTTGAGAGGATTGGTGAAGGTGAATTGTACATTTTCTGAAAACCGTCCCACACGGTTGTCACATGGACCCTAGAGTTGCTCTATACCAGACACTGCTTATTGTCATTAGTGACTTGTCTCTTACTTCTCTCTTAAATTATTTAAACCACATTTACCCTATACAGTAATGTGTTTATATGACCACATTTACACTATACAGTAATGTGTTTATATGACTAGTGGATGGTAGTGTGCGGTGCTGGTCACCCAATAATACAAGGCTTGATTACATGTAGCATGGCATCAGTACAACAAACCTCACCGGGTTGTTGACGCTGTACATCCCCCGTGTATGGCCCCTGTCTTCTAGCCTTCTCTCACCCTATGACTGCCTGTTGCAACGTAAAAACAACTAAAACTAAACCAAACCAAAAAGAGAACTTTTCAAGTTAAACACTTGTTACTGTTATTGACACTTGTTAAAATCAACTTAATGTAAGACGGCCTGAATCCAGTGCTACTTGTCTGCCCTGCTCTTTTTTTCTTTTTTTTCTTCTTCATTTAAGGCTAATATTTAATATTGTGTGCTTATATTCTGCCTCTGTCTTGTTTCAGGTGGATTGAAGTGATAAGCAGTGCCACTCAGAATTCACACCGACTGCGCATGTTCAGCCGGAGCGAGAGCACGACACATTGATGAAGATGATTGGCCAAGATGTGTCACATGGTCCTACCTGTCAGCCAATTACCAGTAGTTTTATATGAATCATTAATCGCGAGCGGCAGTTATTATGTATTCTCGCCTCCCATTGGTCAACCTCCTGTTTGAATGGCAACTTGGGTAATACTGGTATATATGACATCATAACGACGTCAACAATGACGTCACGGTGTGGCAGCACGTCATGTGGTCATATTTGTTGCCACCTGTTGGCAAATCATGGAAACATAATCATTATAGTTCACCTTGTCAACACCAGGGCATGTTTTTGTACTCTAGTTAATGAATGATCCGCTGGGGGCGCCACTGGTTGCGTTTTTACAGGCCGCGAGCCGCTTGGGGGCGCTGGGGTTGGGTTGGGTTACATTTAGCAAAAATACAAAATAAATATGGCTGAAACTGCTTCTTCTGCAAGTTTTGTAAACCTTGTGTCTGCTACAACCTCCACCACCTCGCAACCCTGGCAACCAGAATAAACATTACCTAAGCATCAAAATTGTTTGGTTCGAAAAATAAAAAAAACTGATGCAAAATCTTGATTTGATTTGGGAGTAAATGTGCTAAATGGAGACCCTGCCCCATATTTGCGCCTGTCCCCAGGTCTAAGGCAGAACAAGCAGGAAACATTTGGGTTTAAAGCGTAAGTCAGGGCTGCTTGATGTTAACATAATAAGTCAGGGCTGCTTAATGTAGAAGTGCCCAGGGCTGCAGGCGCTACAGGTTGTAGCAGAGGTGCATCATGGGAAGACGTGAGGAGGCAGGCTGTGACATGCCTTAACTACACACCAATACATTGTTAGCTTGTTTCAGTTCATTATTCAGTTTAGCAAGAGTTGCACTGGAATTGTGTATATTTTGTAACTAGTAATAGGACGACCCACGATGTAAGGGAAGCGCCCCTCTCCCACACTACAAACATGGCCACACTTTTACATTAACTGCCCGCTCTATACCACTCCTCACATTCAGGATCCAGCGCCTTAGATTGTATTTCATTTTACTCAATCCTCCTGTACTCACAGGGAGACATATCGGCCCTCATACAGAGGGAAATATCTTTGCATTGTTATCAAACCTCAATCGCCTTTTCACCCTCGATAAGTTTTAGATTCATTTCGGAGGAAAGTGTGAGTGTGGGGAGGGTCCATGCTTCCCGTCGTCTGCTCGCCATTCTGTAAAATACACAAGTACAAAGTTAATTTGATAAGAAGTATAATAAATTGCTTTTCAAGGCTTAATTTGTGTAGATTTTATCTAAAGATAATCAAATAAAATTATAATTTTACAAGTTAACCTGGTAGTTTTTGTGTGAAATATAGGACCGCATTTAGGAGGTTGTGTCATGAAATAATGTCCCATGTACGGTGTCACATAAAATAATGTCCCAAGAAGTAGTTTGCTATTCACCAATGCTCTGTATTGATCTGTTTCTACTGGTCTCCCCTACATGACATGCTTACACATGTATATATATATCACTACACACCAATGTGTATATACACGTGTATGTTTATATTAAGTCTCTATGTGTGTGTGTCAGGGTGTACCATGTGTGTATGCGCGGCATGTACCCCTGCGTGGTACAATGTCTCACAAGTTGGCTCTCACCTGGTTAAACCAAAGAACAAACATGAACAAAATTTAATCATTTTGCCAATTTGGGGTTCTGCACACTTTATCTGTACCAGCTTTTGTGCCATGTAACAAGACCAACATTTTGTGCAACCACTGTACCAGTCGGCACACACACCGGTACACCTCTCTTCTCCCCCTGATGACTGAGTTATACCATGGAGGTATATATATATACATATATACAGTAATATTACATATTAGACCTCCCTGGTTACTACAGTCACAGTCTGCCTCACTCTCACGTCATGTTACCATGGTGATCAGCTGTGTTTACACCCACACTAAGGCTCACATAAGCACACATGAACATGTGACGTTGCCCGGTTATAGCGTATAAGCATATGTACTGATATTATAATGCCTCCCAGCCTCCCACCCCTCCCACCCACTACACCCTTCCTACTCCCACCCACTCTCATCTGGCTGTAACCCTCTTTTAAATTTGATGAAGAGAGAAATGGTGCATTTTATTCCTGAATTGATATAAAGGAAATCTCTCTAGAGGAGTGTTGGTTGGGACACCAGATTGTGGACATATTTGCTTAAATATGTTAATTAAATTTCATTTAATTTATATTTTCTAAACATTCATATTATTATATCACATTGAACAAGAACTGCTTGATACTGTAAGGGTACTTGCATTGATGCTGTGAACAGTTTCAATGGCATAAAATCACTTTTCATTTACATTATAATGAGTTAAATTTATTGTTGTCCCTGTCTTGGTGAGCTGACCTTGGGTGGCAGGAAGGTTATGGGTGAAGGCTGCCCCCACTAGTTCCCTGGGTGCCACCAGGGGCGCTTGTGTATCTATGCTAGGTAATTGTGTGATTCCGGGCAGGATCCAATTTGTAAACACAAACTCTGGTGAACTACAACACATTGAGGGTATGTTAATGGTTCCAGGAACATAGTGCTAAAGTACTTTATGGTTAATCTAATTATTCTAATGATGATAATAAATAAGGAAAGATTGCATGAGTTTCTAATGATCATATCACACGTTGAGGAGGAGATTGCTTATTGGGTGTGGCAGTGACTACTACGCCCCCGTATTCATGGTCATCTCCTTACACCGTATGTGCATCTTACATACAGTCAGTGTATCTACAGTTAGTCAGGCCATCTCCACATGTACAGCTGCATTATTACACAATGTACAATACAATAATCAATCTGGATCTTAAGATCATTCTAGTGGATTTCATATTTATAAGCTTATAAAACTGAAAATAATGTTATAAATCAGAAATGGTGAGACAGAATTGGACTATTTTATATTGTACATAAGGAGAGAGAAAAGTGTCTAGCATCAATATTCTTCTAATATGTTTTCCTTAGCAGTATAAGGCATGTGTAAAGTCTAGCTGTATATGTGTGAGGGCCTGACACTAGTGTGTATACACAGGTTGTATACACACATGGGTATACACAACACATGGGTATACACAACACTTGGTGTATACATGAGATGTTTTTATGAAGGACCACTTACCCTGATGATGAGTAACGCTTTTTAACGAACCATTTGTTGAATTCCCGCATTGAATCCTGTGTAATTATGTTATGATAAATCTCTGGGGTTTAATTCTATAGGCAATAGGTCTGTATGTCTGTCCAATATATATACTTATCCACCATCTGTTTGCTCATAATTTTGGTGCCCAGGTCTCTCACTCTACTTCCAAAACGTGACCGAATACTGATTTCTGGTAGTTCCTTTAGTTGTAATCTGATCCATGTTCTAGTTTTAAACTAAATCTAACCGTTACATTTCATTTCTTATCCGGCTTATGTTTAAAGTCCCTGTCCCTGTTAATGTATGAGACCATATTGATTGCTAAGGCATTAAGATGAGGCTTTGAGATCATGTGTTTGCATGTATAGAATAAGGGTCACCTTCCCTCTCAGTGTGAATCCAGTTAGTCATTCTGGCACTGGTCGCACACAGTTGATGGGAAAATTGTCTTAATCTCGGTGATTGATTACTTCTGTCCAAATGGTTTGGCTACGGTCACACAATAGCACCACTCAGGGCAAGGCAGGAATACTTGCATTGAGAATTCAGAAAGGTCTTCGCAAGGTTGTAAGGAAAAGCTCTCAAAGTAACTAAAAACTTTCAATATTTTTATTACTTTGCGATCATAGGACTTGACCTGACTTATTGTGACTAAGTGGATTCACCCTCTTATGTCTCTTCCCTCTTCCCTTTTAAGTTCTGTCATTCTACCCTATTCCCTCCTCCTCTCTCCCACTGTATACTCAGTGTTTGCCTTTCCCTAACTCTCCACTCCCTCCTCCCACTGTTTACTCATTGTTTGCCTGTTGTCTCTAGAGCCTCGGTGCGGCTGGTCGTTACTACTGCTGCTGCCACCTGGTGGCATGTGGTGGCGCCACCTGCTGCTGCAGATTATGCAATGCTGTGCTGCGTTAGCTGTTATAACACTCATGTATATAAGATGATGATGATGATGATGTATAAGTAGCTTATTATTGTTTACGTTGCTCCCTTAATACAGCTGCCTTCACTCACCCTGAGTCAGCACGTCATGTCATGGCCGACTGCAGGGGTGGATCCAGGAGAACGGCAAAAGGTGCTCCTCCCCGTAAATACACTTTCTGACTTGAAAAACAATTTAACATTGTCAATGACATGAACATGTCCTAACTACATTTATCACAATTATTGAGTCATCTATATACATATAGCCTGCATACTTATACTTATCACCTTAAACCACCGGCTAAGTTTGTAAGGGAGTCAGTTCGCCCCCAAAATATATTTCTGGATTCACTTCTGTTACCATGGCAACGACGCACAGGGCAGCTTCCATGTGGTGATCCCAACATCCAAATGTTATTTAACAAAATGTGAATTTATTATAATTATATTATTATTATTATTACTACTCTTAAGTACAGTGTGAAGAACAGCAAGGTCTAATTTGATACAAAATATGTGTTACTTTGAGGACAAATGGAAATAAATGCTGATGATAAATGATAATTGTCTAATACCTTGTGTCAGAGTTGTTATTCTTGAGTTGGTACTAGATATTCCTTATTTAAAGACACTTGCCACCAAGTTCATGATTTGGGGAATGTTTACTTCCTTAATTTACTTAATTCCAACCATCAGATATCCATGCCCTGGAGGATTTGTCCAATTAATATATGAATTAGGGCAGGAGTGAATATTCACCGATGACGAGAATCCAAGGGTTGTTCTGTGTTTATTTCTAAAGTAAGTACAGTAACTTTGAGGAATAAATTGTTAAATGATTAGATCCTTAGCTTGATTTGCTTCGAAAACATAGCCCGAAGAAGAGCCAGTACTGTGGAAGATCAGAAAGCAGGCATCTGCTGTGTACCAAAAACTAGGTCTACCATGTATTGCCCGCAAGCAATATCGCTTCAGTTACTGACCAGCTAAACAATATACAGAGCCAATGTTATCTCTATGGACTGAGCATATCAAGGGTGAAATAACTTTCCCAACAAAATCTTAATATTATATCGGCAAATTTTTAATATAGTTTTAATCTTTCTGATACCCAAGATCCACCAATTCTCACTATCCCAGATAGGCTGGTTTGATCATCACGCCCTCTAGTGTTTGAATTTGATGTTCAACCCGCTAACATCGGAACTAACTAAATACTAGGCGCCAGGCTACTAATGTGGTATAGCCTGCACTAAATTAGGACCACCAAATTAGGGTTACAGATATTATTGGTATCAATCCATGTATTCTATTCCACCCAACGCTGGAAAGAACCTGTGCATTATGTCTAGAGTGTATGTGGCACCAGAGTAGGCCTATCGTCACAATTTGATGGGAATGAGAAGTCTTAGGCTATTTACTTTCAAAATATAGATTGTTTTTGTACATTGACATTGTGCACCCTCCTCCAAAATCGTTTAATTTTAGTGTTAAGTCAACGTGCAAAACGATCACCGATGTTTTGCACATCATATGGTGGCGCTACCTGGTGGGAGGGTCAGAAACCATTCTCTGAGTTTTCCCGAACGTTCACGAGTCATGCCGAGCATGCGAGACAGCTCGAGCATGGAGCAATGGCATCGGAACTAGAGCCCTAGAGGCGTCAACGCGAGAGGTCTGTTATGCAGTAATTATACCAGTAAGAGCTAAAATTTCTGGGTGAAATCTGTTTGTGTGGGTCTAACTTAGACACTGAGATAAGTGAGGGGTCTTGGGCAATGGAAAATATACGTTTTTTTTTAAATCTCAGGGGATCTGGCCCCTATATATATATAGTATCTGCCGTATGGGCAGAGGCGAATTTGCTAGTTTATGTTGTTGTAAATTATGCCATGTCGCCGTTTCGTCTAGGCCCTATAGCTGTGTTAGTAGCCTGGCCTGCCCCCCCCCCCCCCTAACATCTGTTTTGGGCTCCAAGCACATAATCTACCTAGTATGGTGTTTTAATTTGTGGAATTTACAGGAATGCAAGTTCTCAGATTATAGACTGAATTCAGATAAATGGAACATTTGGCAAATGTCCTTCCTGTACAATGCATTAAATTAACTAATAAATACCAACATTTTCTCAAAATCCCATTTGTCAATATTGCCATTGGTCATCTTGTGTAACACCAAACAAATGTAGGCAGTCTTGAGTAGAGGTCATACCCACTCCATAGGGGAGTGATATAGGGACATGTATCAGTGTTTTCATGGGTCCTGGTAGTAGGCCTACCGGCCGGGAGAATTTCCAATAAAGGTAACCCTTCAACAAAAATAGACATGGCTCCGGAAAAAATAAAATAAAAATAAAATAATTATCAGGTTATAGGCCTACTAACCACGTTTGCCCTTTTTAGTTGAGAGAACTTGAGTAAACACAGGTGCGGACGCTTTTGGACGCGCGTCCCAGACCTCTTTATCAGCAGTGAATAAATGCTCAGCAGCAAATATATTTAAAATACTTTTCGGCAACTTGGGCTTATAGAAACAGAACCAAAATTACCCTTAAATGGTGATTAATACAACCATAATTAAATATATATTTAAATATTAAAGCTTTTAACACGTTTGTTGATTTGTCCATCCATTTCAAGGTTACCGTACATTGTAAGGCCTCAGGAGCCCTTTATACAGGGTAGGGAATACCTTTTCGGGAACCGGGATTGGGGCCTATTTTAGGTCGGGATTCGGGATTTAAAAGGGCCTACGGGATTCGGGAAAGGGGTTCAAATCTGGATTTAATTTTTCCAGGTAGGGGTTGCAAATAGAAAAACGGGATTGCAAATTGAAAACCTACGGGATTCGGGAAATGGAGCTTATAAAAAATGGGAAACGGGATTCAAGAGGGGGTCTTCCCTACCCTGTTTATACAACGTAGGCCTATAGATCTAAGTTATGGGCAAACGGGCGGCGGGTCGTTTGGTAATATATCCACACAATGTGGTTGAGGTAGGCCTACTGGTAATGTTTTAGATCCTGTCAACAATGGGATCTAATTGGACTTGAAGCATCAACCAGATTCCATTTTCGACAGAGTAAATTTAATTTTAAAATTCCTTCCTCGAGATCTACATCTATGTCACTCGTTCTTAACTTGCGTAGGCCTAAGTGGTAACCCTACCTTCATCTTCTCTTGTGTGGTAGCTTCAAATGAAGTTCGTCTTTGGTGTTTCTCCAATATTCTAGAGTAAATTAAAACCTGTCGTCATGATTGTATCCTCGCGGCCTCTCTGATGGCGGGAAACTCCCATGCGCCGCCTGGTGCACAACACCGCACTTACAGACCCTGACGTCACTTCCGGGCGGACTATAAGCATGTCGTCTGCTGTTTCGACAAAATGGCTAAATATTTCATGAAAACAACGGCTAAAACATTCAGGTAGGTTATTTGGGACCTTTCGTCTGCTCTGGCCGTTTACCGGTTCTACTTTAGATGACTTAGTGTTCAACCATTAACGAACTTGTTCTGATAATCCCACTTTTTCACTAAGATATCAAGCTATATCAACTAAGTTAATAGATTTTATTTTACTCTTGATCGCTCTTGGTGTGGGTGGGGCCTACAGCTGATCGTTTGCCGGATCGTTTGTCTGTTGTGATATAATTAGGAAGTCCTTACCGTTAAACAAATATGCGGGCGAACATATCACATATTATTATAGTAGTAAGATTACCATAGATATAGTGTCATCTTACTTTTATTCCCTGATTTCATGTAAAATTACTAAAGAAATCTACTTTTTTGCTAATTTCGATACTATGGGTCTATGCTAATATAGCACTGATAATATATTCGTCAGTGCGTGAGTTACACGTACATGTATTGTCATTATAATTGTCCCCTCACAACCAAATCAGGGAACAAATTCATGTTTTATCTTTCTTCTGGAAAATAATCTAAACGATGGCCACTCTCACTTGTCGTCGCCGTCCTTTTCTGATTCAGCTTTGCCTTTGAACAGTTATAAATATGTCATAAATATGACTGGTATCCATGCATATATTATGCTATTTTTTTCTTTAGGCTATACCCTACATCCCTCTTATTAAAGGGTTCTCGAGCCTATTTAAAAAATATATAGATTTTTCCTAAACTTGAATCATTTGTACATATGATCACCCCAAGACCACATATGATTTTTAAAATTGATTCACCGTCTAGTTTTTGAAATATGGGGTGGCAAACATTTGAACCCTTTTACCATTGGTTCCTGGGTATGACCATAAAGTGCCTTTCTGTCTCTTTTCTCTGTCTCTCTCTCCCTTCTTCTCTATCTCTATGGGTACATATGGGTAAAATTCGACACGATTGACACGCGACACGGCCGCTAAATAACGGGCGACACGGCGACACAGTCCCCTTAACGTGCGACACACACAGCTTCCAAAAAGCTGATAAAATCTGACACACGACATTCAGAAATGTATTAAAAATCGACATGAGACACAGTGATTTATTTAACAGGTGACACACGACATTGTATCGACCGTTAGTATTAATTAATGTATTGCTTAAAAACTGACACGAGACATCATTGAATTGTTTTAAAAAGTGACATGGGACATGGAAAAAATTCTTACCGTGCGACACTCAGACACAGGCATAAAAAATTGGACCCATATATACCCCTATCTCTATTTCCTGGGTATGATCATAAACTGCCTCCCTCTCAGTTCTCCCGCCCTTGATATAACGCTTCAAAGTGTTGATAAGGGCGTAAAGCAACCAATTTCACTCACTCACTCACTCACTCCATTGGTTCCTATGGAAAATGATGACTTTTCAAAACCTATTCGTATTTCTCACCAAGAACCTGTATATAGATTTGTTTAAAACTGTAATATGTGATGTGTTTCTGGAAAATGAGTCATAAGTTGCAAAAAATGGATTTTGAGATACCATAATATTTGAAAAGAGGACATCAAGCCGATTCCAATGGTAGTAGGCCTAAACAGTCTAATAAAATAATAAGTATTTCTAGATTTTAAGTTTGAGATTTCGTTTTTGTTAAAGAATGTTTCCAATATTTCTGGGGGTCAATAAACAGTAAAGTAACTAAATGTAGTCTATATGAGGACCTGTAAAACTAAAGGATATAGTACATAGATTGTCCTGATATTTGATACATCGATTGATAGAGCCATAAGTGATAAACTCTCCAAAAATTAGAACATTCCAATAATGTGATCTTGTGAAAAAAACACTTTGAAAAATATCAATTTTGCGACTTATGACTCATTTTCCTGAAACCGATCACATATATGCTGCCTGGGAGTGTCTTCTTTGTGAGGGCGTTCTGAAATAATTATATGAAATTGCAAAAATACAGATTTTTTTCAGTTAAATATAGTAAAATTGTAATTAAATCGCAAAATTAGTTCCAAATTCAATGTGAGTTTGTACAATGCATGTGGAGTTCAGTGATTCAAAAACTGAAATCAGTTTTGTACCATTCATATTGATAGGGGGTTGGGGTAAACATATAGTAACGTTACATAAATTGACTCCAAAATTTGATTTTTAATGATTATCGTGTCCAGAAACATACCATCTATTTTTTAATTGGTATTATCACCTCCATATATTTCAAATATGCATATTTAATGATATGAGTGAACGGGAAAGACAAAATCTTTAATTATCCATATTAGGTATTAGTTCCAGAAATTGCCACTGCTGAATAGCGCTCAAATAGGCTCCAGAACCCTTAAAAACTGAACCATTAACACTCCATCTATAGGATCAGACTGGCAAAATGGTGAATTAGAACTATAACATTACCAATGTCTGTAAATACCCCTACAGACAAAAGAAAATCAACTAGGGGCGGGTGAGAAACCCCGAAAAGGGGATAGCTGTTGTACCTAGTGTAAATAAAAGCTTTAAAAAAAAATATGATTTATATTCCTAACTGCTGGTGAATAATTCCGTGTTTTGTTTTTTTTTGTCCAACATCAGATTTTTATTCATGAAAACATAATAACAAGATTGTAAATATGAACGGAGCGAGAGGAAACAATTGTGATCCGTTTTAGGAAAATGAGTCATAAGTCGGAAAAAACAGAGTTTTAGATGTCATTATATTTGAACAGATGAGATCAAACCGATTCCAATGATAGTAAACAGTCTAATGAAATAATAAGTATTTCTAGATTTTAAGTTTGATATTTTCATTTTTGAAAAAAGAATTCCAATATTTCTGGGGGTCACTAAACAGTAAATTAACCATATGAGGACCTTTAAAACGAGAGGATATATTACCTAGATTGTCCTGAAATTAGATACATCGATTGACAGAACTATAAGTGACAAACTCTCCAAAAATCAGAACATTCCAATAATGTGATCTTGTGAAAAAAACACTTTGAAAAATATTAATTTTGCGACTTATGACTCATTTTCCTGAAACACATCACAATTACCTTCTCGTTTTGATTATAGCTTTTCTGAGGTGTTCCATTTGAAAAAATAAAAGACGTACAACATTTATTTGTTTTGTCCTTCTATAATACTTATTACAGAGGGTTATTAAATATTAAAGTAGAAGTTCTTCCACCCATCGTAAAGCTTATTTACTGATGGGTTATATTTAGCTGCTACCTTCATTGCATCGACTCTGTTTTTGAATTCATTTAAAGATATACGCGGGTGTCCACGCCCACGCCACCTAGCGGCTCCTATTTTTCTTTGAAATATTTCGTTATCATGATAAGTTGAGATGTATTTGTGCACGATTTCCAATATCTACAGGGTTTATTTTCATTACAGCTGTTTTGAGTCATGTTTTTAAGATTCATTTGTATTGGTTATTCTTATGTTTATTGGTTTTTATTGGTTATTTTATACTTCAAATGACCATAACTTTTTTTTAACCCCGTCAACGTACAGGTTTTTTTGGTAAATCAGTAGCATAATACACCAAATATATGTGTAGAAAGTTTTGATGAAAAGTCACCGATCAATTTTTTTTTATATAGTGAAACGTGAAAAAAAACACATTTTTCCATAGACTTCAATGCTAAAGCACTGTTATTTTCAGGCGGCTGTAGAAAAAAAAATAAGTCGTTGAGATATACTTTTTTTTTCATTTCTTGCTTTCTTATGTAGTCAGGAATGATCCCTGAACGTTTCATGAAAAAGTCACCGACCAATCTTTTTTCCATTGAACACCCGCGTATACCTTTAAAAAGGGTTCTAGTCTGATATCGTTGTTACCAAACAGCCTTTGCCTATGTATATAGGATTTGGCTGCTATTAGAAAAAAGTTAGCTCTGTGTGCCCTTGAGTTGTTACCAGTGAGGCCTAAAACAATTCTCTCTGCGGTTAGATCTCCCTCAAAAACATTTCGTAAGTCGCCTGCGTTATTCAGCCAAAGGGTTAAGTCTCCCCAGAACAAGCTAACTGTTTCACATTCTACAAAGAAATGGACGATGCTGTCTTCTTCGTCACAATATGAGCAGGTTGAGCCCCCCTTAATCTTAATTCTTTTCAAGAACTTGTTGCAACAGATAGCTACAGATATTCCCATGCAATACTTTGTACTGGAAGGCTTGCAGACGAGCGTCATGCGTGGCAAGATAAGGGGAAGAGAAGTATATACTCCACTCTCCTTCTGAATAATTCTGTGTTTTAAAAATAAATAGGTTAAGCGGATTTTGTTTTTAAAAACCTTTTATTCAAAATAGCCTGCCTTCGTGGCTCTTAGTCTTACAGTTACAATGCTACGACAATTTAAGACACTGAATCACACCGATTACAAGACATGAAAGCTTGACCAAAAGGAATGAAGTCTGAATGATGTCTAAAAACAATAATAATTGCAGAGATTTATAGGACAAAAAGTGTGAGAAAAACAAAACCAATGAGTGAGCGGCACCTGTTGGCAAAAAACAGATTTATATTTCCTTGTTCGGCAGAATTTATTCTAATTGTTTTTATTCTAATTTGTTCTAATTGTGGCGCACATTGTCTGATCCAGAAAAAGCCCAGATGTTGGACAGTGGAGAGCCCTGGTGGTGAGTACCATACTCTGCCTCCAGGTGGCAGCAGTGTATGGTCAGGATGGGCAGTATACATCACCAGAACCAGAACCAGAGCCAGAGCCAGATGGGTCTCAGCAGGGAGAAGGACCAGGTGGTGTATCCCTGTACTAGATCACTTATTATCGTTTCTGTCCATTTTGATTCAAGAGAAAAAGAAAAAGTTTCTGCATGTGACAGTATCTGACTTCAGGGCTCGAAGAAACCCTACTAACTTCACATGCCCATTGGGCAAGTGGCAACCAAGATTTACACCCTTTTTCACTTGCCCAAAGTTATTTGCAGAATTATAAACGAAATCACACTGATCTGTATGTATCTTGTTTCATTGTAAGTAGACATCACAACAGGGGTTTGAAATCGGGGCCATAGAGATTTCGACTTGCCCACTTGGGCAAGTTACATTAAATTTTACTTGCCCAGAGCCATTTTAAGTAAACATTTTATAAGTCTTTGGGGTATTATTGTTAGAAGAGTATTGTTAGAAGAGTATTGTTAGTAGAGTATTGTTAGAAGAGTATTGTTAGAAGAGTATTGTTAGAAGAGTATTGTTAGAAGAGTATTGTTAGAAGAGTATTGTTAGAAGAGTATTGTTAGAAGAGTATTGTTAGAAGAGTATTGTTAGAAGAGTATTGTTAGTAGAGTATTGTTAGAAGAGTATTGTTAGAAGAGTATTGTTAGAAGAGTATTGTTAGAAGAGTATTGTTAGTAGAGTATTGTTAGTAGAGTATTGTTAGAAGAGTATTGTTAGAAGAGTATTGTTAGAAGAGTATTGTTAGAAGAGTATTGTTAGTAGAGTATTGTTAGAAGAGTATTGTTAGTAGAGTATTGTTAGTAGAGTATTGTTAGAAGAGTATTGTTAGTAGAGTATTGTTAGAAGAGTATTGTTAGAAGAGTATTGTTAGAAGAGTATTGTTAGAAGAGTATTGTTAGTAGAGTATTGTTAGTAGAGTATTGTTAGAAGAGTATTGTTAGAAGAGGATTGTTAGTAGAGTATTGTTAGTAGAGTATTGTTAGAAGAGTATTGTTAGAAGAGTATTGTTAGAAGAGTATTGTTAGTAGAGTATTGTTAGAAGAGTATTGTTAGAAGAGTATTGTTAGAAGAGTATTGTTAGAAGAGTATTGTTAGAAGAGTATTGTTAGAAGAGTATTTTTAGAAGAGTATTGTTAGTAGAGTATTGTTAGAAGAGTATTGTTAGAAGAGTATTGTTAGAAGAGTATTGTTAGTAGAGTATTGTTAGAAGAGTATTGTTAGAAGAGTATTGTTAGAAGAGTATTTGTAGCAGTAGAGCTCTTGATGCCTTAAATTGACAAATGGCCTTTTCTTAGATGGACAATTCAATTCCAGCAACAATTGACAAAAGCCCTGGGCACCCTGGGCTGCTAGATAATTCAGCTCCCTAAGAGTTCATGGTGTTTAATGAAAACATACAGCATACATACAAGAGATATCATGAAATAGTACAAGTTGAGGGATTAAGCATGAATCAGAGACTTATACACATATTGACACATTATGGTAAACACTATTAAGCCTAATTCTCGATAGGTAATAGTTACATTGATCATGTAGATTGATGAGATATAAAAGCAATGGCTTCAGCAGTACAGCAAACAGTAGTGACCTCTGTTGTTCTTCAGCAGAACTAATCAACAGTACCAATTACACAATAGAGTATTGAGTATCACTACACATGTATGGTTCTATGTTTCCTATAAATATGAACCTGCACCTCCGTTTTGGTGAGAAATAAATTCTGTTTGATACAAGTTATTGATACATCTGCTACCAGTTATTGATACATCTGCTACAAGTTATTGATACATCTGCTACAAGTTATTGATACATCTGCTACAAGTTATTGATACATCTGCTACAAGTTATTGATACATCTGCTACAAGTTATTGATACATCTGCTACAAGTTATTGATACATCTGTTACAAGTCATTGCATTCTGGTTACAGTATACAGTGTGATAATTTAACACCAGGGGCAGTTATGACCAGCGCCCCCTGCCTAGAGAGATGAAACTAAACACATTACTTCTTATATCTATATATTTCCAGCTAATGTGAAGGGCTCCTGACGGGGGTGTCTAATGTGAAGGGCTCCTGAGGGGGGTGTCTAATTCTCTTGTCGCTACCAAGAAACAACAAATGTCACTTGTCACTAAGACAATTCTTTTTGTCGTTTGTCGCTTAATTTCGCTTAATTTAAAAATGGCCCTTTTTTTGTTGGTATGGACTTATGAGGTCTTTGTTGATTTGTCAGGCTAAGAAAGTGTTTTTGTCATTTGTCACTTGATGCCCATGTCGATTTGTCAATCATAAGATTAGACCATGTCGATTTGTCGATCATAAGATTAGACCATGTCGATTTGTCGATCATAAGAATAGACCATGTCGATTTGTTGATCATAAGATTAGACCATGTCGATTTGTCAATTTCAGGCCTCAAGAGCCCTATATGACCCAAAAATATTTTTCTTGGTTTTCTCTTTCCTTTATCCTGAGAATGGAAGATTCAAATAAAGAAAATGAAGAAAAAAATTCTATTCCCTCTATAATCTTCTACAATATTTTATGATTTTGTGATCAAATGGGATTAATTGGGCAGTTAATTGGCTGTTTCATATACCTATCTAGCCAGTGTTATCCTTACATGTTCGATTCCAAAAGTATTCCCAACGTTTAAGAAGATGATAGAGAGTCGGACCGAAAAAAAGTGAGATTATCTCTAAATAACTTTTTTGAGAGATAAGGAAATTTTACACCAAGAAGAACAGGTCAAAATCCTTTATTACTCTAACTGGGTGACCTTTTGATGGGTCTGGAATGAATAGACCACTTAATTCTGAAAATGGAGCTTTAATTATGCCTGGCTGTGCTAGTCTGATGGAGGCCTTATATTGCAGGTGTACTCTACATGAAGGATGATTCATCCGTAATAGTTACACCCACGTGTCATCAGATGGGGCCAGCAAACAACATGTCCTCCCCCTTCCTGTACAACTATAGCATCAACATCTCCTCCTCCACCACATCCTACTACACGTGTACAATCCAGGCCTTATTCGCAGGTATTATTTATGTTTAATTATTTGCTTTTATGTTAACCCTTATAATTATGTATGTTATATGTTAACCTTTATATATGTATAGTCATTTTCTGGTGTGCGGAATAATAAACTCTGACACAGGGAGTGGCGAGGTGCCGGCAATCTCGACCGCTCTAGGGTTTATTAAAAAGGAAAAAAACGAACAGTTCCACTGAGTGTGTGCGGAGGTGAATGAGTGGATATATGGCTGGAGATACCTGGGACGTAGCAGCAGTGGTGCCAACTATTCATATGACCCATTCTCACAAAATGGGATCACCCCCTCCTCTTTTACACTTAATGCTGAGAGTGGTTACTTTTTTGTTATATGTTTTCAAAAATACTTCTATCGCATAGATCTGGTCCGGTTCTATCTAGCCATATATAGTTTTGCATACTTTCTGTTCATATCTTATCATCTAGTACTAATTTCAATGCTCAAAAGTATTTAAAACAGTTTAAATTACATGGTGAAAAAGAGATAATAGTGAAATTACTTGAAAATAAAAATATATTTAACTTTTGGTCATGGTAAAATTAACAGTGTCTTTCCGTAGCCCAAATATGACGTCACTATATAAAAAGTAAAAAGTATTAACTGTTATATTATGCTATGGGCACAAACCTTGAACTATACTTTGTTGATAAAAAAAAATTGATGGAAAAATATAATACCCTTGATACAAGATGATGCAACAACTTGAAACCCTGGTGTGGTAAAAAATATTTGTCTTTACCTCGCTAGAATAAATAGCTCCGCATTTTTTAATAAACAATAGAGCAGGTTTGATAAGAGTACTGAATTATCCCACACTGTATTCCTCAACACTCCTGAAAATTGTTTTATAATGTGTAATTGCGCTGAGGAGCTACAGCAATATATGCTCTGGCTATGGAAAGACAAAAGATCTTTCCATCGCCACATGCTTTGATCCTCACTTATAAGAACATTCAGCAGTGTTATGCAGGTTTTGTATTGCTAGACAATATTCTGACAGGATTGGAGCAATGATTTATTAATTTTTCTTTCCATCGCCCTGTTGGATCTCACTTGATTATAGCAAAAGAAATATAATCATTTTGGGAGTTAAGTTTGAATAATCTGAGGTCTATAGTTGTAAAAGGTGGTATTTATATTCAATGATGGTAAAATGAAAGATAGTAATGAAAAGTACTCTGATAGTCATTATTGCTTAGATGATAAATTTAATCTTGTTTTTTCCATGATATGAGAGGCAATTTTGTCTTTCCGTAGCCTACATTCACATTAGTGGTTCAATGTAATGCTTCTTCCCCTTATTACAATACATCCAGGTTTTAGCCCAGTATAGTTCTGTAAGAGCATAGAAAAGAATGGAGTTCAAGAGTGTTCAGTTACCCACCAGTGTATTTGAAAAGTAAGGGAATTTATAGTTAGACAAAAACGCAGTTTTCATTAAATTAGCCTTCATTCTTTAACCATGAGATATCATTAAATAAGGGTTTTCCTCACAGTTTTTAATTTTTTCTTGGAGCCTGATCTGTTTTCTATCGAATTATATCAGAATGTGGTTAAATCAGATCCATTACTAACTAGAATATGACAAAACAGCAGAATTGGACATGGTGGCGATGTAAAGACAAAAAAAAAAGGGTATCAAATGTGACTTCACATGAAGAATATTTCATATATCACATGGCAAAATTCCCCCATTATGTCTCATGATGCATAGATTGCGATGTACTAAAGGACATTTTTCTAGAACTAATATGAAAAATTCATTCTCTTAGAGGGGTGTGATCCCATTTTGTGAGAATGGGTCATATATATGTACCATTTATATTACACATACATAGATTTGGCATGACGTCACACACCTGGCTGGGGAATGACAGTGGCCGCCATGACAGGGGACAGTGCTACCCTTGCCGTCTATGGCATGACGTCACACACCTGGCTGGGGAATGACAGTGGCCGCCATGACAGGGGACATTGCTACCCTTGCCGTCTATGGCATGACGTCACACACCTGGCTGGGGAATGACAGTGGCCGCCATGACAGGGGACAGTGCTACCCTTGCCGTCTATGGCATGACGTCACACACCTGGCTGGGGAATGACAGTGGCCGCCATGACAGGGGACAGTGCTACCCTTGCCGTCTATGGCATGACGTCACACACCTGGCTGGGGAATGACAGTGGCCGCCATGACAGGGGACAGTGCTACCCTTGCCGTCTATGGCATGACGTCACACACCTGGCTGGGGAATGACAGTGGCCGCCATGACAGGGGACAGTGCTACCCTTGCCGTCTATGGCATGACGTCACACACCTGGCTGGGGAATGACAGTGGCCGCCAGGACAGGGGACAGTGCTACCCTTGCCGTCTATGGCATGACGTCACACACCTGGCTGGGGAATGACAGTGGCCGCCATGACAGGGGACAGTGCTACCCTTGCCGTCTATGGCATGACGTCACACACCTGGCTGGGGAATGACAGTGGCCGCCATGACAGGGGACATTGCTACCCTTGCCGTCTATGGCATGACGTCACACACCTGGCTGGGGAATGACAGTGGCCGCCATGACAGGGGACAGTGCTACCCTTGCCTTCTATGGCATGACGTCACACACCTGACTGGGGAATGACAGTGGCCGCCATGACAGGGGACAGTGCTACCCTTGCCGTCTATGGCATGACGTCACACACCTGGCTGGGGAATGACAGTGGCCGCCATGACAGGGGACATTGCTACCCTTGCCGTCTATGGCATGACGTCACACACCTGGCTGGGGAATGACAGTGGCCGCCATGACAGGGGACAGTGCTACCCTTGCCTTCTATGGCATGACGTCACACACCTGACTGGGGAATGACAGTGGCCGCCATGACAGGGGACAGTGCTACCCTTGCCGTCTATGGCATGACGTCACACACCTGGCTGGGGAATCACAGTGGCCGCCATGACAGGGGACAGTGCTACCCTTGCCGTCTATGGCATGACGTCACACACCTGGCTGGGGAATGACAGTGGCCGCCATGACAGGGGACAGTGCTACCCTTGCCGTCTATGGCATGACGTCACACACCTGGCTGGGGAATGACAGTGGCCGCCATGACAGGGGACAGTGCTACCCTTGCCGTCTATGGCATGACGTCACACACCTGGCTGGGGAATGACAGTGGCCGCCATGACAGGGGACAGTGCTACCCTTGCCGTCTATGGCATGACGTCACACACCTGGCTGGGGAATGACAGTGGCCGCCATGACAGGGGACAGTGCTACCCTTGCCGTCTATGGCATGACGTCACACACCTGGCTGGGGAATGACAGTGGCCGCCATGACAGGGGACAGTGCTACCCTTGCCGTCTATGGCATGACGTCACACACCTGGCTGGGGAATGACAGTGGCCGCCATGACAGGGGACATTGCTACCCTTGCCGTCTATGGCATGACGTCACACACCTGGCTGGGGAATGACAGTGGCCGCCATGACAGGGGACAGTGCTACCCTTGCCGTCTATGGCATGACGTCACACACCTGGCTGGGGAATGACAGTGGCCACCATGACAGGGGACAGTGCTTGCCATCTATGGCATGGTTATCAACACAAAGATAAACCTCACAATATATTTGTTCCTGTTATAAATGAGTTGCTTGTGACGTTTACCTTACAGATTGTTGAATGATCTGCCCCCTCTCCTGCCCCTTCCTACCTAGTGTCCCGCACACACCACCACCGTTGTGTGTACTCTTACCTTACAGATTGTTGAATGATCTGCCCCCTCTTCTGCCCCCTGCTACCTAGTGTCCTGCACACACCACCACCGTTGTGTGTACGGGACCCTCTATTGCATCACGCTAGGCCTGGCATTATGGTTCCCTTAGGGCTCCAACGTAGTGGTGCCAATGGCGGTTGGCAGGTCCCAACGCATCCCCATAGGATTAGTATAGGAATATCAATAATCTATTCTAAATAGATAGATTAGATGGATTATTTCTTCGGATAAAACTTTGAGAAGACTTAATATACTTTCGATTTCCGGGTAAGGAAGTTGGCTATCGGTATGTTTAATATGAGAACGGGATGATCTGTTTGTGATCTCTATAAGGTTGGGTGTTGACACTAGATGCCCGGAACGACAGAATGGTTTTAAAGTATGCCTGCTGCGCCCGCCTTTTTCAAGGCGGTTTTTGGTCACCGATCGTCAAGAAGGGTTTGTTTAGGCACATTAAAAGTGGTAAAGGTTTAAAACAGCCAGAAAACGGTATTTTCAAGTATCACAGCATACATAGGCATCTAACGAGCCCCAAGCAATGGCTCCAATAATCTATGTATATGTGAAGTAGCCTACTCAGTGGTGGGCTGATCAGGTGGAAAGGAATGGACTTGTTGATTGGCTGGTACTAGTTGTTTTATTATATGATTAACTTAAACATCTCATAAACTGCTGTGAAACTTTGCTTCTGTTTATGCCATTTGCAGGTAACATGAGTGATATAAGCTCCAACCTGGTAGTGATGAACTCCACCCAGCACCAGGGAAGTTATGTGGATTATTACAAGGAGAGGTTGGCTCTGGGACACATGAATAACCCTAACATCACGTCCTACCTCAACTGTACTAAACAACTGCTGAAGGACCTGCCTGTAAACTATCCCAATGTCACTGCCATAGACTTTTGTAATATCCACATCTACTACAGTAGTGGTGAGTATCTACATATCACAGCAACATAGTGAATTTGGAGACAAGAGACTGTTGGTCTCCGCCAAATTGTCATCATCTCAGAGACCGACACAGATTCTGTGGAGACCTGGGTGTCGGACTTTAAGTTATGTTGCACACTGGTATCATATGGTGCTATCCAACTTCAACCAGCCCAGCACACACTTGTACTACCTTCCATGTTTGATATATAGATGTCTATGCATAATATATTTAGTTTCTATGAATTAGGAATTGTAAGGCCTAGAATACTTATAATGGTTGATCCCACCTACCTCAATTAAGGCTTTTCTTGTTTATAAAATTCAATGCTTTTAAAAAATTTGTCTAGTACATCTAGTCAACACATTATTAAAATACTAACCGGATGAAAACACACCATTTATGAATGGTCTTAGTCTAATTACTTTTATCCCTCTTAGGGCTCTTGAGGACTTATGCGACAAATTAGACCCTTTCTTAAATCAACAAATTTCAAAGGCAGCTAGTGACAAACGACAAAGACACTTTCTTAGCCTGACAAATCAACAAAGACCTTAGTAATCCTTAGCGACAAAAAATTGGCTGTTTTAGGAAAATATAGCGACTAACAACAAAAGAATTTACTTAGTGAGAAATGACAATTGCTGTCTTTTGGTAGCGACAAGAGAAATTAGATACCCCCCTCAGGAGCCCTCGTCTTACCATATAATACATGTCTATATATACATAAAAAAACAACTATCCTTTAAGTAAAGGTAACGGCTGGAAGAGCTGGGACTCTCCCAGCGGCCTGTCGACCTGTTTGTCTATACCTCATGTACCACTTGGACAAATAACAAATTATTCTATTCTATTCTAGCGTCTGCCCACAGTGTGGAGAGTGGGTCTAACCTCACGTGTGGAGATGTGCTGCTGCAGCTGAGCCACGCTAACACCAGCCTGCGCAGTGAGAGTCTGTCCATCCGCACCAGCCTCACCCACGTGTGCAGCTCCCCTGCGGTGATAACCTACAAGTGGCTCATGTATAACAACACCTGTACCAACTGTACCTCCCCCGTGTATGAGTCCAGTGAACTAGTAGCCACCACGCGGGATCTCACCCTGCCACCGCTCAGCCTGGAGTATGGTCACTACAAGTTTGTGCTGCGGATCACCTTCCAGCTGGACCCAGAGCCTCAGCAGCAGGCCGTGTTTAGCCGCAACATTAGAACCTTTATGGAGGTTGTGGCCTCCCCGCTGGTGGCCAGGCTCATGGGAGGAAGCGCCAGGGTGCAAGGCTCAGAGGATGCAATCACTGTCAATGGGTCAGCCAGCTCTGACCCTGACCAGCCCAGTACAAGCGGTGAGTTAATAACTACATTTATTGCACTGTGAATGGACCAGCTATATAACACTGACCAGTAGAACTAATCTCATCTTAGCTTATAGTTTTAGCTGCTGATTTTGACCTACGGTCCTTGTTTGTTATTGTACATGAGTGATCGAATTTTGAATTTTATTTTCATCTGAAATTTGGGATTTTTGAGAGGATTGGTGAAAGATCACATTGTACATTTTCTGAAAATCTGGCCCTTACGTGAGTGCTGCTGCAGGCCTGATGTACACGTGGTACTGCTACATATACAGTGGTTCTGAGATACCCACAGACCAGCTCGCCTCCAACACCAGCTCCACCGTGGGCTGCCAGGCAGGGCTGGGCTACAGCCTCTCACAGGTCTCCCCAGAACCATGGGTAGGTAGATTTGTCATCCTCCATGATTTGCTAGGCATGCAGGGTGAGTCACTACAGTACTATGTCCTATTTGTGTTGATATCTTATCTCTGACCACTGAAGAAGGAGACAACCCATCTCCGAAACATGTATGGTCGTAAATAAATAAACAACAACAACAAAACTTTATCTCTCAGTGTCTTATTGGGTATTGTGTCTATCTTATACCATCCTGATCTTATCTCTTTTTTAATCAGATTTTGTAACAGGCAACACTCTAAGGTATCCATGTTGGACAAAGTGTATTTACATTTAAATGTCCGTAAAAGAAATAAAAAAAACAAAATAATACACATAAACTATTTCTGCCCAAAGTGTAGATACTAATCAATATTTCCATTTCAGTTACTGAGCCTTAACTTCAGCCATGCCAGCAGCCTGCTGCCGGTGACATACAGGTTTGTACTGGTGGTGAGTAACTCACTGGGTGCTAGCGCCACCGTGTGGCAGGATGTGAGGGTGGTGGAGGGCACCCCGCCCCTGGTGGAGATTAGGTGCATCAGGAACTGTGAGACGTACATCACGTCAGGGGAGAAGCTGGCGCTGGAGGCGGCCTGCAGTAACTGTGGTAACACCACACAGCTCAACTACACCTGGAGCTTTACACCAGCGTCTGACATACACACCTTAGACACCATAGACTGGACCACCACCTCATCTACAGGTAACACTTGTAGTATTCTGGATTGAATTATCATCTTGTAACTTTTCAACCAGGTTAATAGTTGTGCTGTTACTGACACGTCCTTCATTTCTTGCTTCACCTCCTCTCTTATTGCCTCTCTCACTTCTTCTCCTTCTTAGGGGTCCTGATGCCTAAAATCAACAAACTGACATAGCCATTTCTTATGATCAACAAATGACATAGACCCTTTCTTAGAGCGACAAATCGGCATGGGATTCTAATGGACAAGTTACAAATGCTCATCGTTAGTGCGACAAATCAACATTATAAGGGGTAAAAAATTGACAAACTGACATAGCCATTTCTTATGATCGACAAACGACATAGACCCATTCTTAGAGCGACAAATCGACATTGGGATTCTGGCAACAAGGGACAAATGCTGATCCTTTGCGGGACAAATCGACAAAGGACCCCCCATCAGGAACCCTCTTCTTCTTGACTTCTTTTCCTTCACCTCTGTTTTCTTCTCCTCCTCCTCTTTCTCCTAATGGCTTTCTCTACCCTGAATCTCTTCCTCCTCTCTCCTCTCTCCCCTGTCTTTCCTCCCATTCTCACTTCTTTCTCCTCCTGCTCCTTCTTTATTCCTCTTGCTAATGGCTTTCCCTATCTGGATCTCCTTCTCCTCCAAACTCTATTTGGTTGCTTTCTCCTCCTCCTTCTCCTCCTCCTATATTTCTTCTAACAATGACTTTCCCGTCCTGGACTATGAAAATAAAAGGATAGTATACGCTTTCATTTTGTGTGACTACTGCATTATCATTGCCACTTATTGTTGCCTTATTGTTGCTCTCTCTCTCTTTTATCATCACTCACTTGTTAAGAATATAATGAATGACACTGGACATTAGTATTAAAATTTATGCTCTTTTCTCTATCTTTATCTTTCTTTCTCTCCTATCCTGCCCTCCCACAGGCCCTCTTTATACCTGACTCTCTCTCTTTTTCTCTCTAGCTCTCTCTGTGCTAAAAATTGCTTTACTTTTTTACAGACTTATTTTACTTTTATGACCAACTTTTACGACTGACTTTTTCAACTTTTACAACTGACTTTTTCACATTTACAACTCACTTTTACACTTACTATTATGACTGATATTTTCAATTTTTTTTTGTCATTAAGACTTTCAACTTTTATAACTTTTACACCTATTACAGCTGACTTTTTCGACTGACTTTTTTCTTCTTTTACGACCAAATTCTTCAACTTTTTTGATAATTAAACTGACTTGTGGCTAGCTACTTTCATGTTTGATATAATTATTCTAACAGCAGTTAGAGCTTAGTAAGAACCAAAATAACACTAAAATATATGTTTGTTGATAACTCAACTGTCGTTATTACAGAAGATGTGCTGTATTAAAAAAAACACAAAAACCCCACTAGACCACATATGGTTGACTTGCAGGTGGTGCCCAGAGCCTGCTGGTGCTGCTGGCTGGAGTGTTCTCAGGTGTATCCACCACCCTGGAGGAGGTGTACACACTGGGGGTCAATGTCTCCAGGGTAGGGGAGGAGGAGCCAGGAGGAGTGGCAGGAGAGGCAGTGTACACAGTGAGGACCAACCCCGCCCCACACTCAGGCACCTGCAGTGTTACACCCAGCGAGGGCGAGGTACTGCTCACCACATTCACACTCTCCTGTACTGGGTTTATTGACTCTCACACACCGCTCACCTACCGCTACTCCACACAGGTGAGGAAACCTTGTTATTGTTATAATGGTACTGGGTTTATTGACTCTCACACACCGCTCACCTACCGCTACTCCACACAGGTAAGGAAACCTTGTTATTGTTATAATGGTACTGGGTTTATTGACTCTCACACACCGCTCACCTACCGCTACTCCACACAGGTGAGGAAACCTTGTTATTGTTATAATGGTACTGGGTTTATTGACTCTCACACACCGCTCACATACCGCTACTCCACACAGGTGAGGAAACCTTGTTATTGTTATAATGGTACTGGGTTTATTGACTCTCACACACCGCTCACATACCGCTACTCCACACAGGTGAGGAAACCTTGTTATTGTTATAATGGTACTGGGTTTATTGACTCTCACACACCGCTCACCTACCGCTACTCCACACAGGTGAGGAAACCTTGTTATTGTTATAATGGTACTGGGTTTATTGACTCTCACACACCGCTCACATACCGCTACTCCACACAGGTGAGGAAACCTTGTTATTGTTATAATGGTACTGGGTTTATTGACTCTCACACACCGCTCACATACCGCTACTCCACACAGGTGAGGAAACCTTGTTATTGTTATAATGGTACTGGGTTTATTGACTCTCACACACCGCTCACCTACCGCTACTCCACACAGGTGAGGAAACCTTGTTATTGTTATAATGGTACTGGGTTTATTGACTCTCACACACCGCTCACCTACCGCTACTCCACACAGGTGAGGAAACCTTGTTATTGTTATAATGGTACTGGGTTTATTGACTCTCACACACCGCTCACATACCGCTACTCCACACAGGTGAGGAAACCTTGTTATTGTTATAATGGTACTGGGTTTATTGACTCTCACACACCGCTCACCTACCGCTACTCCACACAGGTGAGGAAACCTTGTTATTGTTATAATGGTACTGGGTTTATTGACTCTCACACACCGCTCACCTACCGCTACTCTACACAGGTGAGGAAACCTTGTTATTGTTAATATTATAATGGTAAATGATGGAGCAGGAGCTATTGAATTAACATTTATAGATATTATTATTATTATAACATTTTTATTCCAATACTTTTCATACATATGAAGTATGACATGCGAACCAAGCCCCATAAGGGAAGTACCAGAGATACTTGTACACAATATGGTCGATTCTCATGAAATGGTTCCAAATGTGTAGTGAACCGCAGATTCGTGGGCGCGAGGTTACGAAATTCCGTAAAGAATCACGAATACGAGGAGATTCGTTTGAACCTGGTTTATTTCCCAAAGGTATACAGTTACAAAGGTTTTGTTACTGAAGCAAGGGTGCTTAATTTGAACAACAGAAGTATCTCGGTCCGCGGCGCGGCTCGAGTCCGTAGTGTTAAGCGAAGCCTGGATCCCCTTGCGGAGGTAGTAGTATCCTCCGCCTACCGTCCGTCGGAGGGTGTCTGCAGTGTCGTCTGCACGGTGGTCGTATGTCGCCCCCTGACGGAACTGGCCGGAACTGGTGGTAGTCGTCTCCGGCGCTGGTAGAAGTGCCCCCGCTGTCGTAGCCTGGATGGTGATTGGCGATAGTCGACAGCCTCGCTGTATTCCGGGTGGCGGACCCACTACACTGCCCCCTCACTAGTTGGAGTTGAAGGGGTCCACGATAACTAGTTATGTAGGGTCCGCCGTGGCACTAAGGAGATCCTCGTGGCTCCAGATCCTCGTGTGCAGCGGGGCAAATGTTATGCCACTCCGCCGCACGGATCCTAGAGCCAGGCTTGCACTCGCCCCCAAGGTTCGTAGCCTTCATAGGCCTAAAGAGGCCACCGGACATGCCTGTCCGTCCCAGTCTCGCAGCGCGGTACAACTGGAAGCGTACATTCGAAGCAATAAAAAATTTTCGTGCACGAGCTTTATTAATAAAAGCGAGGCTAGTGAGCCATACTAGCCTTGCGGATAAAAACCACCACCTGCGAGGAGGAGAGCCCCCCCCTCGCTGTGAGATGAACCCACACGAGACAGCCGCCTCGGGGGATCGCAGTGCTGATCCCAATCCCTATGGGGGGGGGAGTTCTAGACGAACTCCCCTGCCTCCTTCGCCTCAGCGTCCCCCTCCGTTTTGGAGATGCCGTGAAGCGAGAGATTCCCAATAAGGGCTTCATCGAACGGGTCGAAACGCGAATCTGGGACGACAACTACGTTGTCTTCTTGTCCCAGATCGTCGTATATTAACGCCGTTTCGGAGTCCGACTCCTGCAGCAGCTCGTGCTCTTCCCCGTCCGATATTTCTACCGACTTGTCAGAGCCCGAGCCTGCTGCCGCCAGATGGTCCACGGGAGTGGTACCTTCGTCCGTGCGAGGCCATGGTAGCGCGATCGCATCACCATTTCCCTCGACCCCTTCCACACTCGTACCCGTGGGCGCGGTGACGGGAAGACTGAACGTATCCAACGAAGGTAGCGCCTCGTCCAACTTTGGGGAGGCCTCACCGCTCGGAGGCGGTGCCGGCCGTGCCACCAAAGTTTTGTCCTCTATAAAGGAGAGGCGCTTGGTCGCCGAGGAGACGTCCCCTCGGGGTGGTCTGTACGAACGGGGCGTGGAGGAAGCAGCCGGAGTTACCTCGACCGAATCCTCTGCTTCCGCGGATTGGCTAGCCGAGGGCATGTTAGGCCCCCACTTAGCTGCTGACATCCGCGGAGCTAATCCCGTGCCCGTACACACGCTCTGATTCTCACGTTGCCGAGTTAAGTCAGTAACGCCGATGAGCGTGCCACCCGTATCCATAGGGATCCCCGCGGGGTCCACTACCTGGATGGAGGGAGGTTCTATCCCGTGGGATAGTGGAAAGGCCGGCCGGCGCGAATTGAGAGCCTCAACTCGCAGCCGACTCTCTGCCTCACGGAGCTCTTGAATCTCCTGATTCAGCTTGGCCTGCTGCCGTTCAGCTTCCTCCTTCTCCTCTTCCTCGCGGAAGAATGCCATGTCGTGGGCCGACTGCTCCTTGTCTAGCAGACGTTGTCGCTCGAAAGCTTCCCGCTTGGCCGTCTCAGCTAGACGAACGGCTTCCTCCTGTTGGAGCCGTTGCTGTTCTGCTTGCCGCAGAGCAGCCTCCTCCTGCCGGAGTCGCTGCTCTTCGGCCTCCCGTAGAGCAGCCTCCTCCCGTTGGAGTCGTAGGTCTTCCGCCTGTCGCAGAGTTTCCTCTTCCCGGAGTTTCCTCTCCAAGGCCTCTTTGACCAGGCGTGTCTCGGCTAGAGTCGTCTCCCGTTGGACACGGAGCCGCTCTGCCTCAACCCGACCCTGCTCGAAACGACGCTGTGCCGCCGCCTTCTCCTCCTTTCGAGCAGTTGACCCCTCGTGCGGGTCTACCTCCATCTCTGTCTCCGTACCACAGAGAGGGGTCGCGTTAGCGAGCGTTGATGCCCCCGCGGTAGAGGACACCTTCGTATTCGCGACGCGGGTGGGCGCGCGGGCTTGAGCATGGGTGGGAGTGCCCCGACCTACACCTCCGAAAAGAGGTTTGGCGGTCTGACGATCACCCGGACCGAAACCCGGAGGAATGGTCGGCTCCGCGCGCAAAGCTCGATTGAACTTTTCGCGGACCTCCAACTTCCTCTGTTCCAGGCGCAGAATCGGATTCTGCACCGGAGGAGCCGTCTCTACCCTTGGTGGTGGGGGAGACGCGGGTTGCATAGCCCGTTGCGCGGCCTGTGCCCGCAGCAGAGTGACCTCCGCATGCAGCTCCTGGTTCTCCCGGCGAAGTCCGTTGACTTGCGTATCGAGAAGGTTTACCCTCTCGACCAGGAGTTCCTGCTCGTTGAGGGACCTGTTAAGGTCCTCCATGAGCTGCGCGATTTCCGCTTGGCTATCAACCAAACGGTCCACGTTATCGAGAGGCCTGTAGGTCTCTGCGATATCGACACAGAAGCCTTCCAGCGACTCTTGTAGAGCCAGCCGGAGGACCGCTGCGCGATCGGCCACCACCTTTCGGGTACGGGCGATGCCCGCCCGGTCGACTTCGGGTGGGGGTGCCCTTGCGGCAGCCGTAGGTCGTGACGGACCCGGCTGAGGGTCCGGCACGGTGGCACTAGGTGCTCTACCTTCCGCGGCTGCGGGTGCGGGACGACGCGACTTCTGTAGGACCGTAAGTCCTGAAGGCGCGGGCAAGTTGGGGAATTCCTTCTCCTTTGTGGACGGAATTTTATATCCGTCCAGCCAAGCGTTCCTGTCGGGAATCGGCGCGTCCACGAGTTTCGGACGTTTCTCGGGCCGCTTTTCCGTGTCGGAACGGTCCGATTTGTCCGACTTATCGGAACCCTTCTTCTTCCTCTTCGTCTTCCCCGTTCGTTTAGGCTTGGTAATGTCCTTTTTCAACGGGTACTTGGAGGTGAAGTTTTGTTCCTTTGCGTTCCTCAGAATGGCTTCCGAGGTTGCAGAGGCAAGGTGGAGCGTGCTTTTGTATCCCCACTGTGGGAGATACGAAACGCCCACGCGCTCAAGAACCGGCATAATTTTATCGACAGCCTTTTTACGGGCCATCTTATGCGGCTCCTTTGACCCGTGGGCCACGATGTCGGAGCGACGGTCCCCGGTTACGGGACAATACCCAATCGGACACCGCCAAACCGGTGTCACGGGGGTATGCACTTCACACAGGTGTCTGGTGAAGAGAAGCCGCGACTTAAATATCTGCGGCTTACCGACAAGCGCCTCCGTTCTGCAGAGCAGGAACGGGCACCGCGAACCCTCTTCGTAGAGGAGCATAGCCATTTGAAGCTTACGGTCGGCTTCAAACGAGTACGCTAGATCTGCCGTTCGCAAGACCTTACGGGGGTTAGTACAGGTTTCAAAGAACCGTTTGTACTCCTCCACGGAGACCGCTTTGTGGTACTCCGGGTAGTCGGGGAAACGATCGACCTCCGATGGGTCACGGACCGCCTCCTTACGCTCTCGCTCGTTCGCGGGGAGTAGAGAAAGAACCGGCTTCTTTCCATCCCCCCACTTGAGCTTCTTCGCCGCGGCGTTGAGAGCTTTGTGCCGGCGGTACTTGCCGGCAGCCGCATCGGGGTCTTTTAGGCCATCCGACGGGCTCGCGTCTGAGTCATCCGAGTGACTTGCCGGACCTTCCACCTCACGTTTGAGGCGGCGGTCGCGCTCACGACGAACACGCCGTTTGCGATTGGCTGCAGTCTCCTCGAAGGATTCTGCGGCCGAGTGTCCGCTGTCATCGCTCATGATGAGCGTGACTGCGGAATGCTACCCTACGGTAGAAGGGGGCTCGTCTCAGAGACAGTCCCCACTCGTTTCTTTTCCGTCCGCCTCGTCTCGTCCCCGAACACGAAGTCCGTACCCTGTAATACAAAGTGGAACACTCAATTCACGGGTCACAATGAAATCTCGCACCCGAACGACCTAACCAGTAGTCCGCCGAGATAGAGGGGTACGGCAAACCACGAGTGTTTGCCGAAGTTAATTACCTCTCTCTTAGACTCGGGGCTCTTATATAGGGGGTCCTCCGAATGAAACAACTCAATCGCACCCGAGGTGTTGACATCGCTCGCGAACTCCCAGGAGCCGTGTCCAACCGTTCCGGTTGCGTAGTTGACACCACTCGCGAAAGTTCGCGCGCTAGGGCGGCCCCACGAGCCACCTGCGCCATAGGGAGCGACACTACTCACGAAAAGCGTTATCCGGCAGCATTCGTGTATTCATCCGTGCCCAGCATTTTATTAACAATGTAGCCGGTACCCGTACGAAAACACGAAACTGAACCAGACACGCCCCACCTGGCGACAGAAAAGTCAGCAACCGAAACCACCGGCAGTGCAGAAAGGTCACCTTCACGCACATGGCAGCCTTCGAGTTGACAATTGAAACCCTCAGATTTAAACAACGAAACAGCTTTCCCCCGGGAATCAAAAGTTCCCATCTACTATTTCATCGCTTTACCACGGCAACATTTAGCGAACATCAAGGATAGTTCTCAACGATCCAATTCCATATCGGAAAGAGTTTCATTGAGATGGTCGGCATTGGCACCAGCCTCCTCTTGTTCTCACGATGCACATGGCGTAATGTCTTAGCACGCTATATGGAAGCGGCCAGAACTCAACAATCGTAATTCATCAATGGTAACATAATGACATGTTTTCATTTTCAATATCACAATGATCCAACAATGAAAGTTAACGTTTGCTGCTACTTACAGTGAACTGGATTTCTCCTTGCTCTGTGTAAAAAGCCAAAAATGCGGTTGATGTGAGCCACTTACGTGTGGCCACCAACTCGCTTCTCGCTTGACTGACTGTCTTGGAGGCAGATGCTCTAAGATCAGTCATGTGATCAACAGATCGCCTGAAGGTGGCGCCCTGGTCGGGTCCAGCCTCCACGAACATTGCTACCCGTAAACCGGATAACTTCCGTATAGTTGATCTATACGAATGTTGTACGTATGTAAATACGTGGTCTTTAACCACGGTTAGTAACACCTTCGTGTTAAATATGTTAATCTGTAGCCCTAGACGGGCCGCTCCAAGGTACTATGGCAGTTTTTTATGATCAGGGAAACATACTTGGCTTCAGGTTTCTTACTGTTAGCGAACATGGTTGATTTCAGCCCGATATCGGTACTGTCCACATCATGGATCCATACTAGCAGTTTCCACCCATCCGCCTCGTACAGCTATTGCCGTATAGGGTTGATCGTTACAGAGGCGTCCACTCTCCTAGCGTATTGACCAAAAATGACTTCTCGTTGTGTACTTTTTTTCTTAACCCATGTCTTCGACAGACACGACCGGGTTAACAGACCTTTTGTGTTCGTCATTTGAAATAGAGGCTCTAACGGCCGCTCCGAGCTATCCGATCCCAAGCCTGACCGGACGCTTGGAGACTCGTTTGCCAATGCCTCGCGTCGCGACATCGGGCGGCCTCGTGGGATTCGGCACCTCCGAGTCCCGTTGTACAAGCTTATCGGGCTTGTCTGCCTTAGGTACCGAGGGTTTCCTACCCTTGTTCTGCTGGTTCGGTAGAGGAGTTAGTCGCTTTGGAGGGGACACGGTCTCCTTCGTACACCCCTTTTTGTGTTTTGGTGGGCGGCCACGCCTGTTCGCGAGACTAACTTTCCGGAGAAGTGTTTTCTCTAACGACTTAGCGAGCTCTTGGCCGGCCACGGCCTTGCCCTTCTCCAGCGACACCACATCTCTACCAGCAGCCACAAGCCTTCTATACTCAGGAGCTTGTTCCAACCCGGTCGTTTTGCGGAGCTCTCCCCTCTTATCAGGGTCAAGAACGGATTTCATCAGATCTCCACTCCACTTGACACCACCGGCCGCGGTATCTACGACATAGGAGTTGCCTCCTAATGCACGGGTTATTTTAAACGGACCATCCCACTTCGCACCATATTTGTTCGCCGCCTTTGGTGGGTAATATCTATATATCCAGTCCCCCACTTCAAATGACCGGTTTGTTGCGGACAAATCAAAATGGCGTTTCTGAGCGATGGCCGTTTTCTTCAACGTACGACGCACATATTCGTGCGACTTCCGTAAATTTTTACGAAGATCCTCGATGAAACCTGAGCCGGAGGGGAAGTCCAGGCCATTTCGAGGTACACCATGAATTAGATCCGCAGGTGTATATGCCTCTGTGCCGAAAACCACGGAATGAGGAGTGCAGCCCGTACTTGCGTTAATCGTATGATTATATGCCGCCGCGATGCATGGGATATAAGTGTCCCAATCATCCGCGCCATAATCCGCATAACACGAGAGCTGTTCCACGAGAACACGATTAAACCTTTCTGCCTGCCCGTTTGCCTGTGGCCTATACGGGAGAGTTGTCTGTTTCTTCGTGTCGTAGAGATTGCAGAGTTCCCGGAATAATTCTCCATCAAACTCTGGGCCCCCATCAGTTTGTATCGCTCGGGGCGCGCCAAACCGCAGGATCCAATTGCGAAATACTGTCCAGGCGACTGTCGCCGCCTTATGGTTCGGTAAGCAGTATGCTTCCGACCACTTTGAAAAGTAATCCACGATGACCAATACACAAGTATTTCCTCTCGTGCTAGTCTTAAAGCCACTAAGGATATCCATCGAGATTCTACTGAACCTCTCTCCCGTGAGCTCTTTTTGCAATGGTGATTTATTGACACCTTTTCGTGTTTTTCGCACATTACATTCGGGGCATAACTGAATCCATCTTTTTATGTCCCCGGACTGAGCCGGCCAGAAGAACCTTCTTCGTAAAGCATCTTTTGTTCTGGCGTGCCCAAAGTGTCCCGCTGAGGCCGGGCCGTGATATCGCCTGAACATAGATAGGCGTTGGTCAAACGGCAACACGATCCTTGCGAAAACATGTCCAGTCGAAGGTTTTCTCCACTTGAAAGTGAGTACCCCTTCTTCTAGACACAAATCCGTCTTGTGACTCCAGATTGTTCTGAATTCATCACTTTCACTAGTCAGATTTGCGGGTTCCCGGTTCTTTTCCAGGAAACCCATGATACGATTGATAGTATCGTCCGTGCGCTGTTGCTCACGGATAGTCTGGTTTACAGATACGAGATTGTCGTCCGTGCCTTTCCCCTCCCCCACGAAACCAGCTATAGCGGCTTCGTGTGCCCCACAATCATCGCAATCTGTACGTTTACAACGACTGTAGGGTCTACGAGAGAGGCCGTCCGCATTTTCATGCTTCTTGCCCGGACGGTGTTGAATAACCCCTTTGTTAGTAACCCCGTACTGCTGTAAGTCCAGCAACCAACGAGCCAGCATATTTTCTGGTTCCTTGAAGGTCATAAGCCACGTAAGAGACGAGTGGTCCGTACGGACTATGAAGTCTGCGCCGTATAAATAATGTTTGAATTTCCGCACATAATATACGACCGCTAGCAGCTCCCTGTACGTAGTACAGTAGTTTTTCTGCGATTTCGAGAGCGAATTACTGGCGTATGCGATCACCCGCTCTTGCTCGTCCTGAACCTGCGATAGGACCGCCCCCATGGCCGTACCACTCGCATCCGTATCCAGAATAAACTGGCCAGACGCTCGTGGATACGCCAAGACGGACGTGGACAGCAAGGCTTTCTTCGTAGCCTCGAATGCATCATCGAGCTCACTATTCCAAGTAAGCTTATACCGTAGTACCTTTTGCCCGGCTGTTGCAGTTTCCTGCAATGGCCGCACGAGATCATTAAAACTCGGAATGAACTGACGGTAATATGAAGCGAAGCCCAGAAATGATCTGATGTCCTTCACTGTCAACGGAATAGGCCAAGTGACAACCGCTCGCGTCTTCTCCGGATCCGCCCGTATCCCCTCCTTAGATACGATGCGACCCAAGTACTGTACCTCTTTACGAAAGAGGCGACACTTTTTCGGCTTCAACTTAAGGCCGTACGCCATCAACCTATCAAACACTAACCCCGTGTTCGTAATCGCATCATGGATAGTTGCACCATAAATGATCACATCGTCTAGATAGACGACGCAGATCTTGCCATTAAGCCCCCGGAGAACCTCCGTCATCATTTTCTGAAACGTGGCCGGGGCGTTGCAAAGACCAAACGGCATCACCTTAAACTGGTACAACCCCGTGGAAGTAGTGAAAGCCGTTTTCTCTTTACTGTCCGGATCCATGGCTATTTGCCAATAGCCACTCTCCAGATCTAGGGTACAAAACCACGCATTGCCACCTAGCGCTTCTAGACAGTCGTCTATCCGCGGTAGTGGGTACGAGTCTTTTCGTGTCACATTGTTCAATCTCCTGAAATCAACGCAAACCCTAGTTGAACCATCCGGTTTCGGAACAAGAACCGTGGGGAAGGCCCACGGGCCGTTTCCCTCCTCGATCTTATCCTCCGCTAGCATTTTACTGACCTGGGAGTCCAGAGCCTCCTGTTTTGCCAAGGGAACTCGACGAAAAGGTAACTTTATAGGCTTAGTGTCACCCGTGTCGATGGAGTGTAGAACCCTGTTCGTAAACCCCAATTGTTCCCCTTGCAATCTGAACACCCGCTTTTTCGCGTATACCAACTCGCGCACCTTTTTCAAGGTTTCAGTATCCGCTACTTCAGCGCCCTCTATGATAGATTCCAGTTCAGGGATGCTAGTAATTGAACAGCTATCGGAGGTCAGCTTTCGCTTACCCCCCGTGCTGGACCCGTTCACGGATTCTGCTCTTGCATCCGCCAGATGCGAATAGTCACCCGTGAAGTTTGCCGCTACCTCATAAGCGGATGCCACGGGCGTCCCGCGTGGCATGACTATTGCAAGTCCCGTTGGATTCATAATAGGAAGCTCGTGGCAGTGAGCAGACGATACATATGTATCGCAACCCTCCACGAGACCGTCTACTTGTAACCCTACATCTGACTCCATGATATAGCCCACGTCGTTCTCGGGTAGGGACACGTCCACAGACGCGACCTTTACCTCGAACGCGGCCAACCGCACATCCTCTCGTAGGAATGCAGTCGATATCGCTCCTTTCCGTCGACAGAATACGTGATTCTTGCCTCCTTCCAAGAGCATCTTCCCAGGCCCCGTCATGCTAGTATCATAGCGCCACATGAAGTCTTGGCCCAGTACGGCCTCCTCCCCGCCGCCTAGACCATCGACTACGAGACAGGCATTCGGATACGAACGCCCTGCGATCTCAAAGTCAAAGACCGCATACCCCATCGTCACTGGAGTACCACCCGCAAGTGGTTTTACCCGAACCCGCGAAGCGAGCAGGTCGGGCTTGCGAGCTAGCGATTCATAGAATTGTTTAGACACTAGTGAGGTAGTTGCACCCGTGTCGTATAAAAATTCTCCTCGCCTAGTACCCACTGTGACGGGTACGTACCATCTATCCACTATCGCTACCACGTCGATAGGAATAGAGAGATCCCGGCTGGCCGCAGAACTAGTCAAATTCTTGACACAGCGTTCCCCACCCACGGTAGAGCTAACCGCGAGCAGCGCCGTGCCAGCGTCAGTATAGCGGCCGTCCAAACACATTCCACGATCGCGTGGAATGGCTCGAACGCTACTAACCGACTCCTTAGACCAAGGTTTCGTGTCTGCGGGCTTTGTCGGGTCCTCACCCTCCATCACCCCAGTTTCCTCCTTGTTTCGTTCTGCCTGCCTACCTGACCTCCCCAGATTGTACGACCCTTCTGGAGGTGTTTTGCCCGAGCGGGCTACGGAAGGGTTCCCCCTCCCGTCACGAGTTCCGTCGAACTTGCGGGTCTCGTCACCGCTTCCTTGCGAGACCCACGTCAATTTCCCTTAGTTGATTTATCTTCCCGGGAATTTGAGTCGTCACCATTTTCTTTCGCGACGAATGCGCGAAACTTTTTCAGGTATTGACAACTGGCTTGCAGGTGGGTAGTTTTCCCACAAAGCCAACAAGCTGGCTCTGGACGAGTCGCTTTCGTGTCCTTCTTCCTGTAGTCAGTTTTCGTGACTATCTTCTTGGAAGATTTGGACAAAGTCTTGGTTTTATCCCAAGCCTTTTTGGTGCTACTGTCTGACTTTTTACTGTCATCCTTTCGCACGTCCTTCCGCATAGCCTGGAAGGCCGCGAAATCGGCTATTAACTCCGATTCCGAATCAGAATCCGGGACTTCGGTCCCTGTAGACGCCCCCGAAGTCTCGTCCGCTGACGAGTCAGAGTCGGACTGCGCTTCTGCTTCCGCAGCCGCGTAAGAAGCCTTCCGCTCCTTGTCCTTTCTCTGTCCGTAGAACTTATATCCCCTAGCTTTAAATTTAGAGGACTGTCCCGGCGTGGAACCCAAGACGCGCTGATATGCTTCTGGGCCACCTGCTCGCACGAAATCTGTTGCGAGATCTACGCAATCTTGCATAGACTTTGGGCGATTAGTTTGCACCCACATGCCCAGAAATTTGTCTTCTAAGCCCGTGCAGAAGATTCGGATAGACTCCTTCTTCATATGTTCAAGGTATTGTCCCTCGTACGCACGTTTGCACAAGGTCAGCAGAGCCTCACCATAGTGTTGAAGTGATTCGCCAGGTTGTTGAACACGCTTGCGGTATTCCTCCTGGCGTTGTTCTTCGGTCTTTGTGTCCAATATGACACGAAGCCTCGTCACAACGTCACTTAACGTTAGGGACCTAGAATTTCCCCAAGTAGACTGGTTCACATGTCGTGAAGTCGCCATAATGAGTTCGCGCATCAGCGTTTCCTCCTGCCAACCGCAAAGTTCGGCATAGTTTATCGCAGATGCGAGATACTCTTCCCAATCCTCCCCATTGCGAAAAGGTTTGAGATTTTTAGGTTTAGGATTTTCTCCCTTGCCCGTTGATCCGTATAAACGAACTTCCGCAGGGCGGTCTTCGTTATACACAACACTAGCTTCCATTTCGGGCATCATCGAACGCCTACACTTAGTAGTGGCCGTTGGTCCCGTCGAACGGTAGTCTGGTTCGTGACCAGTTGACAAACCCTGTTTGGCCTGTACATCGTTGTCCAACAATGGAATCGAAACATTAGTCAACGAGTAGTTGAGGCCATTGTCCGAAGGAGACGACTCTACGAAGTCGACTCTTCTTCCTGCAGTCTTAAAACCTGCCGGAGTGTTAGGCAAGCCCTGGGCTCGCATTTCCGTGCTGTCCGTATTCTGCGAAGGCTGTTGCACTCGCGGATCCGGGCTACCTTGAGGCAGAATCGCAGGATATCTCCGATCCAACATATCGATCAGATATTGAGGGCAAACCGCATGTTCGTGTAGACCACGATACAGCCGCTGCACACGCTTCAACGGAAGTTGTTCGTGCATTACCCACAGTAAGTCGAGTGTTCCTCGAATTTCACCTTCAACGATTTCGCCTGGTGGTTCTCCCGTCTTGTCGTAAGAACAAAGAACGGTAGTCAACTGGTCCATCATGACCTTCGCGTCATCGCTCTGTCCCAGCGGGACTGCTGTATTGACGGTTTCCGGCGGCTTAACATCGGAAAGCTCCGACCCATCCGCCTCGCCTGTTTCGACGCTGAAACCCGCACGCTCTACGAGCTTGCGAAGATTGTCCTCGTTGTAACACGAGCGCAACCCTAAAACAATAGCTATTAGTTTCTCAACCAAGCTTTGTGTGTCCGGATTAACAATCAATCCGTCGGCACGCATATTGTCTATGTGTGCAACTACTTGCTCTAGTTGAGCAAATGAGTCGTTCGCAAAATCTTGCGCATCGCCCTGACGTCTCGTTAACATCTGAGCGAGAGCCTCGCATGCTCGCTGCTCGGCTTCAGCCTTGGCCACGGCCTTGGCTGCTTCCTCGTCGCCAGGAGTCATCGTCTGACTCTCAGCATCGGGGATCCTTTCGGGAACTTCCCTACTCGGCCCTAGGCTCACGGCACCAATGTAGTGAACCGCAGATTCGTGGGCGCGAGGTTACGAAATTCCGTAAAGAATCACGAATACGAGGAGATTCGTTTGAACCTGGTTTATTTCCCAAAGGTATACAGTTACAAAGGTTTTGTTACTGAAGCAAGGGTGCTTAATTTGAACAACAGAAGTATCTCGGTCCGCGGCGCGGCTCGAGTCCGTAGTGTTAAGCGAAGCCTGGATCCCCTTGCGGAGGTAGTAGTATCCTCCGCCTACCGTCCGTCGGAGGGTGTCTGCAGTGTCGTCTGCACGGTGGTCGTATGTCGCCCCCTGACGGAACTGGCCGGAACTGGTGGTAGTCGTCTCCGGCGCTGGTAGAAGTGCCCCCGCTGTCGTAGCCTGGATGGTGATTGGCGATAGTCGACAGCCTCGCTGTATTCCGGGTGGCGGACCCACTACAAATGGAAAATTGTCATTTTTATAAGTTTTCTTTCGATAGATCTTTCCTGTGTTGTCATGCATTGTAATTAATGTTTTCCTGCTATCAGACTCTATATTCTGAACAAATGCATACCACTTTTCCATACCTACGATGAATATTTAGGAAATTAGAGCCTTAGATATGCTGAAAATATACCTTCCACCCCCAAATATCAAATATATCATTCCTAAAATTGATTAAGATTACATGATGGAAATGTTTGTTTATTTATCCATATGTGCCAAGAGTTTCATAAGAAATAATCCACGAAAAGATTTTTCACTAAGCTCTGGAATTAAATACTTAGAGAATGAGAGAAATGTATAACCTATAATGACCGCCACCGTCCGTGAAGCTGATAATAGGATGTAATTTATTAAAAAATCATGCAAAAAATGGTTTCTGTATTCTTGATGAAAGATGGACACATGGGTGTATTGAAACCGAAAGAAAAAAAAATCATCAATATTCCTTATTGATCTTGAGATCGTATGTTTACAAGTGGGGAAGTTTTTTGTGCGTCACCGTCTGTGACGGTCATTCTTCTTTGATTTTCATAATGATCCCATGAGTGTAGGTTTGTTTTCCATATACCATTCGAAAGGGCTTGTTTTCTTCTTTAAAATCATGTAAAATGATAATCATTTTATTTTTCTATAAATGAATGAATATCTTTGTGACCATCACCGTCCATGAAGCAATATATCTTAGGGTATACTTCCAACAATTTCCATACATAAGAATCGCAGTTTCAGGGCATAGAAGAGTAGGGTATGGGGCGCCTATACTAGCAATTTCATTTCATTCCAATGACCTTTCTAAAAATACCCATTTGGAACCGCTTCATGAGAATCAACCATATTATGTCGATGTCTACTATGTACACTGCTGTGGATACGATTAATTTTGAAAAATTGTTAAATAGAATTTAAATTACCTAGAACTGTATTCTCGATCAATTAACAAAATTATGTAAATTATGTTCTCTTGAGCTCCGCGAGAATATCATGTCTTAAGAAATTGGTCTCAATAAGATTTATTAAAAAAAAAACCCCAGTCAGTCAGGTGCTATGCTCTTGGTGTATGGGATCATGGACCCCCAACCGTCTCACATTGTTTCTTTTGTAAACTGTATCAAACTCAAACCCTGTAAAATGTTGAGTGTAGTACTTCACCATTGTGTACTGGAAGACCTTGTATAAAGAATATAAAGTATACCATAGGTGGGTAGTGGAGGAGGGAGACTGCTGGGTACAGCCTTGTATAAAGAATATAAAGTATACCATAGGTGGGTAGTGGAGGAGGGAGGCTGCTGGGTACAGCCTTGTATAAAGAATATAAAGTATACCATAGGTGGGTAGTGGAGGGGGGAGGCTGCTGGGTACAGCCTTGTATAAAGAATATAAAGTATACCATAGGTGGGTAGTGGAGGAGGGAGACTGCTGGGTACAGCCTTGTATAAAGAATATAAAGTATACCATAGGTGGGTAGTGGAGGAGGGAGGCTGCTGGGTACAGGAGGAGACCTTGTATAAAGAATATAAAGTATACCATAGGTGGGTAGTGGAGGGGGGAGGCTGCTGGGTACAGCCTTGTATAAAGAATATAAAGTATACCATAGGTGGGTAGTGGAGGAGGGAGGCTGCTGGGTACAGCAGGAGACCTTGTATAAAGAATATAAAGTATACCATAGGTGGGTAGTGGAGGAGGGAGGCTGCTGGGTACAGCCCTGTATAAAGAATATAAAGTATACCATAGGTGGGTAGTGGAGGAGGGAGACTGCTGGGTACAGCCTTGTATAAAGAATATAAAGTATACCATAGGTGGGTAGTGGAGGAGGGAGGCTGCTGGGTACAGCCTTGTATAAAGAATATAAAGTATACCATAGGTGGGTAGTGGAGGAGGGAGGCTGCTGGGTACAGCCTTGTATAAAGAATATAAAGTATACCATAGGTGGGTAGTGGAGGGGGGAGGCTGCTGGGTACAGCCTTGTATAAAGAATATAAAGTATACCATAGGTGGGTAGTGGAGGGGGGAGGCTGCTGGGTACAGCCTTGTATAAAGAATATAAAGTATACCATAGGTGGGTAGTGGAGGAGGGAGGCTGCTGGGTACAGCCTTGTATCAAGAATATAAAGTATACCATAGGTGGGTAGTGGAGGAGGGAGGCTGCTGGGTACAGCCTTGTATAAAGAATATAAAGTATACCATAGGTGGGTAGTGGAGGAGGGAGGCTGCTGGGTACAGCCTTGAATAAAGAATATAAAGTATACCATAGGTGGGTAGTGGAGGGGGGAGGCTGCTGGGTACAGCCTTGTATAAAGAATATAAAGTATACCATAGGTGGGTAGTGGAGGAGGGAGGCTGCTGGGTACAGCCTTGAATAAAGAATATAAAGTATACCATAGGTGGGTAGTGGAGGGGGGAGGCTGCTGGGTACAGCCTTGTATAAAGAATATAAAGTATACCATAGGTGGGTAGTGGAGGAGGGAGGCTGCTGGGTACAGGAGGAGACCTTGTATAAAGAATATAAAGTATACCATAGGTGGGTAGTGGAGGGGGGAGGCTGCTGGGTACAGCCTTGTATAAAGAATATAAAGTATACCATAGGTGGGTAGTGGAGGAGGGAGGCTGCTGGGTACAGGAGGAGACCTTGTATAAAGAATATAAAGTATACCATAGGTGGGTAGTGGAGGAGGGAGGCTGCTGGGTACAGCCTTGTGTAAAGAATATAAAGTATACCATAGGTGGGTAGTGGAGGGGGGAGGCTGCTGGGTACAGCCTTGTATAAAGAATATAAAGTATACCATAGGTGGGTAGTGGAGGGGGGAGGCTGCTGGGTACAGCCTTGTGTAAAGAATATAAAGTATACCATAGGTGGGTAGTGGAGGGGGGAGGCTGCTGGGTACAGCCTTGTATAAAGAATATAAAGTATACCATAGGTGGGTAGTGGAGGGGGGAGGCTGCTGGGTACAGCCTTGTATAAAGAATATAAAGTATACCATAGGTGGGTAGTGGAGGAGGGAGGCTGCTGGGTACAGCCTTGTATAAAGAATATAAAGTATACCATAGGTGGGTAGTGGAGGGGGGAGGCTGCTGGGTACAGCCTTGTATAAAGAATATAAAGTATACCATAGGTGGGTAGTGGAGGGGGGAGGCTGCTGGGTACAGCCTTGTATAAAGAATATAAAGTATACCATAGGTGGGTAGTGGAGGAGGGAGGCTGCTGGGTACAGGAGGAGACCTTGTATAAAGAATATAAAGTATACCATAGGTGGGTAGTGGAGGAGGGAGACTGCTGGGTACAGCCTTGTATAAAGAATATAAAGTATACCATAGGTGGGTAGTGGAGGGGGGAGACTGCTGGGTACAGCCTTGTATAAAGAATATAAAGTATACCATAGGTGGGTAGTGGAGGGGGGAGGCTGCTGGGTACAGCCTTGTATAAAGAATATAAAGTATACCATAGGTGGGTAGTGGAGGAGGGAGACTGCTGGGTACAGCCTTGTATAAAGAATATAAAGTATACCATAGGTGGGTAGTGGAGGGGGGAGGCTGCTGGGTACAGCCTTGTATAAAGAATATAAAGTATACCATAGGTGGGTAGTGGAGGAGGGAGGCTGCTGGGTACAGGAGGAGACCTTGTATAAAGAATATAAAGTATACCATAGGTGGGTAGTGGAGGGGGGAGACTGCTGGGTACAGCCTTGTATAAAGAATATAAAGTATACCATAGGTGGGTAGTGGAGGAGGGAGGCTGCTGGGTACAGCCTTGTATAAAGAATATAAAGTATACCATAGGTGGGTAGTGGAGGAGGGAGGCTGCTGGGTACAGCCCTGTATAAAGAATATAAAGTATACCATAGGTGGGTAGTGGAGGAGGGAGACTGCTGGGTACAGCCTTGTATAAAGAATATAAAGTATACCATAGGTGGGTAGTGGAGGAGGGAGGCTGCTGGGTACAGCCTTGTATAAAGAATATAAAGTATACCATAGGTGGGTAGTGGAGGGGGGAGGCTGCTGGGTACAGCCTTGTATAAAGAATATAAAGTATACCATAGGTGGGTAGTGGAGGAGGGAGGCTGCTGGGTACAGGAGGAGACCTTGTATAAAGAATATAAAGTATACCATAGGTGGGTAGTGGAGGGGGGAGACTGCTGGGTACAGCCTTGTATAAAGAATATAAAGTATACCATAGGTGGGTAGTGGAGGAGGGAGGCTGCTGGGTACAGCCTTGTATAAAGAATATAAAGTATACCATAGGTGGGTAGTGGAGGGGGGAGGCTGCTGGGTACAGCCCTGTATAAAGAATATAAAGTATACCATAGGTGGGTAGTGGAGGAGGGAGACTGCTGGGTACAGCCTTGTATAAAGAATATAAAGTATACCATAGGTGGGTAGTGGAGGAGGGAGGCTGCTGGGTACAGCCTTGTATAAAGAATATAAAGTATACCATAGGTGGGTAGTGGAGGAGGGAGGCTGCTGGGTACAGGAGGAGACACCCTATCCACCATGCTGCCTCTGGGTGACAAGGACAGTGACTACAGCCTCACTCTACTGTATCAAGTGCAGGATAAGCTTGGGGCCGTGACTAGTCCTGCAGCCAGCACGGTGACGGTGATACCCGCCGCCACCATGGAGGTAGAGAGCATCAGCCTTACGCAGATAGAGAACAGTAATGGTAAGCACTTGTATTACATATGTGGGTAAGATTTTCAGATAATGTACAATTGGCAGCTGTACACATTTAGTACATTCTGCTAAATTAGGCTCCAATTTGGTCAATACTAGGTAAATTCGAGTATATTCAGCATTGCATTGATTCTAGCAATCTGTTTGGTTAGGTTGAACTGTATTTTGAACTTTATTTTCGTCTGAAATTTGGGTTCTTCGAGAAGATTGGTGAAGGTGAATTGTACATTTTCTGAAGAGTTGACGCATGTATGTGTTCACTATAACACATGCTCATTCACAAACAGAGTGATTTACTATAACACATAGCTACACATGCTCATTCACAAAGCCTGGCTGACATGAACATTTGTAGTAAGAGAAGTTAGCTGAGATATATTGTGTGTAGTTTAAACATTTGTAGTAAGAGAAGTTAGCTGAGATATATTGTGTGTAGTTTAAACATTTGTAGTAAGAGAAGTTAGCTGAGATATATTGTGTCTAGTTTAAACATTTGTAGTAAGAGAAGTTAGCTGAGATATATTGTGTGTAGTTTAAACATTTGTAGTAAGAGAAGTTAGCTGAGATATATTGTGTGTAGTTTAAACATTTGTAGTAAGAGAAGTTAGCTGAGATATATTGTGTCTAGTTTAAACATTTGTAGTAAGAGAAGTTAGCTGAGATATATTGTGTGTAGTTTAAACATTTGTAGTAAGAGAAGTTAGCTGAGATATATTGTGTGTAGTTTAAACATTTGTAGTAAGAGAAGTTAGCTGAGATATATTGTGTCTCAAGTTTAAACATTTGTAGTAAGAGAAGTTAGCTGAGATATATTGTGTGTCAAGTTTAAACATTTGTAGTAAGAGAAGTTAGCTGAGATATATTGTGTCTAGTTTAAACATTTGTAGTAAGAGAAGTTAGCTGAGATATATTGTGTCTAGTTTAAACATTTGTAGTAAGAGAAGTTAGCTGAGATATATTGTGTCAAGTTTAAACATTTGTAGTAAGAGAAGTTAGCTGAGATATATTGTGTCTAGTTTAAACATTTGTAGTAAGAGAAGTTAGCTGAGATATATTGTGTCTAGTTTAAACATTTGTAGTAAGAGAAGTTAGCTGAGATATATTGTGTGTCAAGTTTAAACATTTGTAGTAAGAGAAGTTAGCTGAGATATATTGTGTCAAGTTTAAACATTTGTAGTAAGAGAAGTTAGCTGAGATATATTGTGTCTAGTTTAAACATTTGTAGTAAGAGAAGTTAGCTGAGATATATTGTGTCTAGTTTAAACATTTGTAGTAAGAGAAGTTAGCTGAGATATATTGTGTGTAGTTTAAACATTTGTAGTAAGAGAAGTTAGCTGAGATATATTGTGTCTCAAGTTTAAACATTTGTAGTAAGAGAAGTTAGCTGAGATATATTGTGTGTCAAGTTTAAACATTTGTAGTAAGAGAAGTTAGCTGAGATATATTGTGTCTAGTTTAAACATTTGTAGTAAGAGAAGTTAGCTGAGATATATTGTGTGTAGTTTAAACATTTGTAGTAAGAGAAGTTAGCTGAGATATATTGTGTGTAGTTTAAACATTTGTAGTAAGAGAAGTTAGCTGAGATATATTGTGTCTAGTTTAAACATTTGTAGTAAGAGAAGTTAGCTGAGATATACTGTGTGTCTAGTTTAAACATTTGTAGTAAGAGAAGTTAGCTGAGATATATTGTCTCTTGTTTAAACATTTGTAGTAAGAGAAGTTAGCTGAGATATATTGTGTCTAGTTTAAACATTTGTAGTAAGAGAAGTTAGCTGAGATATATTGTGTCTCAAGTTTAAACATTTGTAGTAAGAGAAGTTAGCTGAGATATATTGTGTCTCAAGTTTAAACATTTGTAGTAAGAGAAGTTAGCTGAGATATATTGTCTCTAGTTTAAACATTTGTAGTAAGAGAAGTTAGCTGAGATATATTGTGTCTCAAGTTTAAACATTTGTAGTAAGAGAAGTTAGCTGAGATATATTGTGTGTCTAGTTTAAACATTTGTAGTAAGAGAAGTTAGCTGAGATATATTGTGTGTCAAGTTTAAACATTTGTAGTAAGAGAAGTTAGCTGAGATATATTGTGTCTAGTTTAAACATTTGTAGTAAGAGAAGTTAGCTGAGATATATTGTGTCTAGTTTAAACATTTGTAGTAAGAGAAGTTAGCTGAGATATATTGTGTCTAGTTTAAACATTTGTAGTAAGAGAAGTTAGCTGAGATATATTGTGTCTCAAGTTTAAACATTTGTAGTAAGAGAAGTTAGCTGAGATATATTGTGTGTAGTTTAAACATTTGTAGTAAGAGAAGTTAGCTGAGATATATTGTGTCAAGTTTAAACATTTGTAGTAAGAGAAGTTAGCTGAGATATATTGTGTCTAGTTTAAACATTTGTAGTAAGAGAAGTTAGCTGAGATATATTGTGTGTCTAGTTTAAACATTTGTAGTAAGAGAAGTTAGCTGAGATATATTGTGTGTCAAGTTTAAACATTTGTAGTAAGAGAAGTTAGCTGAGATATATTGTGTGTCTAGTTTAAACATTTGTAGTAAGAGAAGTTAGCTGAGATATATTGTGTGTCAAGTTTAAACATTTGTAGTAAGAGAAGTTAGCTGAGATATATTGTGTGTCAAGTTTAAACATTTGTAGTAAGAGAAGTTAGCTGAGATATATTGTGTCTAGTTTAAACATTTGTAGTAAGAGAAGTTAGCTGAGATATATTGTGTCTAGTTTAAACATTTGTAGTAAGAGAAGTTAGCTGAGATATATTGTGTCTCTAGTTTAAACATTTGTAGTAAGAGAAGTTAGCTGAGATATATTGTGTGTCAAGTTTAAACATTTGTAGTAAGAGAAGTTAGCTGAGATATATTGTGTCTAGTTTAAACATTTGTAGTAAGAGAAGTTAGCTGAGATATATTGTGTGTCAAGTTTAAACATTTGTAGTAAGAGAAGTTAGCTGAGATATATTGTGTCAAGTTTAAACATTTGTAGTAAGAGAAGTTAGCTGAGATATATTGTGTCTAGTTTAAACATTTGTAGTAAGAGAAGTTAGCTGAGATATATTGTGTCTAGTTTAAACATTTGTAGTAAGAGAAGTTAGCTGAGATATATTGTGTGTCAAGTTTAAACATTTGTAGTAAGAGAAGTTAGCTGAGATATATTGTGTCTCTAGTTTAAACATTTGTAGTAAGAGAAGTTAGCTGAGATATATTGTGTGTCAAGTTTAAACATTTGTAGTAAGAGAAGTTAGCTGAGATATATTGTGTCTAGTTTAAACATTTGTAGTAAGAGAAGTTAGCTGAGATATATTGTGTCAAGTTTAAACATTTGTAGTAAGAGAAGTTAGCTGAGATATATTGTGTGTCAAGTTTAAACATTTGTAGTAAGAGAAGTTAGCTGAGATATATTGTGTCAAGTTTAAACATTTGTAGTAAGAGAAGTTAGCTGAGATATATTGTGTGTCAAGTTTAAACATTTGTAGTAAGAGAAGTTAGCTGAGATATATTGTGTCTAGTTTAAACATTTGTAGTAAGAGAAGTTAGCTGAGATATATTGTGTGTCAAGTTTAAACATTTGTAGTAAGAGAAGTTAGCTGAGATATATTGTGTCTAGTTTAAACATTTGTAGTAAGAGAAGTTAGCTGAGATATATTGTGTCTAGTTTAAACATTTGTAGTAAGAGAAGTTAGCTGAGATATATTGTGTGTAGTTTAAACATTTGTAGTAAGAGAAGTTAGCTGAGATATATTGTGTGTCAAGTTTAAAAATTTGTAGTAAGAGAAGTTAGCTGAGATATATTGTGTGTCTAGTTTAAACATTTGTAGTAAGAGAAGTTAGCTGAGATATATTGTGTCTAGTTTAAACATTTGTAGTAAGAGAAGTTAGCTGAGATATATTGTGTCAAGTTTAAACATTTGTAGTAAGAGAAGTTAGCTGAGATATATTGTGTGTCTAGTTTAAACATTTGTAGTAAGAGAAGTTAGCTGAGATATATTGTGTCAAGTTTAAACATTTGTAGTAAGAGAAGTTAGCTGAGATATATTGTGTCTAGTTTAAACATTTGTAGTAAGAGAAGTTAGCTGAGATATATTGTGTGTCAAGTTTAAACATTTGTAGTAAGAGAAGTTAGCTGAGATATATTGTGTGTAGTTTAAACATTTGTAGTAAGAGAAGTTAGCTGAGATATATTGTGTGTCTAGTTTAAACATTTGTAGTAAGAGTAGTTAGCTGAGATATATTGTGTGTAGTTTAAACATTTGTAGTAAGAGAAGTTAGCTGAGATATATTGTGTGTAGTTTAAACATTTGTAGTAAGAGAAGTTAGCTGAGATAAATTGTGTGTAGTTTAAACATTTGTAGTAAGAGAAGTTAGCTGAGATATATTGTGTGTCAAGTTTAAACATTTGTAGTAAGAGAAGTTAGCTGAGATATATTGTGTCTAGTTTAAACATTTGTAGTAAGAGAAGTTAGCTGAGATATATTGTGTGTAGTTTAAACATTTGTAGTAAGAGAAGTTAGCTGAGATATATTGTGTCTAGTTTAAACATTTGTAGTAAGAGAAGTTAGCTGAGATATATTGTGTGTCAAGTTTAAACATTTGTAGTAAGAGAAGTTAGCTGAGATATATTGTGTCTAGTTTAAACATTTGTAGTAAGAGAAGTTAGCTGAGATATATTGTGTGTCAAGTTTAAACATTTGTAGTAAGAGAAGTTAGCTGAGATATATTGTGTCTAGTTTAAACATTTGTAGTAAGAGAAGTTAGCTGAGATATATTGTGTGTCAAGTTTAAACATTTGTAGTAAGAGAAGTTAGCTGAGATATATTGTGTCTAGTTTAAACATTTGTAGTAAGAGAAGTTAGCTGAGATATATTGTGTGTCAAGTTTAAACATTTGTAGTAAGAGAAGTTAGCTGAGATATATTGTGTCTAGTTTAAACATTTATAGTAAGAGAAGTTAGCTGAGATATATTGTGTGTAGTTTAAACATTTGTAGTAAGAGAAGTTAGCTGAGATATATTGTGTGTAGTTTAAACATTTGTAGTAAGAGAAGTTAGCTGAGATATATTGTGTCAAGTTTAAACATTTGTAGTAAGAGAAGTTAGCTGAGATATTTTGTGTGTAGTTTAAACATTTGTAGTAAGAGAAGTTAGCTGAGATATATTGTGTCAAGTTTAAACATTTGTAGTAAGAGAAGTTAGCTGAGATATATTGTGTGTAGTTTAACCCACTGCAGGTATGAGTCTGGATACAATGGTGGCAAGTGGTAATGTGGAGGAGGCTACTGTCATCATGTCCTCCGTCAGCTCCCTACTCAACAAACCCAGCACTGACAGCACTGACACCAGCCAGAAGCAGGCTCAACGCACTCAGGCAAGTCATTATTGCAGCAAAACAAACAATTTGGTCAGTAAGTGGTGTTCTTGTCATATGATTGCTTAGGAGGTAGTGAAATAATGTACATGACACATCAATGTTCCAGTTGGTAATGTTTTTTTTGGGGGGGTTGGGGGGGGGGGGGCAATTTCATAAGGTATAGTAATAATTGGGTCAGATAGTTAACTGTTGTTGCAGTTGGTAATATAAAGTGATTTGTCTTAGTTTCAGAGGTTACAAAAGTTGGTTAAACATTAGCTTGGTTTGGGGCCTGGCTACCATGTGATCCAGCATGCAGACTGGTTGTTGGGGACATTAATTAAAGTTAAACCATATGTGAGGGAGGTTACTACCCTTATTTCACCCTTGATATGCTCAGTCCATAGAAATAACATAGGCTGTGTATATTGTTTAGCTGGTCAGTAACTGAAGCGACATTGCACGCGGGCAATACACAGCCGACCTAGTTTTTTTTACACTGTGCGCATGCATGCTTTCTGATCTTAGCCAGTTCCGGTCCTTCTTCGGAGCCATGTTTTCGAAGCGAATCAAGCTAAAGAACTAATTATTTACAATTCATTTCTCAAAATCGCTGTAAATCATGTTTATTTAACATTAGTTTAATGTGCGGGGTGAAATAAACACAGAACAACCCTTGGATTCTCGGCGTCGTGAATATTCACCCATGATGGCCGCGGGGCTACCGCCCCTAAATTGACCGTCATCGGTGAATATTCACTCCCGCCTTGAATCCCAGGTAGTTCTGTATATATAACTACCATAGCTGTATAGGGGAGTATACTACCAAATATAAAGAAATAAAATAGTACAGGTATACCTATACATAATGCGCTTTGGAAATGAATACAAAATGCCTTGCACAATAATGCTCACCAACTTTTTCTTAAAGAAATGAAAATATAACATCAAAACAAGGCGCTCTTGGAAGATCTATGTTCGCACAGAAAGTGTCATGACCTTTTTTCAATGTAACTGTATTGCAAGTTGGAAATAAAAATAATTATAATATATATATATATAACTGTTGGCCTTTATTTGCATTAATATTATAGATGAGGGAACAGATGATAAACTACATCTCCACCCTGACCACTGATAGCTCTATATAACCTCTATATTATAGATGAGGGAACAGATGATAAACTATATCTCCACCCTGACCACTGATAGCTCTATATAACCTCTATATTATAGATGAGGGAACAGATGATAAACTATATCTCCACCCTGACCACTGATAGCTCTATATAACCTCTATATTATAGATGAGGGAACAGATGATAAACTACATCTCCACCCTGACCACTGATAGCTCTATATAACCTCTATATTATAGATGAGGGAACAGATGATAAACTACATCTCCACCCTGACCACTGATAGCTCTATATAACCTCTATATTATAGATGAGGGAACAGATGATAAACTACATCTCCACCCTGACCACTGATAGCTCTATATAACCTCTATATTATAGATGAGGGAACAGATGATAAACTACATCTCCACCCTCACCGCTGATAGCTCTATATAACCTCTATATTATAGATGAGGGAACAGATGATAAACTATATCACCACCCTGACCACTGATAGCTCCATGAGTAATTCTCAGAGCCTGGATCAGCTCCAGCAGACCACAGCCCTCATGTCAGACGTAACCAAGGTGAAGGAAGAACTGTCCTCCACCGCCCGCAGTACTGTAGCTACCACACTCCTCACCATGGCAACCATTCTAAACACCAGCTCATCCACAGCATCTGAGGAGGCCAAAGTTGAGACAGGCAGGTTAGACATTGATACAGATTGACATAAATGTGAATGTCTATGATGTTTGGGGAGCTTAGGAAGACATTCCATGGGATGCAATGTACTCTAAATCTATGGAGTGACGGGTCTGGCGCAATACCCTGATTCATGTCATCACAAGGGGGCAATGCCTCAGTACCACGTCCTATTGCGATAACGGATAACACCCTGACTGACTATGGCTAAGTTCATTTAATACAATTAATTACTTTATTTAGGCACCTTAATTATTTAAACAATTGTAGTGAACCTGTCACCACACCAATTGCAGTGAATCAGGCCTCACCCAAACTCAGGTTCAATCTCGACATGGCAAAGTAAAACCAGACACAGTTCTGTTAGTATCACCGGTTTATTCACCTCTTGGACAACCCTTTAACACCAGTGGTGTGCAGTAGTCATCAATGTCAGATTCATTGGGAGACTCACCATCGAAGGCAAGCAGTATAAAAGGGTAGTACAAGAGTAACATGGCAATATGATCTAATGTATAAGACAGGTTACAATAGCAATGTGGTACATACAGAGAAGAGGTATAACATACGATCTGTAGTAATTGTAATAGATATAACAGCAACCTGTAAAGCAGGAATAAGATGATACATAGACTTGGATAAAACATAGGGTATGATCTACATCAGTGCCTTGGTATACACTACAAGCACTGGACAGGTAGGCAACCTGGTGTAGATTAGAGACACTAATGACAACTCTGTGTCCACTCTAAATCTACTACAAAATAAAGCAATAAAAATTAACTCTTAACTCGTAACACATAAATATACTCAGACATTAACATAAACATGGTTCCAAGCTTCAAGGGAATCTGCGGAAATCTTGACTAAAGGGATTGATTTATTATTCGAGAATTACGTAATAATTGAAGATTATGTAATTCTCTGAATGGCCCAGACAAGTGCCAATCATTGATAAACATCTTGCTGTTGTGGAGCATATTTGTCAATCGATAAGATCTAATATGTGTTGTTTTATCAGATCAAATCTCTTGGCATGCAGGGGTGACCACGTGGCTGGGATCTTAGATAGTAGATACCATCATGTGTCATGTGTTGTGGTCACACTCTGTGGCTTGCTGATTCAATAGGGGAATTTGCATAGCCAGTGATTGTGAACCTGTTGCTTTAGGCAATAACAAGGTAACTGATTGTTTATTGGAATCACAAGGAGGAGTAGTAAGGTGTGGTGGTGCGACTAGACACACACACACTCACATCATTTCATTTCATTGACCAAATTGCTCCAAACCGCAAATACCATACAAATCTCATTAGGACTGATTTTTTTCCTACCAACTTTTTTTTACGACCAACCATTTTTTCAACCAAATTTGTTTCTGACCCAACTTTTTTTTCCAACCAACTTTTTTTCCAACCATATAGCTACATTGAATAGCTACATTCTTTAAGTTAATTGTCATGGTTCAAGCATCAGCCAAAAAGTTGGTCAGAAAAAAGTTGGTCGACCAAATTTTTTCGACCAACTTTTCTTTGACCAACACTGTGTTTGTCTGTTATAGGTTGATGGTTGCTGGTGTGTCAAACCTCCTGGACTCTACAACCACAGCTGATACAGCCTCCTCACAGGTACGTCCCCAGTATAATCATCCACATACTAATCATTATTATAGTTCAGACTTCAGTATAAGTTACCGTTTAAGTATTCAGACATCAGTAGCAAGTAGGCAGTATATGCAAGCATTACCGTATATAACAAATATAAGGATTTGGTAGGACCCTCAAGCATGAGACCTGGATTGTGGTAGAGGTTTCAAGTGTGTTTGTGCTATGGCAGAAGTGCATGGAATTAATATTTATACCTGTTTTAGCAAAAATCTTCAGAAAACATGAGAGAAATCTGACCCAGCCTGATTTACAAGCTCTAATTATGATGTCTAAACGTTCTCCTTTCAATAATCAGATACTGGTGCAGCCTTTCGTAGTAGCATGTCTCACTGCGCATGTCTACTACAGTGCATGCAGGGATTGATTCTGTTAAAATCTGCCATAGAAATATTCGGCAAGATATTATCAAAAATTGTACGAAATTCAGGGATGCTAAATTTCAGACTTTCAGCTGATTTCCGATTTCATCAATTTTCAAGAAAATCAATACTTTCACTATCATTTATCAACTAAATCTTTAGTCTGGTTTTGTAATCCTTCCTATTCCTCCCCTCCTCCGCCGTTTTGCAGTCTGTTTTATTCCTCCCCTCCTCCCCCAGTGTCAGATCCCAGTCAGACATACACAGTTCCCACTGTCAGATTTTCTCAGGGGTTTTGCTGACGGCGGAAAGTGAGAAAACCGGGCAGAATATTTACTGGCCGCTCATTGGTTAAAAATCTGCACTAGAAGTGTTCTGATTGGCTGCTCACTATTAGGTGTTCTGCCCTAGTGGCGCCCTCTTACGAATTCAGAGTCAACTATGAGATCTAGCAGACAACCATACCGATTCCAACCTTCTCTATCAACATTCACTGTGTCCTGGTTTCAAGCACTTTTTCAGCATGGATTATAGTTCAGACTTTCTCCTACAACCCAACTAGTATCCCTGAAGAATGTTTTCACTAAAATCATAGCTGATATGAATGATTTATGAAAACCAAATGCATGATGGGAGAGAGGGGACTTGTGTTATGGAAACATGTAAAACACATGGATATTGACATTAGAGCAGTAATAAATAGTCAATGCTGAACATGGCATGTTTTCTATAGATTTTAGACTGTACCCTTAGTCCCATAATTCCATGTTAATCAAGATTCAAAATGGCGGCTATGCAACTCCCCTATTCACCTTCACCAATCCTCTCAAATAACCCTGGTCATGTTCCAACTGTTTGTCCTGCAGGAGGAGGGGGAGCTGAGGAAGGCTGCCACGCTGAACTCTCTGGCTGCAGTGGAGCAGATAAAGGCAGCTCTGGTGGGGGATAAGTTGGTTGGGGAAACTGCCACTACACTAGTGTCTGACTCTGTATCTATACACCTACAGCGTGCCACCCAAACACAACTCACCGTAAGTTAATATGTTACACAAATAATCTTTACATGCTCGCTCCAGCCATTGCTTTTATTCTTCCCAATCTTATTCTTCCCAATTCTTCTTAATATTACATTTCTTGATTAGTCATCCATCTTGTAGTTCTTGGTCCTAAGGCACTACAAGGTGAAAATGTCTGATATTGTATGTATGATTTATTAATACTAGCAAATACCCGTGCTATGCATGGGATTTGCTAGTGGGACAGTGGGGCCCACATCCTTATCTCTCCTTGTTCCCTCTCCCACCATCTTTCTCTTTCGAGTTGTCTCTATAACTTAATATCTATGTTAACATCATACCAAAAATCCCTGTTTAGATTCTTTTTCTGAGTGGTCGGGTAAATCTCTGATTTTACCTGCTCTGATTTCACTCCCCAACTTAGCGGGCAAAGAAAAAAAAATTTGATTTCACACACTGTAGTCTACAGAGTGCTGAAGACTGAGGCAAAGAAAGAAAGGGTGAGAGAGAGAGACAGACAGACAGAGACACAGCTAAGATGCGATCTGTCACCTGTCGATCTCACCCCCTGTTGATCTCCCCCGCCGATCTCATCCCCCGCCGATCTCATCCCCCGCCAATCTCATCCCTCCGCCAATCTCAGCCCCCGCCGATCTCATCACCCGCCAATCTCAACCCCTGCCAATCTCTCACCCGCCGATCTCATCCCCCCTACTGCCATATCTTTTTATTTTTCCTATACAGGTTCAGTAAATGTATTTATAATATCAGAGCTTACAACCATTTTTAGCTCTTAAATTATAAGTAACATTACCAAATATAACTAACAAAATTGGGAGTAAAGTGTAGAAAACTACATTTTAAAAGTGTCCATGCTATGACACCTATGACCTATAGGTAAGCGAGGACGCACTGACCTATATACACACGCAATATGCAAATTGCCTCATTCTGGTGTAGGGGCACTGATAGGGGATTATTTTCAGGCACCGATGGGGACCCTGGATGGAGGTGTTCAATTTCAACCCATTTCGAACCCATTTATAACCCTGATATCTTCCAAAAGTGTTAATGAAATGTTGCGATTCTTGCCTTTGTTCTTTCCAGTGTCTGTGCATCAGCTCCGGCTTAATATTAATCAATATTTAAATAATAATATTTCGAGATCGTATAGGTTTCCTTCTGCGAGAATAAATATATTATGAATATCGATAGCAGGAAATGGGGGGAAAAGGAACTATAGTGGTCGGATTAAATTAAAGTTCCAAAGGGACCAAGGGTTGAAATATTCTATGTTCCAAGCGCAGATCAGAGATAAAACATCAAGAGTGAAATACTTCTTTCATATATTCCCTTTATTCACACACTGTAGTCGTAGTGTTGCCACATTCTCTGGGAACTGTTGTTCTGTATGGATATTTGTTGCAACAAATTAGTGGGCAACAACAAAATGTGTCGCTGTAGGGTCGCCTATCTAGAAATAGGAAAATACAATAAGTTTGATTATGGATAAAGGGTCGATAAATAGCAATGATGAAGAGGATGTTGACATGTTCAAGGGCCTAAAAGGCCTAAAATTTGTATCCTGGAATGTCAGGAGTTCTCTTCCAAAAATAGATCAAATAAGAGAAATGGTACTGAACAATGTACCACATATTTTAGCGACGCAAGAAACTTGGCTAAATACGAATACGCCAGATCGAAGTGTTAGTATTAGTGATTATAGTATATGTAGGCTCGATAGGAAAAAGAAAAGAAGAGGTGGGGGATTATTGTCTTACATACATAAATCACTTGAGGTTATAACGAAAGGGTATGAAAAATTGTGTATCTCGAACAATGACATTGAAATCCAGGTCTACGAAGTAAAGAAGCAATATATTAAAAGTAAAATTATCCTTAACGTGTATAGGCCTCCTCAGGGAAGTTTACCACAAGCACTGGAAGCGGTGGAAAATATACTGGACGAATTAGACTTCAATAAAGAAGTAATTATGATGGGGGATTTTAATTATGATGCTAAATTTATTGAAAATGGTACGTCACAGGGTGCGGAGCGTTTTAAAAACCTACTGGGTAAATTTAACTTACAACAAGTGATTAAGAACGTTACACGGGTTAGCTTTAAAACAGCTACAACCATTGACCATATTTACACCAACTGTAACAATATTAGTAGAACGGGTACACTAAACATAAATGTTAGTGATCATCTACCTATTTATATGCTAAAAAAAAGGAAAGAACAAAATATAATATAGATACTTTTACAGCTAGAAATACAAAATCGTTGGACTTAAAAATATTAAAGGAAATATTGGTCGATATGGACTGGGCTGACTTATATCAGTCCAGGGATGTGGACGTAGCCTGGGATATAATATGGGGAAAAATAAATACTATTCTTAACAGGATGTGTCCTGTGAAAAGTTACAAAAAAGTGAAATCGCTTCCAGTGTGGTATGACAAAACTTTATTAAAGATGGGGAAAATCAGGGACAAAGCTTTTAAGGTTGCAAAAAGGACGGGAAGCCAGGAGGACTGGCTGAACGCCAGGAAACTTAGAAGAAAGGTTAATGATTGTATTATAAAAGCAAAGAACGAATACTTAAAAAATCAGATAAATGAGAATAAGGCTGACCCACATAAACTATGGGAGATTGTCAAGCCATTAATATGTGAGAATAAAGGTAAAAACTATGATGATATATGTATTGAAAAGGAGAATGTACTTATGAAAGGGAAAGAAGCTGCTGAAGAAATAAATAACTTCTTTGTTAATATTGGTCCGGATCTTGCAAAAAACATAGAAATGGGAGAAGATGAGTCTAATAGGGGTACATTAAAGTTTGATATGAGTCACACCGCAAAGTTCAATTTTAATAAAATCGATAAATTCCAGGTAGAAGGGGCACTGGCAAGGATAGGCAACTATAAAGCTTCGGGGTTGGAAATGCTGCCAACAAAATTACTCAAACCATGTATGAAGGCGTTAAGCGCACAATTTGCGTTCCTTTACAATCTAAGTTTAGAAACAGCCACTGTACCAGTTGAGTTTAAAAAAGCTAATGTCACACCATTATATAAGGATGGAAGCAGAAGAAATCCGGGAAATTATCGCCCGATTTCGTGTATTAACCTCCCCGCAAAAATCCTTGAAAGCTGTATTCAAGCACAGTTAACCCACTACTTCGAAAGTAATAATTTATTGTCAGATTTCCAATTCGGTTTTAGGAAGGGAAGATCGATTATAGAGGCACATGACAAACTTCTGGGGAATATATATAACAACATAAATAACAAATTGGCCACAGATTTAGTATTTTTAGATTTCAAAAAAGCATTTGATACGGTTAATCACGATATTTTAATTTCAAAATTACAAAGTTATGGGGGGGGGAGGGGGGACCATTACTTTGGTTCAAAAATTATTTAACGAACAGGTCTCAAAAAGTGCTTATAAATAGAGAATCCTCTTCTCTAAAACCGATAACATGCGGAGTACCTCAAGGAACAGCCTTGGGGCTGCTTCTCTTTTGTATCTACATAAATGATTTGCCTGATGTTGTTAATAACTGTAATATTCAATTATTTGCAGATGATACTGTTTTATATTCTAAGAGATCACTGCAAGGTCGAAGCATTTGTGCGTTACAAAATGACCTATCTAACATGGTGAAATGGTGCTGTAAAATTGACAAGCCCAAATTGTCTAATTTTAAGTTAAAGTTGTCTCATTCAGCCAGACATTCGTCGCGCCCCTACCGGCCAGAAGGCTACCCACACTTTCTTACCGCCACAACGCTCGCGGATTTCTTATCATCCCAAAGTCCAAAGGTACAGGTGAGGTCCAGGTCTGACCGTTATCTCAAAGTCAATCACGTGGGAAAGGAGGGGAGGGGCTGACCGCCAGGTCAGGGGAGGGGAGGGAATACTGATTAAAGAGTGGGAGGGAGAGGGGAGGGGAGATGACCCCGTGACCTGGTCACCACCCAAAGAGATTGGTCAGAGTGGCAGTGGTCACTCTGAGCCTCGTTTTAATAAGTGTCTGTCATTGTTATCCTGTGGCTGATTGGATCTCTAATCTAACCTGTCAATTAATTGGACCAACGGGACCAAAGCCAATCAGCGCAGGACCAGTGTATTTCGTCCTAATCTGTCTAGTATAAAAATAAAGGAAAGAGGAAAATCGGTCTCTTCCGAGGCTGGTACTGATTTGAAGCATACATCTCTGTGTGTTGCGTTGATTAATTTCTCGCCCAACTACTGACCCTGAATTATTACGAAGAATGACCCGCATTTCTTCATTGGCGACCATGATTAGGGGCTAGTTAGTTGGTCAGATCGGTATCCGACCTTAGAAGCAAGCAAAAGGAGTCAGGTGAGTGTGCCTTTTTCAAAACTGCCATTGTATTTATGGGTGTTGTATGTTTGGGACTCTGAGCTGGGCTTTTATTGGAAGGTGCATTAGCTGATCACACAAGTATTATCTTACTTTATCCTGTAGAGATAGTATTTTAGACATGCCACCGGCGGAAAGAATTGAGTATGTGGAAGAGTTCCCACAATACCTCGAAGCTGAGGATATTTTCCTAGAGGAGATATTCAATGATGGTTATCCACCGATCGCAGAACCTGAGGATTGGAACGACTGCGTAGGCACCTCTGAAAGTGTGATTCAGTTCAGCAGTGAACAGCTAGACACTATGTCTTACCATTGGGATAAAATGTAATGAGTAAGAATAGGGACTAAAGAGATCAAAATTTTTGTTTTTGGAAATACCTGCACAAAAATTGTTACGTTGGATCTAGGCAAAAATTAATATTCCAAATTCTCTATATAGAAATAGAATATTCCAAATCAAGCAGGTAATAGTAATTCATCTTTACACATAATCAGCTAATTCAATTACCTCCAAAATGGCGTTGACAACACCCATTAACTGGGATATCACCGCCGAAGAGGTAAATGCACTCAATGATGCGGATCGTAAAGCACACTATGCGTCAATAGAAGTAGTTAGAAGGCGTATGGAGAGACATGCAACCTTGCTGGGTCCTAACGATGGGACCAACAAAGAATCACTCAGAGAGTGGTTAGAGGGGTTGGACAGAGTTAGAATCACGGTAGGGGCACATGATAACATAGCCATAGAAGCAGTTATATTGTTAGCGCAGGGATCATTAGCACGTTCCATCAAATCTTATGTAGAAGCACGGGGAGATGAACGCACATGGGAGGGTGTAAAACAGGAAATAATTCGCTTGTTTATGGGAGAAGAGGAGACCACTCAACTTAGAGAAAAGTTGAAGGGGATCCATCAACTCCCATACGAAGACATACAAATTTATGGCCGTAAATACCTGGAAACAGCTATGAGGGCTTATGAACCAGGCATTTTGGCCTTGCCTGTAATTCAGTCACAATTAGCTCGAGATTTTATACGTGGGCTCACCGATAGACAGGTACGGTGCGAGGTATTCTCAACAAGACCAGAGACTTTGGGGGAAGCAATTGACCTGGCGACAACGGCAGCGTATACCCATACGTTAGCCGATGCTCCAGCTAGAGGTGAAAGGAGAGAGGAACCTATGGAAATAGGCGCCTTACTCCCAAAACTTCGGACGCCAACCCAAACTCTGACTCCACCGACCCCTACTGGGGAGACCAATATTGAAACAAAAGCTATGATGGACGAATTAAAAGCATTAAGAAATATGATAGAACTCTTAGGGAGGGAAAGATCTCAACCTTCATCGGTAACAGTTCATGCACCACCAGTTCAGAACCAGACTCAGTTTCCCTTTGTGCAACCATCCTATTTGCCTGCATTTCCGCCTTATAGCGCTCCAAACCCTGCCCCGGTTGCCAATTCTAATCAGGTAGAGTCACAACAGGGTCAGAAAAGGAAGGGAGGGGCACAGAAGGGGGGAAAAAGGTTTAGAGGTAAGAATACTTGCTATGAATGTGGATTGGAGGGACATTTTGCTAGAGAATGCCCTACTCGATTCGCACAAATGAGAGCGGCTGTACGGCCAGACATGGAAGAAGTAATGGATAACAAAATGCAACCCGTTATAGCGGCTATACAAGCATTGACTCCCAGAGTTCCCACAAACCCCTTTGTTCTCCCTTCGGGGGAATAAATTCGCCGGATAAGCGGTTTCGTGTGGCCCTTCCTGTGGCGGGAAGGAAAGCACAAGCACTTATCGACACCGGCGCCACTAGAAGTTTAGTTAAGTATGATTTGTGGAAACATTTCAATAAGGTAAACCACCGACCGTTAATTTTGGAACAAGGTGAACAATTACGGTCACTGAGTGGTCACGCTTTGCAGTCAGAAGGCAGGGCGATAATTAAGGCTGGGGGTAGTCATCTTCCTGTATACGTTGTTAAAAACCTCCAACACGATCTCCTACTAGGGGACGATGCTCTGGACATTTTGGATTCAGTAATCTGGCACAGAAAAAGAATCATACGTCTAGGAGGTAGAGAATATAAAAGTCAAACGGTAGAAGAAGAAATAGATTCTGAATTTGCTTCCCTCAAAACAGAGGAAGAAATCTGGGAAGAAAGATACCCAGAAGTTTTTGGCAAGAATGGTAAATTAGGCATAGTAAAAGATGTATACATGGAGATTGACACGGGGAATGCCCGCCCTATTAATCAGAGACCTTATCGCCTTCCCTTAAACAAAAAGCTGATAGTAGATAAGGAGATTGACGAAATGCTTGAGTTAGGTGTGATTGAACCAAGCTCGTCACCATGGGCTAGTCCCATAACTTTAGTACCTAAGAAAGATGGGGAAACCAGGTTCTGTTCAGATTTTAGAAAATTAAATTCTGTGACCAAGAAAGATGCCCACCCCCTACCAAATATACAAGATATCTTTGATAGTCTAACAGGAGCAGCGATCTTTTCCACTCTAGATCTCAAATCTGGGTATTGGCAAGTCCAAATGCACCCTGAAAGCATAGAGAAAACGGCCTTTGTCTGCCATAGAGGTTTATTTCAATGGCGTAGAATGCCTTTCGGATTAACTAATGCCCCGGCTGTGTTTCAAAGGGCAATGAACCGGATATTCGCCGAATATATTGGGAAATTTCTTGGTATATTCATCGATGACCTGGTGATTTACTCTAAAACACGGGAGGAGCACGAAAAACATCTCAAAATCATTTTTGACACTTTATCCGAACATGGTATTACCATCAAAAAGAGTAAATGTAAATTCTTTCAAGACAAGGTTGATCTTCTGGGCTTTCAGGTGTCTAAACAAGGGATAAATTCACATCCGGACAAAGTCAAAGCCATTCGAGAAATGCTCCCGCCTGACAGTGTGTCCGCCATTAGATCTTTTCTAGGTTGTTGTGGATATTATCGTCAGTGTATTCCTGACTATGCAAGAATTGTAACACCTTTGGTGGCGTTAACAAAGAAACATGCTAGATTTAAATGGGGTCCTGAACAACAAGAAGCGTTCGAAACATTAAAAGACGTTCTTACTTCAGACCAAATCATGGCTCATCCACAACCTGGAAAAGCTTATAAGCTCTATACAGATGCCTGTCAATACGCAGTGGGATCCATACTCGTCCAGTCTGATGAGAATGGAGTGGAAAGACCAGTTCAGTATATTTCAAAACAACTCTCAGGTCCCCAACTCAAATGGGCGACTATAGAAAAGGAGGCTTTTGCCATTATTTATGCTCTAACTAAACTTAGACCATATCTATATGGCAGTGATTTTACCATCTATACTGACCATAAACCCCTCAAATCGCTCTTTCTTGGTGAGGTTAAAAATACAAAAATTCAGCGTTGGGCTGTTTTAATAGCAGAATACGGTGCCCCCATCGAATATAGACAAGGTAAGAACAATGTACGGGCTGATATGTTATCTCGCATAAAGACTCATGAAACTTATGACCAGGGGGAGGGGAACGCTCTCAGTAATTTTGAAGTAGGTGCCCTCGAGGAAACAGAGGAAATCCCCTGGGAGTTTGATCAGCTTGAGCGAGAACAAGTCAGAACAGAGCAGCAACAGATGGCTGAGTATCAGTTGGGCCTAGAGGAGGTGGACGATTACACACTAATCAACGGATTATTGTTTACAATCATGTCCCCACCCAATAAACCAGCTTATCCTAGATTGGTGTTGCCGCAATCAGCTCGTTACAGAGTGATAAGAAGAGCACACACTGAAGTGGGCCATCAGGGAATGAGAAAAACCCTTGATAGGATATTGGAGGCCTACAAGTGGCCTACTATGAGGAAAGATACCCTCCGTGTGTTGAGTAATTGTGATAAGTGTGCAGTAAATCGTGCAGGTCAAGATAAGGTTGCTCCCACAGCTATGCCTATAGCAAGGTACCCAGGTCAGATAGTGGGAATGGATTTATGTGGTCCTTTTCCTGTTTCAGACAATGGGAATCGTTATATTATAGTTGTAATTGATCATTGTAGTGGATGGGCGGAGGTTAAACCTATTGATAGAAAAACTGGGAAAAATATAGCTGACTATCTGGCAAATGAATATGTACCCCGGTACGGGCCCCCAGAGGTAATCATTACTGACAGGGGTCTAGAATTCATGAATCAACAAGTCGAAGGTTATTTAAGATCCATTGGGACGCAAGTCAGACATACTTCTGGCTGGCACCCCCAAACTAACGGTAAGACGGAGAGGTTTAACAAAAGCTTTAAGAATATCCTAAAAAAATTCATCAATGCGCGACCAGCAGAGTGGGAGAATCAACTCGGACCCACACTTTGGGCCCATAGAGTCTCCACCTCTTCAGTCACGAATTTCACTCCCTATTTTCTCACCTTTGGTCGTCAACCCCCGGTCCCCTTTGTTAAGATCTTCCCTGGGCCGGATGGTACAGAACCCCAAGTGTTAAGTGAACGATTACAAGCCCTCACAGATGCTTTCCGGGTGGCTGCAGAAAATACTGAAGCTAGCCGTAAGTATAATTATGAGAGGCTTAGAGCTCGGGCAAATGCTGGTGACTTACGTGTAGGTGACTCAGTAGTTGTATTAGCAGGCGCCAGAGCGCCCCTAGATCCTAGATGGGATCATGGGTATACAGTCCTAGGTGTAAGGGGAGCTGTAGTGATCGTAAGAGACCCACAAGGTCAGAGAAAACTAATAAATCGGGAGAGAATAAAATTGGTATCTGGGGATATTGCTTGGGATACAGTTAGGAATAGGCAAAACAGGGCAGGCCAAGGCAGGCGCAATCGGGCGAGAATACGGGCTCGGGCAGCGAGGCCACTCCCCCCTGAACCTCCTGGGCAAAATCTAAATGTTGACCCCAATGCTTTAATACATGAACCTTTGCTTCCACCTGTGAATCAAGTCTATCTCCAGGCGGAAGATCCAGCTGTAGGTGGCGCTGCGGACGTGGAAATGGTACCGGAAGTCGAGGAAGAATTCTATTCAGCCGACGAAAATATGGGTAGTGACGTGGACCAACCAGAGGTTCCGGATCCGCCCCGTCGTCCTCCTTATAATGCTGACCAGAACCAAACCTTGGTCATTCCACCACCGGCTCCAGCACCGTTCACACCACCTCAGATGAGGTACAGGACTCCTGCAAACATAGAAGAGACTCCAGTTAACCCAACTGGAAGAGCAACACCTAGGACTCCAAGTACTCCTCTACCACCTCCTCATATACGCACCAGGTCTCAGACAAGGGCCTTGATAGCAGCTCCGCGGATTGTGCTCCCACCAGACAATCCTCAGCGTCATTTACATAGGCGTTTCCATGCCAAGCGGAGAGTGCCTGCTAGCCCTAGAGAGCCTAGTCCACTGAAGGAGAGCGAGCCTAAACCTGGAAAGAGAGCAAAAAGAACATCAGCTTCTACTGACCAAGTACCTGACATGCAGGCAACCTCAGCACCAGATGCACAAGATGGCGGTGGGGACAGTGACTAAGGGGTTACTGTTGCTCACCTGTTACCTCATTTGCAGCCAAGCAGACATCTTCGAGGAAGAAGGTGTGCTGGTATACTCGGCTGGGGAGGTAAGGGCCCTCACAGCAACATGGACAGCATTAATGTTCCTCCAGCCCCCTGCTCCTCCGCCTATGGAGTCGTGGCTCCACATCCTTGAAGCTAAGATGGAAGGACTACACGAGCAGCAAGTGGTAGGAATCACCGACCTCAGAACATGGCGGCTTCATGTTCAATTCATCAAAGATCATCTACCCACTCCACCAGTTCGCACGAAGCGAGCTCTGCTAGGAGTGGTAGGAATGATCAGCCGATCTCTCTTCGGTACAGCTACCACAGACCAGATCGACGAGCTCCGAGCGGCAGTGGAGGCATCGCAGGCAGGCCTCAGTGTGATGTCTCACTTCCAGTCAGAGATGGTTTCTGTGGTAAACCAGACCCGTCTGTTCCTACGAGAGAATCGAGTCGACATCCAAAACCTGCAAGAGATAAGCCAAAATCTGACTGACCAGGTATCTGAAATTGTTCATCATTTAAATGGTTTTTCTAGAGATATTCATCGTATGCATATGAGAAGAGAGGTTGATCAGGCCCTAAGCCAAGTTGACCGCATTATGCTGGTATATTATAGGCAAATTGATTTATTCCATCGCCAGAGAACACACCTAGAGCACGGGTACTTGACTGATGAAATATTACCTGAAGTACATTTAAATGAAATTCTTCACCAATTGAGTGAGAGGGGACACCAACCAATAGACGATGTTCGTTGGTACTACAGAAGTGTACAAGTTCAAATCATATCTGAGTCCGACGAGCAATTAGTTTATCAGGTGGTCATCCCTGCAGTTTCGGCTACTAAGTATTTACACTATAAACTAAGGTATTTCCCTACCCCTTATGGGCCATCCTACCTCAAAATCATCAAGGGCATCGCTGAATTAGCGATGGACAGTGTCTCTAGTGGTGCCTCTTTTGTTCCTAATCACTGCATGGGATACAGCCCAGCTGTATGTTCCTCTGCGTTGGAGAACCTAAAACCAACATGTGAAACAATTTTAGGCAAAGGTCCAGTAAAGTGTCAGATAGAGATTAAGAAGCGTGGCAATGTCAGTAACGAAATATTCAGAGATTTTGAACAACTGTCATCGGTTATCCTTGCAGTATACTTTCCAGTCGAGACTGTATTAAGGTGTATCAGTAAGAAACCTATAAGAAATGTTTTTACCAAACACACACGGGTCACAGTAAACAGTGGCTGCGTCTTATATAGTGAAGATTGGAGGGTGCGCAGCATCGAGCAACATAATTCCACGATCAGAATTCCACCCCCCAAAGCCCTGTCCCTACCCTCTCTCCACTTAACCTATCGAAAGTTCGAAGACTATCCTGAGCTGAAGCAACAACTCCAGTTTAACAGCAGAATCGACGTCCCCCTAATTTCTCTGACCGATATTCCCCTTCCTCCTACGGTACAACCTTTTTCCTTCTCCGCATCTACCACATGGGGATTCGCGACCCTCATGCTCACCCTAGCAATCGTGATTGGATTGATAGGAGTGGTGGTGTATGTGAAGAGGAAGAGAGACGGCTCTTGCCTCCCTCTCTTAGGTAAACGTCCTAACCAGAGTCTAGATAGACTACCCAGTAAACCTTCTGCCCCTCTTCCCTCCTTCCCCAATGTCTTTTCTAATTTATACCCATCCCAACAGCAACCCGCTGAAGAGATTCCACTGCAAGATTCTGAACCCCAGTCCCTTGGCGGTACTGACGATCTCGAAAACCTGGAGACCCAACCCCTCCAAACTGACCCCTTATCCTCCTTTAGACAGAATACACCCCCAAAACCCCCTCGATCGATGGATATGAAGCAAAGATCTGCAGTACCCCGTGGAGTAGTGTGTTAAAACAACGACTCAGATGAATATGTGGTGTGAGATAAAATTAAGCCGATATAATGTTAGTCTTAAGTGCAAATGTGAGCAGATTCTGATTTTAAAATGTTTTGTAGTGCTAATTTAATTGGAATCTAATGGTAATGATTACAAAGGAGGTGTTGTCACGAAAGCTGTTTAGTTTACTCTAAAGCAGGCCTAGTGCTGGACTGTGGACAAGGTCCTCACCCCTTTCGTAGAATTTAATTAATTGGTCTAGTCACCAATTCCTACCTAGTAAGTACGCCCGGTGTTAGCTTGCAGTGGGACGCACTCTTCTGCTCAAGTTAGGGTGAGAAAGCTAGCTGTTATGTGAAGGAATAAGCCACCACTAGAGAGAGGACGATGAAGGACCCGTCCTCTGAAAGTAGGGTGAAGCAAAGATGGGAGGTTGTCACGTTGTTGATGGAGTAGTGATACCACGGAGACCAGCCTAGGAACGGTCGGTAGTCACTAGACCGATGTGCACACCTCAGCGGGCCATTTTTGGGTCGAGAGAAGGGCTGAAAATATAAAAGAATCTTGTCAGTCTTCTAGACCAGAGGAGCCAGGCTCCCAAAGGAAATGTATAAGTATGTACCAGTGTCGCCACCTTGAGGATGTTCACGGCGACAGGTACCTAGAAAGTGTATAAGATACATGCTGCCACCTTACGGACGTTAAGTAGTGATAGGCAGCCCAAGAACGAGTAAAAATATAAGGCAATATGCAAAGACTGCGTGAAAATGCCTGAGACGTTTCTACGGGGAGAACCCATAGACAAGCAAAGCCGAGATATTGATGAACAATACATTAAACTCAAAAGACAGTGCGGTAATACGCCACCTAGTGAAAACTCTTAAGAGACTGTGTTTACAAATTATCCGAGGCGGGTTCGCCGTACCTCAGTAATAATTTTACGCTAAGGCATTGTAAAATCTTTAGCTATTATTTTTGATTTAGGGGAGTGATTTCTTTCTCTGTACTTCTCTAGATTGTCCTATTTTTGCATTTTTCAATTGTATAAACATGTAGGTACTTACGGGAGAAAGGGAGCCTCGATCCACATAGGGATGGCCGCTGTGAATTCGTCCGGCGGGCCAAAGGTTAAAAATCCAGTAGTTAAAAATGCCGGATCGAGGTGCCCCAACGTAAATAAAGGTCTCTCATGTGGAATTAGATATCGGGCATCAAAACTCCCAAATCTAACGAAGCAAGAGGGTAGAATTTGACTGGGGATGGCAGTGGATTCGTGAGTGGAAGAAAAGTGATGCCCACTTATGGTTCTAGGTCGGGGGTTCCGGTTCGGCAGAACTCGGTCAGCCAAGGGGGGTCGCCGCTCGGTGATACTCGGGGTTGCTCGGGGGTTGTCGGCCGGAAACTAAAAATGAGGGTTGCGTCGATGTGTTGTCTGCTCCTAGAGTGGTTCGGAGAACTATGTTGTACACAGTTCTCCGAACCAAATGAGATTGGGACGTATGTAAAATTGACAAGCCCAAATTGTCTAATTTTAAGTTAAAGTTGTCTCATTCAGCCAGACATTCGTCGCGCCCCTACCGGCCAGAAGGCTACCCACACTTTCTTACCGCCACAACGCTCGCGGATTTCTTATCATCCCAAAGTCCAAAGGTACAGGTGAGGTCCAGGTCTGACCGTTATCTCAAAGTCAATCACGTGGGAAAGGAGGGGAGGGGCTGACCGCCAGGTCAGGGGAGGGGAGGGAATACTGATTAAAGAGTGGGAGGGAGAGGGGAGGGGAGATGACCCCGTGACCTGGTCACCACCCAAAGAGATTGGTCAGAGTGGCAGTGGTCACTCTGAGCCTCGTTTTAATAAGTGTCTGTCATTGTTATCCTGTGGCTGATTGGATCTCTAATCTAACCTGTCAATTAATTGGACCAACGGGACCAAAGCCAATCAGCGCAGGACCAGTGTATTTCGTCCTAATCTGTCTAGTATAAAAATAAAGGAAAGATGAAAATCGGTCTCTTCCGAGGCTGGTACTGATTTGAAGCATACATCTCTGTGTGTTGCGTTGATTAATTTCTCGCCCAACTACTGACCCTGAATTATTACGAAGAATGACCCGCATTTCTTCAGTGCGATCGTAATAAAATTTCACTGAATATAAAAAAATGTAAGAGTCTCACTATTAGAGCTCGGAATGATGTAAACAACTCTACTCGATATAATATTAAAGGGCAAGAACTTGAGAATGTAGATTCATATAAATACCTCGGAATTGAGATAGATAAACAGTTGAACTTTAATAAATTCCTTACCAAGAAAGTAAATCTGGTACGAACTAAAATACGGTCACTATCCAAGCTTTACAATATCTGTGATAAATCTGTTCTACTTTCAATATACAAAACTATGATCAGACCCATTATAGATTATGGAGATGTCTTTTATAACTCTGCACCACAAAAGCAGATTATGAAACTCCAGACTCTACAAAATTCTGCTTTAAAAATAATATTACATCTTCCTAGACTGTCCAGTACTAGAGACATTCATAACAAACTAAATATTACTTCTCTTCAAACAAGAAGAGAAACCCATATTTTAGATTTAGCTTTCTTACGGACGAGAGACATAGTAAATGTTGACAGGAGGAAAGTCCGACTGCGGGGACTTTCGGAGGGAAAGAAACTACTTTACCCTCATCCAAATAACGAGTTATTCAGAAAGTCATACCTATATTGTATTCCAACTCTATGGAACAGACTTGAACCAAAAATACAGATGACAAATGCGAGAAAGGATTTTAAAATGTATTTAAAGCACCAGTATCATCTGGCATTTGATCCATTCCTTAAGTCTGACGTAAAATCTAATTCCTCTGAAATTTGAAATCCATTGTTTGGGAAAATTGTATTGGGGGGAAAATTCTGGGATTTGTAAAAGCCCAGTCAAAGTTAGGATCGATATACCGATGTTCAAGGGTGGGGGGTCCTTATTGACTTTTCAGTCAATCCTATTAGTATGAACGGTGTTACTTAGAATTAATCTGAGGACATAGTTGTGGATGTATGATGCCCTACCAGTCTTTAAAGTAGGCATTGCTAATTTCTTTTACATGTAATTTTGTTAAATAACTTGACCTTATGCTCATGTTATACTGTTTAATGTTATATGTAAAAATAATGTTCCTGGTCTACGACTGAATCAATAAGAACTGGTAGTAATTTACAATTATATTCTACAAAAGTACATAAGGATGTACATAAATCCAAATATGGATCTTAGTGAGATGACGTGATCTCTATCAAACATGATGGACATAAAATAAATAACAATATCGTCACAGATTAACAAGTCATCGCAACAAAAGTCAGCAAACATCACCGACGACAGTGAAAGAAATAAATAGATACGAACTATACAAAAAGATGTTAACGAAAGGACTATGGGTCAGTTTTTTCAAGTGTGCTGTTTTGCCATTTGGGGGTGTCAGAGAAGGGCCAAATTTTAAAATACCTTAAACTGTTTTCCAACATGCTGATTGTATAACACGGGGTTTGAACTTTCAGGAAAGCTTTATTCCAACAAAATCGAACCAGTAATTCTGTCTTTTTGGGCCTTTTGAATATTTTTGCTCAAATAGTGTGACGTAAGTAAAGTCTTCATTGTTGGAATTTTTTGAAAACTCTGAATTTTCAATGAAGTAAATGTCATATCAGAACCTTATTTTGTTCGAAGAATCCTCTTATTAATTATGATAAGTATGTATAGTCCCAATATCTCATGACTAATATGTACAATGTAGCCTTCAACTGATTTATAGTATTTAACCTTGTTTTTGCGGGGGTTTTCAGATATTAAAAATAGTTTTCTTTCCAATTCGTCCTATTCTTCAAGTAAATGGCTGTCTATTTAGTTTTTCTATGTATTGTTTTCTGACATATTCTTTTATAAAGTCCATGCTCACAATTTAGGCCACAGACATATCACATTTTTTTAGGGCTTCTTTTAAAAACCTCTAAATAGGATATACTTACGTCACAGAAATGCTTAAAAATTCCAATTTACAAACTTATGAAATAGAAATGAATAAAAAGATATGTTTATAACATTAGAAATAAATCCTCAGCTTCAAGTAGCATCATCACAACTTTAAAAGCCAAGTGAAAAATTATTTTGTGTCACAATGCGACCCATTTCAACCAGGACATTCATGAAAATTCGACCAGTATTTCCGCTGTTTGAACCAAAATGAATGAATTATTGTTTTATTTCACAATAAAACCAATAAAGAATGCACCCCATACATGATTCACTGCCATATATATACATTTGAAACTAATTGTTCAGCTATTAAACATGACAAAAATGCCAGATCTCTAGCCCAGCAAGGGCTATACCTACGTCACATATCAAAGATAAAATACTTCACATGAGCTGAAAATAATAATTTAAATAGCCGGATCATGTCGGATATAATATCAACTGAATAACAAATGCTTCCAGAATAGGTTCTAATGGGAAAACCTGTTGGAAAATCCATTTAGATGAAAATGAGGCACTTTTTATGTAGGAATTATTTTTGGAATTTGTACAAAATTCCAACTTTTCATTAGAAATCTCATGAATAATCATTTTGTTTCAAATAAATATTGTATGGGGGCCACCTCATAGACCATTCAATATCTGATATCTACTTGAAAGCATTATTTCAACCATTTACACAGTGCAAAATGCTCAGATCTATAGGCCAGCAAGGGATATACTTACGTCACAAAATAAAGACAATATACTTCCCATCAGGTGAAACAATAATCCTTAGATTACAATAGCCTTATTTGACTTCATATGGCAAACTTACACCATTTAATATGACATAATAGAGTTGAAATGATTATCTCAACTATTTACACATGACAAATGGGTCAAATCAATTGGCCACCAAGGGCTATACTTACGTCACATGAAAGAAAATGAATCACACTATTTGTGAATGACTTCACTTCAGGTGAATTAATCGTTTTAAATTGAAATGACAACAGTATGGCACATCCTATACACAATACAAAGTCCCATATCCTCTTGGAATAATGTTTTGAACTATTTACACATGAGAAAATGGCCAAATTGTATGGCCAGCAAGGGCTATACTTACGTCACACACTAAGGACAAAATACTTCACATGAGGTGAAATCAATAATGATTATATTAGAATAGTCTAATTTCACTTTTTATGATTTAAGTAGATTAACAACGGTTAACAGAATGGATTCAACACAGAAAACCTGTTGAAAAACATCTTGGGTCATGATGAGTCACTTTTTAAAGTGGAAATTGATCAGAATTAATACAAAATTCCACCCTGTTAACAGAAATGGCAACACAAATTATTTCATTTCAAAACAAAAACTATTTGCAGCACACCATATATACATTATTCAATGTACAATATTCAGTTGATAACGTTATTTCAATTATTTAGGGATGGGAAAAGGTCTGATGGAATGGCCAAAGAGGGATATACTTACGTCACAGAATAATTTACATAAAGTCTCAACTATAATTTTGAGATTATAATAACCTAATTCCACCCTTTATAACTTCAAATGGTTTATTCCAATACACCATATGATGTCCCCTATATCCTATATTTATTATTTTAACTATTTATGTATGACAGAAGAGGTAGATCTTATTTCCAGCAGGGGATATACTTACGTCACAAACTAAACGAAACATATTTCTACAAATACTGCTATTATATTAAAATTATATTGAGTTTTTGCAGTCCACATGATACAGGCGTGGACAGAGTTTGCATCCAAGTACAAAATGTGGACTGAAACCCATCTGCCAGACCTTTTGGAACTCTAAAGTCTAATAATTTATACTTACGTCACAAATAGACATTTTGAAGAATATTTGCCCTTAGAATGCATTAATTGAGTATATTTGAAAAAAATGAATGTCCTCCCATTATGACAGGTTGAAATGCGACCAGGAAATATGTAATTCAATTCTTAATATGTTAATGCATATTCTGTGGAGGTGATTTGATGATGGTGACGTAAGTATATCCTAAAAGTTGGAAAATGGGGTTATAAAACTTAAACTGTTCTCACAGGACGAATTTTCAAGTTATGCATTGAATTTTTGTTCATGATGAAGGGAATATGTAAGGGTCAATATTAATATGCTTTTCCGGTATGTGCTTGAAAAATAATAACTGAAAAATGGCCTTTTTAGAAGTGATATACTTACGTCACAAAATTAGATTTTAAAAGTTGGAAAAATGTGGAAGGCCATGGGGAGCAGTGTTGGGATCTAGACAAGCTCACACATATAATTTATAAATAGTTCAGACCTATGTAAGTGAGGTGAAACCCTAATATTATACATTTCTAGGCCTATATCTATCTGAACATTGTCATGGATCGTATGGTTTGTATTTATTCAACAAAAACTAAGGAAAAATAACAGTTTTTGGCAATTTTGGATACTTAATATCGATTTGAGATATGGAAAAGTATGTGGAATGAAAGAGCTCGCCAAGGGGAAGTGTGTGACACAGGAATAATGAGAATCCAAGTCATATTGTCGTTAATAGTCCTAGAAAACGTACAAAAATGCAAAACAGCACACATGAAAAAACCGACCCCTATGGACAAACATTTACTATACATTACAACCTTTAATTAATTTATTTTATTTTGGGCGGTCTGGAAGACCTCATGGTAGAGGATTATTAATGCCCAATTCCTGTTTTATTGTATTGAATATGTATGATGTGCAAAGTATTATATGTATGATCAAATAATTCGGAATAAAAATCTTTATATATATATCTATTCCTCCTTGTGTGCTGGGTTGAAGACCTTGCTCCTCAACCCGATTTATGAACAGGTACATCGAGATATGAATGATTTTCAAACCAAGGAACCATTATGTTTGCAACATAATTCAGGAATAATGGAATAAATATAATAATCACATAAATGCACAGTTGAACATAAGTATAGAAATATGTAATGAACATCATGGTCAAAGTCCGGATGGAATCCATTGAAGCATTAATTAATAATAAATTAATCAAATAATATAAACTGCAAATATTATATGAGGTTGCAATGAATATCCTAGTGGCATCCGGAGGAACTACCCAGAGGCGGAGGTTCAGATGCGGGGCAAACCGGAGCTCCGAGGCAATGTTCATATGGGAATCGTTACAGAAACATAGCGGAATGGCTCGGCACCATTTTTGGCAATGTGTATGTGAAATATAACGAAGATCTGGCCAGCAGTTTCTGAGAAGATAGGGGTTTAAAGGCCCCAAAACTCATTATTTCTTTGGGGATGTTGAAATATAATACTTTTGTAGTGAACTCGGTTCGGGACTCTTAGCTTTGGAAATAAAACGGAACAATGATTAACTCTCGTACTCTGGTTTTATTCCCACCCAACACTATTAGACCAACCCTTGTGGACCAGCCACAAAGGAAACATAGATACTGCGATACAGTATAATAAAAGGTGTGGAGAACAGTAAAACATGACATATTCACATTAGAGAAGAGTTTAAGACAATCAATACCAGAGATTGATAAGAACAACATAAAAGGACATTCCAAAGGTATAAAATAGCAATATACAAGGACAAGGCACAATATACAGAGATAAACACAGACAAAAGTAATATAACACAAGACCACTCTTCCAGGGTCTGTGTTCGGATTGGCCGAGAGCCCTCAACTGCCCTCTGGTGTCAGTCCGGAAGGACTGGACTCAACCAGCAGACAGCCTCGGACTCCCAAACTATATTATTGTGGGACCCGTAAACACTCGACCACTACAATTTTTTATTTTTTATTTATTTTTTCTCATCCCCCGCCGATCTCATCCCCCCCGCCGATCTCATCCCCCGCTGATTTCTCAGCCGTCGATCTCATCCCCCGTCGATCTCATCCCCCGTCGATCTCATCCCCCGTCGATCTCATCCCCGTCGATTTTGATTTTTTTCTGAATCTACAAAACTGCACAATGAGCTTGCAGTTCTGCATTGTTTTGTGCAGTAGGAGACTTCAACTGAGTTTAGATGTAACTAACATATTACTGATATTAGATGAAACTAACATATTACTGACATTGATTGTATGTATGTATGTTCTTTATTTCCAGTTTTCATGATACAAAGTATAACAAGTAGATAATTAATAATAGATGATTCTGGAAAAGGGTTCGTGCATCTGTGCTAATCATAGGTCTTCCAGGGGGTCCCATGAATTATATGAGCTGTTTCCAGGGTCTTCTGCACCTCTGCAATGTTCATGTTATTACCATTTATTCTCATTTCCCTGAAACATCACATTTATTCTATTATCAGAGCCATGGTTGTTCTCATACCAAGTGACTTAATAATGTATTAAGTGAAGGTGTTAATACCCTGTTACAGGAATCCCCCATTCAGGTGACTACAGCTGGTACGTCAGATACACATGTAAGGAATGAGATCCACCTCCCTGCTGCTGCACTGGAGTTTTCTGTCTCTGATGAAGACATTGGTGTGGAGGTAAGAGTCATTTGTCAATTTTCATTAATAACATTTCAAAGGGAATTATAATTGATCTATCTAGGAACCAGTCATTTGCAAGTAAAGGTACAATTTAAAGGGCTCTTGAGGCCTTAATTTGACAAATCGACACGGCCTTTCTTAGATCGACAAATTTCGAAGGCAGCGAGTGACAAACGACACTTTCTTAGCCTGACAAATTGACACAGGCCTTAATAGTCCTTAACGACAAAAATTCGGCTGTTTACGAAAATATAGTGACAAACGACAAAAGAATTATGACAAATGACAATTGCTGTTGTTTGGTAGCAACAAGAGAAATTAGACCCCCCTCAGGAGCCCTATTTAATTAGTACAAATTGTAAGAAAACTTGGAATAAACACAACATGGACATTTTGTCAAATTATGGAGCAATAAATAGCTATTATTATTATTATACAGATAGTGCAGTACAGCAAGAACCCCTTCTTCTGGTCGACCAACACAAGTGGCCGCGTCTCCTCCTCAGTTTCAGACTTGAACCTGAAGGATGCTGGAGGAGGCTCCCTCTCCCTACACGCCCTGAGTCCACCCATGGACCTGTTCCTGCCCCAGCAGGTGGAGCTGTCCTCCCCCACCCCACTCTCCCTCTCCCCGGCCTCCCCACTCTACCTCACCTTCACCCTCTCTCACTCTGACTCCGCCGCCCTCCTCCTGGTCCTGCCTGACTCTGAGGGACAGGTGCAGCAAGAGCAGCTTCAGCTAGAAGTCTCTCAGGTAATATTTCCATTACTAAGCCATCCAAGTGAAGTTATTAATTGGGTCAGGTTTTCAGAAAATGTGCAATTCGCCTTCACCAATCCTCTCAAATAACTCACATTTAAGACAAAAATGAGCTCCAAAATGCAGTTTAATATAACAGAACTGATACTTTAAATCAATGTAATCTGTTATATTAAACTGCATTTTGAAGTTCATTTTTGTCTTAAAAGTGAGTTATTATACTCAGATATTCCCGGTATTTATCTTTTTTCACCCTAATTCAGAAGAATTTTCTAAATGTGTTTAGTTGCCAATTGTACATTTTCTGAAAATCTGACCAAATTAGTAATCAGTGTGGCGTGAGCCTTCATACAGGTAGGAGATATGGAATTAACATTTTAGGGATGTATACTTATCACGCAATAAGGCATAACACTATTAATTATTTGAACTAATGTATGTATAAATGACAACAGAATTGTTATCTTTGATGACGAAGAAAACCATGAAAACTAACAAAAACAACTTTTGTAGTTACAATTTAATCAATCAATCAATCGTAAGTAATGGAAGCATTGCGCACTTTCTACACACAGGGCCCTCATTCACCTCCCAACCTATACTTGCACACCTTACACCAAATAACATCATATGTTTGATGGGATCGGGACGGGTTGGCAGGGCACCCAGACCAAAATGGTAACTTCATAAGCGCACAATAGTAATCAATAATTTTTATTGGTAGTGTCCAAAACAGTTCTGTTTGTTGTTTTATTCCCCCTAGTATTTGGGGAATAAGAAACCAATATAAGAAATAGCCATATAGGAATAAATACTGTAAATGTATCAATGTTTGTGTAGTATCTATTTCTGCTATTTTAGTGCACTGACCTTTGTGCATGGAAATAAATCCTGCACAAAAGGTATAATTAATGCATCAAAGTACTTAGTGCATGGAAATTTATCCATGTGAAAATACATTTGTAAACAATAGCTAAACTGTAATTTAAAACTCTAATCTAAGGGACCCTCTGGAAGAGCTATGGCTGCCACAGAAGAGGGCCGACCCATTTCCGGTGTAAATTATCTTGGTGTATATATATCTTATCATGTACTGTTTTCCGGAAATAAACAATATGCAATACAAATAGTTATAAAAGAAAATCTTTTATCTGGCAAATAAAAGATTTTCTTATCTTATCTTAATAACACCTTTACACTTTAAGAGCTCTATCTCATTCTGTTCACCCATAGATATCCGAGGACTCTGTGAACAAGACATTTACTGAGCAGGTACTGGAGAGTGTGAGGGTGGGGGAGGTGCTGCTCACAGCTCCCCTCACCCTGCCCACCCAAGCACACAACTCTCTACTCATGGAGGCACAAACACTACTTCCCCCGGCAGCCTATGTGGCACGTGTGTCAGCATCCCAGCAAATGACACTCAACATAGCAGTTGTGGAGGCAAGCTGTTTGTACTGGAATGTGACCAGAGAAGTGTGGAGCTCTGAAGGCTGCCTGGTCAGTATCTAATTCTCTGTATCTCAAATAGCATTATTCGATTGAGCTGCCGCCTAATTTGGAACTAATCTGGACCCAGCTCGCCTTCCTCCGCTATGTCCAGCTATGGTCAAATGCTAGGGAGGTGGTGCTGCACTATGGTTCTGCGTACTCCAATGCTTAGAGAAAGTATGTATTTGATGTATAAACTAATGTTATACACCAAAAGAATTGCACCGATGTCAGCAAAAAGCAGGCTTTAGCATTTTCCTAATTGATAAAAAATTGATGAGACAGGAAGGAGTCCATTGTTTAACAAATGTTTTGTTTTAGCACTGAAATCGGAAGCGTCTTTGACGGCTTCTGGGTAGTGGTTGGGGCGACAATGATAACTGGTGTTAACTATGCACACCACAAACTGTAATCGAGATACCGAGAATTATCAAGATTCTGGCTGCCTGGTCAGTGTCTAATTACCAAGTTTCTGGCCACATTCTCATTCTCAAATGTACTTAGTGTTATATTGGTGGAGAACCCAGCCATACAGAGCATGGTATTTGCTTATAGATTCCTCCTTAAGGGTTTATTATATTATTAACACATATTATTTTACATGTCAGGACTCGAAAATAACCTACCAACTTCACATGCCCATTGGGCAAGTGGCAGCCAAGATTTACTTGCCCAACATTCTTTTTCACTTGCCCAAATTTATTTGCAAATTATCAAATAAATCACACTGATCTGTATCTATCTTGTTTCATTGTAAGTAGACATCACAACAGGGGTTTGAAATCGGGGCCGTAGAGATTTCCACTTGCCCACTTGGGCAAGTAACATTAAATTTTACTTGCCCAGAGCCATTTTTTACTTGCCCCGGGCAAGTAAACATAGGTTTTTTGAGCCCTGCATGTACATGTTTTGTATGCTTTGTTTGTACCTTGTTCTTTATTTTGTATTGTGTATTCTATATCTGATAACTTTTTTTTCCCCCCTTCACCGGGTATTCATTCCACCATAATTTCGCATTCATCAGGTCTTGAGAGTCAACATAGCTTGATACACTTGCTCAAAATGGACCAGACATGAATCTGATCATTCATTTCCAGTACAAAATCATCATTTTTCACACAATCGATCTGTAATCATAGTCAAAATAGACCTACATGATACACCTTAATCTCAAAATAAACAAAGCATGAATTCGATCAATCATTTCCAGTACAGAATCATCATTTTTCACACAATCGATCTAATCATATTGAAAATATATGCTACAGGTCAATCTTAAAATAAACAAAACTCTCAGAATATGTCATACTTAGTAGTCTATTTAAGTAAATCAATGTTTATCTCAAATTATCCAATCTAACTAAGCATAATCAGGTTTACCCCATCTCATCCCCTTATATCTGATAACTTAATATAGTCTACCAGTCAACTGTTATCACCTAGTACCATTCTTTTATCAGTATGTATTAAAAAAAACTGACGGGGTCGGAGAGCTGTGACTGTCACAGACAATATTCCTTTTCCATTCTTCTTTCTTTAATTTAACTTGTACGATTGTATATGTGAAATGGAAATAAAATCTTGTTTGATGCTTATAAGACATCCAGTGTACAACACTTTACTACCTGATGTCCCATTATTAGGTCTTCTACTTATCCATATTGCAGAAAATGTTGATGTACAACAAGAGACTGTAGGAACTTAACATAGGCATTCAAGTCTACCATAATTTACTATTGATTACTCCTAACTCCTAGCTATGGTTCATTCCCTCAGTCATGTCTTTGGATGCACAAACATTGTTGTATGTTGTAGGTAGGTAACCTCACCACGCTACACTTCACTCACTGTCAGTGCAGCCACCTCACCTCCTTTGCCAGCAGTGTACTTGTGCCCCCCAACAACCTGGACCTGCTCAAGTCCATGGCACAGTTCCTCACCTTCTGGAAGAACCCGGTCGTCTTGTCACTAGTGGTCTGCCTGCTCCTGGTGTACTGCCTGCTGGCGGTGTGGGCACGCCGCACCGACAAGAAATACTTCAACAGAGTAAGATTCACTTTATTCACAAGAAATGATCACTTGTCCTATTGCATGCAGGATTCAGTGTGGGTGTACATGCAAATCCCCTGTGAGCAGCCATAAATTGGAATGTTTTTATTTGGCTATGGACCCGGCTATGGACCTGAATGTTAATAATTGTGCATCTGAACAGGGTTTGAAATAAATGCTGTCAGATTTTTGCTTACACATCAAGTCAATATTATCGTTAGATTTCTGCATTTATTTTATTTTATTTCATTTTCTAACTGTATAAACTGCATCCAAATTAATAGTTAACTCTGCCTTGAGAGAGATGGTAACGTCTGGGAGAACTGGATCTGATCTAGAAGTCTGTATACCTATTTGTCTGTATTTGTCTATTTTGTAACTTAATAATGTACTGTGTGAGTTGGATAAATAAAGTAGTATCTTATCTTTTTACATTTTGCCATATTAAGTTTCTTTACCTTCTATAACTACCCTGGACTATTTATTAGTTGCATGAGTGCACTGTACTGTTCACTAGCTGCTGTGTTGGCTGTAAGTTTTGCTTCTGATTCTTGTGATCCCAGCTGGACCCGTTAGAGTTGGAGGACAACCACTTGCTGGACAGGTATCCATACGCTGTCACTATATACACGGGACGGTCAGCATCCTCAGCCACCACCGCCACACCAGCCATCAGGCTCATAGGTCAGTGTAGTTATTGCTTGCCACACTCTACTCACCCTAACCCTAACCCTAACCACCACCGCCACACCAGCCATCAGGCTCATAGGTCAGTGTAGTTATTGCTTGCCACACTCTACTCACCCTAACCCTAACCCTAACCACCACCGCCACACCAGCCATCAGGCTCATAGGTCAGTGTAGTTATTGCTTGCCACACTCTACTCACCCTAACCCTAACCACCACCACCACACCAGCCATCAGGCTCATAGGTCAGTGTAGTTATTGCTTGCCACACTCTACTCACCCTAACCCTAACCCTAACCACCACCGCCACACCAGCCATCAGGCTCATAGGTCAGTGTAGTTATTGCTTGCCACACTCTACTCACCCTAACCCTAACCCTAACCACCGCCACCGCCACACCAGCCATCAGGCTCATAGGTAGGGCTGTAGTTATTGCTTGCCACACTCCACTCACCCTAACCCTAACCCTAACCACCGCCACCGCCACACCAGCCATCAGGTAGGGCTGTAGTTTTAGATGCTGGAGGGGGCTGCAATGGAAAGGTTCTGAGCTTGGGAAGCCAGTGCCTTTGAATGAGATAATGAATGAATGAAGGGATCTGTATTGTATGCTAAAAGATATAAACGGTGTTGCACATCTGGTCCTATGCATTCCTGGAAGGCTGAAGGTTTAAGTTTGCTAGTGGCTCTATACCTGATTAGAACAGTATCATTAGTCATTGTTATTAAGTCATGTAGTCTAGGTGTTAATTGGTTAGGTAATATGAGGTAATTATTATTAATTATAAGAATTATGATTATTAACTATAAGAATTATTAAACGTGTATTAAGTATGTATTAGTTATAATTATAACTTATGAGAGGTTTGATACATAATGTTATTTTCGTATCATCTAAATGAGACATCATCTCTCGGTGTGCCTATTCATATAAGCAAGTACATGTTAGTATAATGCATGCTTAGTCGCAGTTGCTTTGTGTTCCAGGCAAGAGAGGGCGCTCGTCCCCACACCTGCTCACGTGCACCAGCTACAAGGTTCACACAATGTTTGCTACAAATATCTGTTAGCGCGCATCAAGAAATTTTGTTTTCAATAAGCTTATTCATTTCTGAAAGTGGATAGGAAGTGATGTCTTTAATCAGACTTTCCATGTTACTGTACAAGAAAGTTTCACTTGGTTGAGAGTGTTTACATCACTTATTATCATTCCCACTCACATTCTCATGGTTGTTTTCATTGTTGTTTACTTCTGTTTTGAATCTGCTCTTTGCCACAACATTCTAAAGAATCACTATTTTATATTATGAAAGAATTTAAAAAAGACATTTTGATTCAGCAATGAATGCAGCTCTAAAGTATTGGTTTGTTGTTCAAGTTGATTTAAATGTTTGTTGTTTGGGAAATATATGATTTAACCTGTGATGATAACAGAGGACAAATCAGCAGAACGTGTCATCAGAAACTTACTACTATTTTACTATTTTCACAATAAGAGACATTTTTAACATTTTTTGCATGAATTGGAATAATAACCCAAGTATTCACAGAGAGCTAAGTCTTGGTTTGTTTGTTATGCAGCTTTTCCAGTCCGGCAGCAATGATTTGTTTATTCTGCGAACCAGAGACTCACTTGGGGACTTACTTGCAGTCGACTTGTGGCATGATAACTCTGGCGATGCTCCCAGCTGGTCAGTATTTTCTAACTTCAGAATTATTTGATTATCTTTAACCATTTTCTGGTCCTGGGTAAGACCTTAAAGTGCCTTTCTGTCTCTTTTCTCTGTCTCTCTCTTCCTACTTCTCTATCTCTATTTCCAGGGTAAGACCATAAAGTGCCTTTCTGTCTCTTTTCTGTCTCTCTCTCCCTTCTTCTCTATCTCTATTTCCTGGGTAAGACCATAAAGTGCCTTTCTGTCTCTTTTCTCTGTCTCTCTCTCCCTTCTTCTCTATCTCTATTGTCTAGGTAAGACCAATAAGTGCCTTTCTGTCTCTTTTCTCTTGTCTCTCTCCCTACTTCTCTATCTCTATTTCCTGGGTAAGACCTTAAAGTGCCTTTCTGTCTCTTTTCTCTGTCTCTCTCTCCCTTCTTCTCTATCTCTATTTCCTGGGTAAGACCTTAAAGTGCCTTTCTGTCTCTTTTCTCTGTCTGTCTCTCCCTACTTCTCTATCTCTATTTCCTGGGTATGATCATAAACTGCCTCCCTCTCAGCTCTCCCGCCCTTGATATAACATAAGTGTTGATAAGGGCGATAAGGGCATAAAGCAACCAATCTCACTCACTCACCGTTAACCATTTTCTACCCCTGTGCACATGTGGTGTTATTGTCATCATCTAGGGATATGAAATAACTCAAGAACAAAGGAGGAAAGGGTTTGTTGAGGTTTGTTTATTAGGGGTCCGATGTTTCGGGCACATTAACCCTTTATCAAGGAAGTTTGTGAGATAATTGTGCAGAGGTTTGTCTGTGTTGTAGGTATGTGAGCCGTGTGCTGGTGCAGGACCTCACCACGGGGGAGATCTACCACTTCGCCTGCCACTGCTGGCTCTCAGACAAGCACAGTGAGGGTCAAACCTTCCCCCTCACACAACCTGAGGCTGTGCATAAGTATCTACACAGGTTCAGGCAGATGGCCGACGTGTAAGCATATAGTTTGCACTTTTGAGTTGTAATGTTGAGTTGAAGTGATGATAAAAGTAGGAACATGGTCCAGAAAGTGAGGCTGCCTTTTCATCAATTACTGGCAAGATTTGTTCTTTTTAACATACATACCACTGTAAATATCTGTAGGGCTCCTGAAGGAGGTATCTAATTTCTCTTGTTGCTACGAAAAGACAACAATTGTCATTTGTCACTAAGAAAATTCTTATGTTGTTTGTCGCTATATTTTCGTAAAACAGACAAATTTTGGTTGCTAAGGTCTATTAAGGTCTTTGTCAATTTGTCAGGCTAAGAAAGTGTCTTTGTCATTTGTCATTTGTCAGTAGCTGCCTTGTCAAATTAAGACCCCAAGAGCCCTATCTGTGTTTACATTTATTGCTGTTGCTTTTATTGAACTCATGTGAGAGCTATCACAAACTGTGAATGTTTTGTCAATAAAAATTTATTAAAAAAAAAAAATGTGTCTCCACATTAGTCTGTTTGAATGCTTACAGGAGTATAAAGGATGAACATGTGTTTGTGTCTGTGTACACTTGCCCCATACGCAGCCCTTTCACCCGGCTACAGCGTCTGTCTGTGTGTCTCACCATCCTCTTCTCTGAGATGCTGTGTAGCATCATGTTCTACCGGGACGACGACTACCAGTCTGACAAACCCTCCATGCAAGTACTGGGCTTCTCTTTCTCCCTCGAGGAGTTCATTATAGGTCAGTTTTAGTGTAGCCTTTGGATACAATGGCACCCCATAAACCATTGAGTTTGAGTTTAAAGATACCATGAACTATAAATGACCACAATTGTACAGTGGTTACTATATCCATGATAAATCACTAAAATTGATCCCAGGCTAGTACTTTTATGTTGTTTCATAGTGATCAATATTTTTTGTTGATGATTGCTGAGGAGATCGTATTCAAAGCTCACATTTTAGGAGCTCAGTATTTTGTATGTTGTTTATTATCAAATAACACCATATATGGTCATATATATATAGATTATATTTTTCCTAATTTATCATTGTATTGAAAATATTGTTATTTCTTTATTCGTGAATATTTTCTTACTTGCTTGAAATATGAACATAAATTTCTATAGCTCAGATTTCTATTGACAAGATTTCTATTGCCTAGGTATAATTTAAAACATATTGACTCAAGTCTCCTACTACATTATTCAGTCCTTAACAGACAGTTCATCAATCACTTACATATGTTTATTATATTAAAGGCAAACGCTACTATCTAGTGGAAAATGAAAATAAATGTCATTTTTCTGAAACTTTGAAATTTGATTCTTGAAGTGTTTCTGGTCATAAAGATGGAAAAAAATCAATGGGTCACCGTGCTCAATTTTTAATTAGAGTGCTTCAAAAGTTGGTATCTCAAAAGAATCAATGAGGATCAAAAGGGGGGCTCATTTTGGAGTACCTCGACTTCATAGTTCATATTTGCTATTTATATTCCCTCAATTTAAGTAAGGTTAACAGTTTTAGAGAGAGTATTACTTGGCTAATAATTCTATGCCTCTTTTTTATAGAATGCATGGTTATTTTTATTCTGAAAACAAAAAATATGAAATGCAAATTTTAAATTAAAAACTCGAAAAAACCCACTTTTTTTCACTAATTTAATAAAAACATTTTTTTTCTCTCTCATCGAAATTAAATGTCATTTTTCTGATTCTTTAGTATATGATTCTTGAAGTATGTGTGTTCATAAAACTGAAAAAAAAATAATGGGTCACCGCGCTAGTTTCTGAATTATGGGGCTTTGAAACATGGCATGACAACCAAAAAATCTGCTGTTTCAATGTGTTCTATGTTTCCTAAACATGTCTATTTCAAACAGCTACAATTATTTTTTTAGCATGATGACATACATTTTTTTCCCTATATATGTGTAGAATATTACCTGCACTATATATGTGTAGAAAATTTTGGGACATTAGGAGTTTTCATTTTTGTTTTATTCCCAAAACCGTGAAAGAAAAATGCAGCACTTCCCAATAGACTTGCATACTAAATGGGTACAACTGAGGGTACCCACAGTCAGCTCAGTTCCCCAAACATGTCTATTTCAGACAGCTATAAAAAAAAATCTAACTCGATGACATATGTTTTTTTTCCTTTTAATATGTAGTATATAACCTGCACTATATGTGTAGAAAGTTTTAGGACAGTAGGAGTAGCCATTAATTGTTTGTTTTATACTATAAAACATGAAAAAATGGGCCGTTTCCTCATAGACTGCAGTGCTAAAGCAGTAGTACGTAAAATGCCCGTATATTTGGTATATGGAAAAGGGGGGCGTGGCAGTGAATAGTAGCGTTTGCCTTTAATATGTAGACGGAGCATTGTTCAGCCTGTACAGCCTGTTTATTGCATTGCTCATATTGTATTCCAGGGTTAGAAACTGCCCTCTTGGTGCTGCCCCTGGACCTGATGGTAGTCAAGTTCTTCATGGAGTCACAAGGCCTGCCTAAGGACAAGAAGTACTTCCCCGCAGTGAAGCGCATGTACGAGGCCTTCCAACATGTGCTGGCTGCAGCACCCTTGGCTCACATCAACACACTGGGGACTGGGGTGGAGGTGGTACAGCTAGAGGGAGGAGGAGAAGAAGGGAAGCTGCAAGAGGAAGGGAGGAGAGAGAAACAGCCAAGTGATGGGCAGGTGGAGGAAGATGAAAGGAGAGGAAAACAGATAAAAGGCGAGGAAGAGAGAAAACAGACTGAGAAAACAGTGGAAGACATGGACAGAAACTATCAAGAAAAGGATGAAAAATATAGAGAAGAGAAACAAGAGCAGATTTCAATAGTACAACATGACAAAAAGACAACAAATGAGGGAAGGAGTAAAGGTCCTGACAAAGAAGTGGGAAGAGCAAAGGAGAAAGGAGAGAATAGTACAGGCAAGGAAGAACATGGTGAGGGGGAGTCCAGTAGAGATTCAGACAGTGAAGCAGAGTTTGACTTTAACACAGATGAAGCCCCGCCGCTGTATGATGAGTATGTGAGCGGGCGGCTGTTGTACAGGTCCATCACCATCCCACACTTTCAGCAGAAGCAGGTTAAAGAGAAGGAAAAGCTGATGAAAAGTGATGTGCAGCTCACTCCAGCCAAGCCCCAACCTTTCCCAAGCAGCCATGTTCTGTGTAGAGAGGATATGTTTGCCTCAAAGGAGAAGGTTTACTACTCATTCCGGGTTGCCAGTGAGGACATCCTGCAGTTGCTGGGAGAGGACGGCCGCCACACGCCAATACACTTACACAGGGAACAGATTGAGTCTGTGGCTCATTCAGTGAATACAGGTGAACAAGCTCACAGCAGTAGAGAGGAAGAGCAGGGTAGAGGTAGTAACCAGGGGAGGAGCAGGAAGGGGAATAAAAACAACAGTAACACAAGTGACTTGTGTTCTCAGTGTGCACAGACCAGGCCAGACACTAACACAAACATTAACAATAATGCAACTGTCAACCCTTGTACAGGAGGCACTGACAGTAAACCCAAAGGCTCTGACAGCAAAGCTGGAGGCAGTGAACTAAGAACTGACAGTACAAATGCAGCCAGTGACAGCACCAAACCTAGAGTCAGTAGTGCCAAACATAGGGCTGACAGTACAAGTATAGAGGAGACAGAGGAGGAGTTGTTGATGGCAGCTTTACGCCGCTACTACAACAGGGCTGTGAGGAAGGAGTGCAGGAGTCTAGGTCTGTCTCTGCGGGTGAAGGGTGTACTGCTGGTCACAGCCTGGGTGTTACTGGTATTGATGGTGGCCGCGTCAGGCTTCTTCACCGTGCTCTACAGCTTTGAGTATGGATTACTGATCAGCACTAAGTGGCTCAAGTCCACACTGGTGGCCTTGTGTACAGATCTCCTACTGCTGGAACCCACCAAGGCCCTGGTCATGGCCGCTGTCCTCAGCTTACTGATGAAGAAACCATCTGATGATCTTGAGCTTAATGCGGCCAAGGTCTGGCTGCCAGGTTTGTCCTTAGTCCTCTTCATCTTGGTTAATATTCTCTGGCTTATTTTCATGAGGATTAATTTCTGTGCATTTTTAGTTAAAAGATATTCACATTCTTTTTAAATTTGTGCATTTTGAATATTTGAAATTTTTTTTTTACCATTTTTGCTGACTTATTTCTGTGCAAATTTGCTTGCCTCTTTTGAAGCTACACCTCTTTTTGTTGTTAATTTCCAGTAGTCATGAATCATGATAGAAATAAAAGGAGCAATTTATTAACAACTTTTCTTGGACTTGGAAAAATTTCTGTGATGAATTTCATTGGTGGTAAAAAAAAAAAAACAGTTTTCCCAGAATACAATATTGGGCCCGTTGTATAAGTTGCGATGGACATGGCCTATTGTTTTTGTTCTTAAGTTAAATACTTTCAAAATTGCTAAAGCCATGAAAAATCAAGAAGTAAAAAATTACAATTTCAAATTAGTAGGTAATAAATAATGGTAATAAATGATCAATTTTTTAAAGTGGTTTTATTTAGTTCGATGCTAAGCATGTCCCGACATTTCAGTTTCGTTTCAGTCTCATTTCAGTTTCAGTAGATGGTATGCAGCCAAGCCTCTTTGCTTACTGGGCTTATGGATTATTAAAATAACTTTCTTTTTTTCTTTTTTTTTAAAGCATTTATTCAGGTTCCTGCCATCTGGGCCTTTACAATACTAATGACATGATAATAGCAAGTAATAATATAGACATTTAATGCATTGAAAGTTCCATAAGAAGTGAGGAGGGGAGCATTTCAATTGTTACACACCATACGGCGCCACGATAGTTTGACTAACATAAGTATATGCACATTGTCACCACCAGATGTCTTAACAGTAATTTTGGACGCACTGGCAAACTGACTGCCTTACATACTATCAGTCCTATCGGTTATATCTCCAAGCAATTGTTTCCATTTTTTCTTCTCCTCTATGCTTAATTTCTTATTCCCCCTGATGACATACAACTCAGATTTGATTTTTCTCTTTAACTCGAATAAGAATGCTCCTTAAAATAACTTTCTTTATGTAACAAGAAATGTTCAGGAATTCAAGTCCACCTCATACTTGACACTATGGAATGGGCATAGGAATGTCCATGCTCACTAATACTCATGCCTGCATGTTATGTTTTATTTCTTGTAGAGACAATGCCGACACTGACCGCAGGACTTGTAGCTGAGGCCAATGACAAGTGGGAGACAGAGAGACAGGAGTCTGCCTACCTCCCAAGCAATATTGATATTGAGGCATCCAACCTTGAAATACACATATCTTAGTATTTAGCAGGCGGTGGACTATGTATGTGTTCTGTGTCAGCATGTGAATATGGTGCTTTGTATGTGGTTTGTACGCATCCATGGTAAGGCCTGGCGCTGGCCACAGTGGATAAGATACAAATTCATTCTCGTCCTACAACCATGGAAAAGTGTAATTTGTGGTATATATAATTTGTGGTGATTTTGTAAAATCATTATTTTATATAATATTATGTATATATATGTGTGTTGAAATAAAAATATGTGAATTTGGAAGTTATTGATTGCTGTACCTGCTCCAGTATCCACTCAGTACCCCCTGCAGTACTCCTCTAGTACCCCCTGCATTGCTTCCTTGTGGACCTTGTCCTGTATGTCGCACCCACACAGACATATTGGCATCCATAACCCCTTGCAGGAAAATGCACAGGCAGACAGCTAGGGCTCTTGAGGCCTTAATTCGACAAATTAGACCCTTTCTTAAATGGACAAATTTCAAAGGCAGCTATAGTGACAAACAACAAAGACACTTTCTTAGCCTGACAAATCGACAAAGACCTTAATAATCCTTACCGACAAAAAAAAAAATCTATATAGTGAATTGTGGTGCCGGCGAGAGTCAGGCTGGTTCTGACTCTGTCCGGTACCATGTTCCGGGGTTCCGGATGCTCTCCCGTTAGGCTCCGGACGAGAGGCCAGGGGCTGTAGTTCTAGTATGTTCCGACAGAGGTCGTAATTACTTATTGATACGCATTTATAACTTATTTTTATGATTTGCTCTTATGCTGTTCTGTATGTCCTTATAAACACCTTTTACTATTGAGATGCTTGTCATTCATATATCTTACTGCCACAAGTTGTAAGGGTTGGCATAGGCTCTCCGAGCTCCAACCGCGGCAGGTGTGTTTGGTATAATAAAGGACTTGGCTGGCGAGGACCGTTAGAACCTGGTTGTGTTGTTATTTGCACTAGTTCCATAGCCACTAGGGTACGGGGAAATAGCGAGACACTACAATTTGGTGCCGTGACCAAGCGGTCCGCTAGTTGGCCAGGAGGAAAGAGACGCGCCTATCGGAGGGGGATCCTAGCGCTGGGACCCCCCAATGGCCGATAGGGTGTCCGCAGTTGCCGCAAGACCGGACTGGTTAGCTGAACATGTTCAGCTATTACAATTCGGGGACGATTTCAGGGTTGAACCGGAACGAGAATTGTCGCCTACTAGGGTGGATCCGGAGAATAATGCGCCTGGAAGCGAGGTTGGTGAGTTTAAGGGAAAGGATCAACGGACCGCGCCACGGCGCCCGGAGGAGAGGATAGGCAGACGACTGCCGGAAATGGTAGATTTAGGGACGGGAAGTGACTGGAGCATGTCTGAAGGTGGTCGGGCGTATCGTCCCGAAGCGCCACCGGATTTATTCCAGCCACAACCGGAACAGAAACGGAAGGTGCAACAAGTCGGACAGTTTCCCATTCTGGAACCAGCCCCACCTTTGCCGCCGCCCCCGAGAAGGGTGGAAAGACCTCAAGAAAGAAGGAAGGAGGGGAGGGAAGGAAATGCATGGGACTCTCCAGTGATTCCGGCTCGAGCCAGGTTGGAGGGTCACTCCCCGCTGGTGCCAGCTCCGGCCGGAAGGGCGTTGAACGAATCCGTGGCCTCTGAACCATGGGAACCGATGACCCCAGGTAATAGCCCGATGCGGCGGGTGGGCGTACGAAAACGTAACCGTTACTTACCGGAACAGGGAGATGTGGCACAAGAGAATAGGATGCAGACGAAATTAAGTGAAGAATGGGAGATGGATCTGACAAGAGGGAATAATAGGCGGATGACCGTCGAGAAAATGGACGCTCTGCTGGGATTACAGCGGCGTCAAGCTGCGCGTATGGATGTAGATATCAGCGCCACTGCCAGGCGCGGGCGTGAAGCCCTGCGCGCGGCGGCGGCCACAGCTGAGGACCTAGCAAGGGCAAGAGACGAAGAGGAATTTTTGCGGAACCGGTTGTTAGTACAGGAGGATGAGATGACTAGGCTGCATAAGGAGTTGGATGCAGAGCGGACAAAAAGGGAGAGAGAACGCAGTGACGCTCAAGCTAGGGAAGATACGGTGAGGACCGATCTCCTGAGGCAATTCGGAAAGGCAAGAGCGGAGACTGCTCCTGAGTATGTGCAGAGCACACCTATGCGACCGAAGCCAGATGCCCTGTCGGACGCCTCCTACGTTAGGCTGATGCATGAGCTGCCGGAGTTTGGCCAAGCCAGGAGGGGGGGAACCCGGAATGTAGTAATTCGATCTCCGCCTCAAGCCCGGGAAAGGTCACGGGACCCGGAACTCCAAGAAGCCATTAATACGGCTAGGCTTATGTGCGGTGGCGAGGAGGACCATCAACCGGCGAAACAAGAGAAACGGGTCACGATAGTCGCGGACACGCCCATTCGAATGAACCGGCGTTCGATGGATCCGGCCGCAGACTATGAACCGGATGATGAACCGGAGGGCTTTGTGGTGCCAGAACACAGTGAAGCCAAACCAATGCGGAACCCGAAGCCGCTAACCTTCCCTGAGTGGGATGGGAAGCAGGATTGGAGGGAATATCAAAAACGGACCGCGTCGGTATCAGCCGCAATGAATTGGGATCCGGAGACTTATAAGGTCCAGTTGCTGGCGGCGGTGGGTAGCCATATGCCGTTCGCATCGGGTCTAAAAGCAAGCAACTATACGGTACGGGAGTTATTGAAAATTATGGAAAATGATTACCGGTCGGAGAAATCGGTGAATACCCGCCGGGACTCGTTGTTTGCACTAAAACAGACGCCGGGTCAGAGCCCCGCTAGCTTCGCAACATTGGTCTCTGAGAAAGCGCTCCATGCGTTTGGGAAATGGGATACAACGCTGCATGTGTTGGCAGTGCGGGTATTTCTGACAGGGTTAATAGATCCGGAAATGACCCGATATGTGGCCTTACAGGAGCCAAAGAATGTGGTAACTGCAGGGGCTTGTGCGACACGATACCGGGATGTATGTGGGGGAGTTGGGATGGCCGCGAAGGTTATGTCCATCGGCACCGCAGACATCCCCCTCTCCCATGGAAACGAACGGAATGAAGAGCATGGTGCTGGCAAACCGTGTGGATCGCTAGGAGGTGACTCGGCTGAGCTGCAGGCGTTCCGGGCATGGCAGGGAAAGCCACAAACAGGGGAAGATAGGAAAATGGATAAGACAACTACTGGGGGGAAGGGAGAAGACAAATCCAACTTCCGGAGAGGCCCTCCACGAACAATACGTTGTTATTATTGTTTAGAGGAAGGCCATATGGTGGCAATTGCCAACGGAAGGTTAAACACCTGAAGGCGTTAGATGAATATGTCCGGGAAAGTGAACGTCGGCAGCAGGAAAGGGGAAACAGCCCAGGGCCCTCTTAGACGGTGATAGGAGGAGCCCGGAGGAAAAGACACACACCGCGGAATGTCGAAGGACTGGGGTCCAGCCGGATCGGGAAGGGCAGGAGGTGTCCTCTGCTTGGCTAGGGGACGCCCGTGGAAGTAGCAAGGGGAGGAGGAACGACACAGATCGTCCAAGTACTGGTTCGGTGAAAGCCACGTGCTCCGTGATGACAGTGCGCATGGGAGCACCGGAACACGCTTGCTCCGGCGGACAGATACTGAAGGTAGAGTATCGGGGTTATACCTCCAAAGTGAGCAAGATAATGGTCTGTGATCTCCGGAATTTTGACATAAGGGTATCCGACCGGAACGGTCCGCTTCTGGCAGATCGGATGTACGCGGATGTACGACTGGTAAACGTGACCGGACAGTTCTTGGTAGACTGGGGGGCGCAGTGTACGCTGCTCAAAAAATGGGTCTATGAGAGCTTGACTGTAAAACCGTTTTTAACACCGTGCCGTGTGACGTGTTTCGCAGGCACCGGTCATCATTTGCAGACACATGGGTGTGTACGAATCGCTCTGGGAATGGGAGGCGTTTGGTACGCCATAAATTGTCTGGTAGTAAGCGGGTTAAAGGGAGAGGAAGCAGGTATACTGGGGATGGATTTTATCCATATACACCGGTGTAATTCCGATTGGTCCGGGAAGTTCACCCTAGAGGATGGTGAGCAGACGGTATGGTGCCGGACACTGCAAAGCGGGTCTCTTACAAGCAATAGGAGTGAGGGCATCTTTGTGGATGCATTTGCTCATGTCTGTAGCGGCATAGACCTGGTGACGGCAGCAGAAGATCTATTCTTCGAACCGGGCGAGTTGGAATTAGGGAAGTACGTGGTTGGGGACCACCTGTTGATTGCCGACCGACCGGGTGGGGCTGTGTCCCTGTACAACCCTACTGGATCTCCTCTCATTTTATGTCTGACTGCCGGGCAAACCTGGGAGGAGAATAGTTCTCCAATCGTGGACATGGACTTACTAGAGCCGGAGGTGCCGATGCCCCCGAGCGAAGTTTGCCCATTGGAAAGATTGGTAAGGGAATCAGACCTGGAAGTAGCGGTCCAGCGTTCTGATCTCCTGCAGCTATTACGGAATTATAAGGAGTGCTTCCGGTTGCCAGGCGAGATGTTGGGACAGACAACCAAGGTCCTACATAGCATCGACACTGGTGATGCGGTTCCGATTAAAACGGGGTATAGGCGTCTGCCTCATGCGAAGCGGGAATCGGCTGAAAGACAGATTAAGGAGATGCTTGAGAAGGGAGTAATAGAGCCCAGCATTAGCCCCTGGGGAGCGGGAATAGTGATTGTAGGAAAGAAAGATGGAACGGATCGGTTTTGTTCTGATTACCGTCCGCTGAATTCAGTCACGAAAAAGGATTCCTTTCCGCTTCCCCGGATCGATGAATGTTTGGAAGCGTTGGGAGGAAATAAATGGTTTATTGCGTTGGACTTGGAGAGTGGGTACTGGCAAATAGCCCTGGATGAGCAAAGCAAGGAAAAGACAGCTTTTGTCTCTACCCTGGGGTTGTTCCAGTATCGCGTTATGCCTTTCGGGTTGTGCAACGCTCCGGCCACGTTCGAAAGAATGATGGAGCAGATGCTCCAGGGGCTGCGTTGGAAGTGTTGCTTGGTTTACCTGGACGACGTAATTATCTTCGGACCAACGTTTGAGAAGACCATGGGAAATTTGGAATTGGTTCTAAGCCGCCTCCGGGATTACGGTTTGAAGTTGAAGTCTAAGAAATGCGAGTTGTTTAAGTCACAGGTTCAATACCTGGGTCGGATTGTGTCCGAGGCCGGGGTGCGTCCGGACCCTGAAAAGATAAGAAAAGTACAGTCTTGGCCGACACCGCGGACGGTCAAGGAGGTGCGGCAGTTTTTAGGGTTTGCATCATATTACCGCGAATTCATGCCGGACTTTGCGGAGGTAGCGGAACCGATCCAGAATTTAGTGGTCGGAGGGGATCAGAGGAGCAGCCGGACAGTTGTCTTTGATGAGGTGTGCAGGGCCGCGTTTGATCGGTTGAAAGACTTGTTGACTAGGGCACCAGTTCTGGGATACCCTCAACCGGTCGGCACCATTATTTTAGACACGGATGCCAGTGGATTCGGTATGGCTGGGGTATTATCTCAACTACAAAGCGGTAAGGAGGTGGTTCTGAGTTACGCTAGCAACACTCTAACCCGGCCGCAACGGAACTACTGCGCAACCAAAAGGGAATTGTTGGCGGTGCTGACCTATTTATGCAAGTTTCAGCATTATATAATCGGACAAGCGGACTTTACGTTGCGGACGGACCATGCGTCCCTCAGGTGGCTAATGCATTTTAAGGATCCCACTAACATGCTGGCTCGGTGGTTGACCACCTTGCAGCATTATGGGATCCAGGAATCGCAGGTGGTGCACCGGCCAGGGAAACGACATATCAACGCGGATGCGTTGTCACGTTTACCTGTAAGGAAATGCCCTAGGGAGGACTGCCCGGACTGCGGAGTCCACGATGCTGTCATGGCTGAGTTGACAATGGAGTATCAGCTGTTCTCCAGTCTAACAGGGGATCGGCTACGGGTGGCCCAGGAGGCGGACGATGTGCTTACAAGAGTCATAGGGATAGTCCAGAGGGGAGACCCTTGCCCGGACGCCGTGGCTCTGCGAGCGGAGGGGAATGAGTTCTGTTTTTACATGAAATTACTCTCTTCTCTGAAGGTGACGGATGGGTTACTAAGTATGGACTGGGAAAGCGAGAATGGAGTGATATACGAACGAGTGGCAGTCCCTGCTGGTTTGCGTCATGAGCTGTTCCTGACTTTGCATGGAACGAAACTCGCGGCCCACTTCGGGGAATTCAAAACGTATCAAGCTGCGTTACAGAAGTTTATATGGCCCCGGATGCGCGGCGATATCTCCGACTGGGTACGGGGCTGTGATGTGTGTGCCTCGTGCAAAAGCCGAGAGGGGAGGGGCATTGCTCCATTAAAGAAGGAAATACATGGCGTGCGTTGGAGCCGTGTAGCGCTGGATATAATCGGACCATTCAGAAAGACTCCGAGAGGGAATGTTTGCGTAATGGTAGTGACGGACTATTTGTCAAAATGGGCCGAGGCCTATCCACTCCCGGACCATACAGCGGTTACTTGTGCAATGGCGCTCTTCACGGAGTGGATCCTGCGTTATGGGCCACCGATCTCTTTGCAAACGGACGGTGCCCCTGAGTTCCGGTCGGCGCTGTTAAAGAATCTTTTAGAAATGTTAGAAATCGAGAAACTAATGACCTTGCCGTACAGACCGCAGTCAAACGGGCAGGTAGAACGGTTTAACAGGGTTTTGGTGGAGCAACTCTCATGTCTGACGGAGTACGAAGATATTAACTGGGATCTACTGGTGCCATGTATCGCGCATGCATACCGGGGGGCCGTGCACAAGAGTACTCATTGTACGCCCAATATGGTAGTGTTTGGAACGGAAGTGACTGTTCCGGCGGACATCATCTACGGAACGATGGATGGGGAAGTGGATTTTCCATGCCCTACGGTATTCGTGGAAGAGATCCGTAGTCTCTTGTCTAAAGGACATCGCTTTGTAAGGGAAAGGCTGGGGTGTGCAGCCGTGTATCAGAAACGGTACTTTGACTGGAGGGCTCGCCCGAAGGTTTTTAAGGAAGGAGATGTGGTATGGAGATATTCCACTCCTCTGGCACAGAAGAAGTACGGTCCCAAATGGGACGGGCCTTTCGAAGTGCTAAGAAGGGTGCAGGGATCCACTTATGAGCTAAGGACAATGGCTGGTATACTCAGATGGAATGGGAACCTGTTAAAGCTAGCATTTGATGCAAAAGGGCAGCCGCTGCAGGTGGTAAATCTGCACCGTGCGGAGGAGTATCAAAAGCAGCAGATGGCCGGGCACGAAATATTGAGGGAGGACGGAAGGGGTAAAACTGTCCCAGGGAAAGATGCCCCTATGGTGAAGCCCGGCCCTGTAATAGTAAAACATACAAAGAGGCGCGGAAGGCCCCCGAAATCGGTCAAGAAGGATCTTGCCCAACCGCTAGCAGATCCTGATGAATCAGCGGGGAGCCTGCCATCGGACAGTGATTCTGAGTGTACCCCGGACGCTGCAGAACAGGGTGGTGACTTGCGGATGGACACGGTAATGGATAGAATATCGAAATCCGGATACCTGGCGGGGCGCCCACGTCGGCAGGTACAACCCCCGGATAGATATGGCTATGAGTGAGGAGAACAGGAAAGAAAAAAAATGACACAACGAGAAGTACTAAGAATCGGACGTTCCGGGCACGGGCTCCAAAAGGGAGTAGGGAACGGCTCGATAAGGGTTGAAATGGATAACCTACCACTGTGCGAGGAAAGACCAGGCTGAGAGGTGATCCGGGGAGGGAGTTGGCCGAAGAAACATATATTCCTGGATGGTGGAGCCAAAAGGGTGGAAACTAAGGAATAATCCCAAGTCCGGGTGGCTCAGCTGGTCACATGGAAGAAGGAGGAAAACGCCCAGCTCGGGGACGTTACTAGTGTCACGTAGGCAGGTAGGGTATACCCTAATTGAGCAATTGGGGACCTAGGTATTGAGGTGACGCGACGGGGCGTGAAACCGCTCGGAGACAGCTAAAAATAGATTGGTGGAGACTGGTGATTGGCTAAGGCGCGAGGGCAGGGTCACGTGACCAGGGGAGGAGCAGATGTGTGGCAGAAGCATCTCAGAACTCACACCACGCGGTTGTGTGTCCTGCCGAGCTAGACTTTGAGCGAAACTTTTTTGAGAGAAGCCTTGAGTTGTGAGAGTTGGAGATTGGCGTTGACCTGTAGACACTAACTGGATTGACTTACTCATTGTGCGTGAGCCTATGAGTAAGGAGGAGAAGATGGAGACTGGGGATGGGGCAGTAGCCCCTGAACCGAACAAGGAGGAAACCGGTGGAGACCAGGAGGGAGCCGTGGGCGAGGCAAAAGCCCCACCTGAGTTGAAACTGGTATTGAAGAAGAGAAAGAAACGGAGTACCACTAAGGCTAAGGACAAGGAGGAAGACATGGAATACGAACAGGCGGAGGACCAAGGAAGTCCGGCCAAGGTGGTTAAATCCTCAGCCGGAGCTAGGCCTAAGGTTGGTGTTGGAAGTGGGTCATCGGTTGGGGTAGACCGCTCCCGGTCGTGGGGCCGTGAAACAAACCCTCGTCGGAGATACGACCGGAGCACTAGTTCTAGTGCCACAGCGGAGACACTGGCTGATGTGCACGAGCAACACAAACGGACTCGGTATCATGGGAAGCAAAAAGTGTTTGAGGACCCCAACATTGGAATCCGGAGCACCACCCGGTGGCGGGACAAGGACATAGTGGAGGGTGTCCGGCTGAAAATAAACATGTTGGCCCCCATGGAACCAAAAGCCGGTGACGGGATTACGAAGGCTGAGGAATCGGAGGATGAAGATGAGGCTTTGGGAGAGTTCACGGCGGAACGACCCCTTATGGCTCAGTATGAACGGTTGTTTCATTTTTTGAAAGGCAGGACGGGCAGGGAAGCTAATCCGCATATGGTGCTGCCCGTGAACCTAAAAAGGAAACTGGATGGTGCTCCTAAGATCTGGCAGGAGGGAAATCGGTGCCCTTTTACATACTGCCGGTTGATTAGTGATGACTGGAACCCGGGAGGCATTAGGTGCTTTGCAACGAGGGAGAGGTTTTTCAGGCACATGTGTGAGGAACACTGTCCATCGGTGCAGGTGTATACGTGCCCGCACCCGATCTCGTGCCTGGTAAAACTGGATCGCAAGTCTGACATGATTCGGCATCTAAAGGTGGCTCATAGGAATGGGGAACCGTTGGCAAAGTCACTGGTGGCCGGATTTAAGTGTTTGACTAAGGAAATACCCAACTATGGGTACCAGCGGTTCACCCGGATGGGGCAAAATGAATGGGAACAGATAGTGGCTTTGGAGTCCGGAGCAGCGCAACCCCGCTTCAAAAGGATGGTGCGGTGTCCGCCAGCTCCGGCCCCAGAGAGGAATGCATGGGGGAGGGCAGGACCTGTGCTTGCCCCACCCCCTCCCCTCGCACCTATACCAGCACCACGGAGGATTCCGGCCGCTGCTGCCTTTGGTAGTGCACAGCAGATGGAGACAGCTGCTAAACTGTCAGCTGCTGTGGCCCCGCGGGAGGTAGTCGCGGCAACGGTGGAGCCTCTGCAGGAGCAGGAGCCAGTGGCCGACCCGGCGGAAAATGATCCGGAGGCAAACATAGGCCAGGGTGCACATGGGTTACCCCCGGAGCAGGAAGTAACCCGTGCACTGGATATGATCGATGGCGCTATGAAACAGGGAATACAGAATACGGAACAAGCAGTGATTGTGGCAATGGACGCTGTACGGAACAACGTGGGTGCAGCTCTCATGTTGTTCGGTGATCTCGGGTATGTACGAGATACAGCGGCTCGGGTGCCCGGACTGGAGGCCCGGGTCAATGAACTGGAAAACCAACTAGAGTTCTTCCAGCAAAAGGATAGGGCGAATCGGGACCTAATCCTGGGCTTGGAGTTTAAGTTACACCAGGCCAGGAACGGGGCTCCGTCGCCGAAAAGGAAGCGGTCTGACCAGAGGGAGGAGGAGGAGTCGGACACCAGGAGAAAGGAGGTGGAGAGACAGAGAGCGAATCTGGACTGTATGAAGGAGGAGATCTGCCAAACGATTAAGGCTGCATTTGAGACGGCAATAGTGCCCAGGCAGCAGCTGGTGATGCCGCCGGGGATATACCCCACTCCGGGCCGGACACCTACTGCGGAGGCCTGGGGGCCATCTCTTATGGAAGGGCCTCCAGGATTGCTCTCGCCACTGGGAGGACAGGGGGTAGACCGGAACCCCCCCCGACCGAGGAGAAGTTACCTGGATGATAGTGGTCTGGAGATGCAACCGGGGCCTGTGATGCCAACAAAACCGTTGACCCCGGTACGTGTTAGGGAAAGGGGAGCAAAACAGGAGGAAAAGGTAGCTCCTGTGGAGCAAATGGATACGGCAGCGGTGAGGCCGGTTTATGAACCCGTCTCCCTACCGGGTAGCCCAACCCCGGAGCAGCACATGAGGACTCTAGTGCTGAGGAGTCCGGTGCCTAGGCGTCCGGTGGCAGCCGGGGTGGTGGGTGTGACACCAGTAACACCGAGAACGGCCGCCAAAAGGACAGTGGAGCTCAGGCAGAGGTGGGAGAACTCCCCTCTGGCGGCTCTTGGAGTGGTTCCGTGCTCTGTGGACCTGGGTGCCCGGTTGGATGAACAGAAGGATTTGTTGGAAGAGGCAAAGGATGTCCCGTTGCCAGACGACGGGGACATCGACCTGGATTTTGCGTTTGTGGACTTAACGAACACAGACGCAGACGCAGAGGACCCACCGGACCCCGCGAATGTAATGGTGCCATCCATTTCAAAGGCAGAGGAAGACCGGTTGTTGAAAACAGGAAACTTGAGCGATGATGAGGTGGGAGACTTCTAGGCGGAGTGCCCGGTAAGAGAAGTAAATAAAAACTGATAGTGCAATGGAAGTATACGACTGGTTTGAATGAAACCAGTTTTGTGTGACTGCAGCGTGGGAGCGTCAGTATCCCAGCGACTGACTACGCCGATTGACGACCCGGACGGAGGCAGATCTGGAGAAGCCTCGCCAGCCGTGGGAAAGGAGGAAGTTCCTTCTTCCTTATGTTTTATGTACAAGAATATGCTGTTTGGTGCGGCTATTATGATTTTTGTTACCTCTTCAAAAAGTTGGACTTACCTCTTCAAAAAGTTGGACTTACCTCTTCAAAAAGTTGGACTTACCTCTTCAAAAAGTTGGACTTACCTCTTCAAAAAGTTGGACTTACCTCTTCAAAAAGTGGGACTAATATCTTCAAAAACTGGATTTACCACTGTAAGAAGTAAGCTTGTTATACTATGTTTTTCACAAACAATACATTCCAAGATTTGGTTTTAATAGGAACAAAATGACTTGGTGAACAATATAACTAGTGCCTGGACTAATATTGGACACTTGGGATCATACCTCTAGTCTGTGATAGTGCCAGTATCGAACTGTGTGTTCCGGACCAAGAATATTTACTAGTTGAAACCAAGAACATTTCTACAGGTATTGATGCTGATCAGATAAGTTGTATTATTTGATCATTATTTGCATTGAACATGTATTTCCATTGTTCCTACTTTTTCCTTCATTATTCCAACTTTTGTTGCTGAAACCAATATGTTTTAGGCAACCTTATGGTCCAGTCGCTTTGGGTCTGGTACGGTTGCCAACCTCCAAAAATAAAGAGGGAGGGGGGCATTGTGGTGCCGGCGAGAGTCAGGCTGGTTCTGACTCTGTCCGGTACCATGTTCCGGGGTTCCGGATGCTCTCCCGTTAGGCTCCGGACGAGAGGCCAGGGGCTGTAGTTCTAGTATGTTCCGACAGAGGTCGTAATTACTTATTGATACGCATTTATAACTTATTTTTATGATTTGCTCTTATGCTGTTCTGTATGTCCTTATAAACACCTTTTACTATTGAGATGCTTGTCATTCATATATCTTACTGCCACAAGTTGTAAGGGTTGGCATAGGCTCTCCGAGCTCCAACCGCGGCAGGTGTGTTTGGTATAATAAAGGACTTGGCTGGCGAGGACCGTTAGAACCTGGTTGTGTTGTTATTTGCACTAGTTCCATAGCCACTAGGGTACGGGGAAATAGCGAGACACTACAGAATAATATAAAATATAGTGACTTAACGACAAAAGAATTTTCTTCCCAAATCTATTCCCAAATAGATGAGATCAGCATGAGAATGGGGGTGAGTCAGGGGCAGTACCAGAAGGCAGGCCTAGGGGGGGCACACTTGAGGTCAAAATCTTCTGAATTTGCCTGTTTTGAATTCCATTGCAATGCATAACAGTTAATTTGCCTAATGACAATGTAATAAATCCCCCCACAACACTAATTTGTCTAACAAAAATGACAACCCAATTTTCTTGCACCACATAAAAATTTTTTGAGAAAATAAAATTAACGAAATTAATTGTCTCTATTGAGACCCTCTTGAGTCCTCACATTTATTTTGTCAAGAATTTACATTTTACAGGAACTTGTCATGTTTCCTTTGGGAAAAGGAAATAACTGAAAACCCCAAATTGTCCAAATGATGAACAAATCATAACTGTAAATTGTTCACCCTCACTGATTCTTGTTTGAATACCAATTTTGAGACCATCTGAAATTAAAAACCCTGTTGAGACATTCTGGGTCTAAAAATGCTTTTTGAATAGAGGCCCTGAAACTACATTATAGAAATATAGTTTAACGTTAAAAGAATTATTAAGCTAAAATAAAATATGGGGTTATTGGGAGTGTTGTACATGTAGAGTCACCAGTTTGAAGGAAAATGCAAATTCTGGCAGTGCTTTAGAGGCCATTTAGGGGCCCTCTGCCCCTCTGAGTTAGGGGGGGGCACAGGACCATTTTAGGGGGTCTAGGGGGGGCCAGTGCCCCCCAGCCCCCCCTGGTACCGCCACTGGTGAGACAATGGAGGGGGGAGGAGAGGTTGCGTGGGGGTGGGAGGAGGAGAGAGCAGAGATTCATGCACACACACACACACACATGGGCAGAATGAATTAACACTGCTTGAAAGAATAATAAACACTCTCAGCCAATTAGTCACCTATAAAATATCACGTGTGCAAAGTCATATAACCTAAACATGTGTAGAACTATTCGGGTTTATTGCACAAGTTAGTGAAAGCGATCATTAGCTGCTTGGACATTGAACAGAGAGGAGCATGAGACTAAGAGATGCCTGCTCATTGACCCCCCGCCCACCCAGCCGCCAACATACCCTCAACCCTATTCACCCCACACTTCTCTCTCACCTCCCTCACCCTTAATGTAAATAAGCTATGAATTAATTAACCAAACGTGTGGTTAAGTAACACCCCCTCCCCTGTTTCCTTGACAACAGGTGTTAAGTAAATAAATTAAATATTGTTTTGTTTTTTTTACATCAACTTTATTCAATATGTCAACAAATCCTTTGTTTAACCAGGCATATCGACATCTAGATTTACAGAGATGCAATCTATCAAAAAGAGTCCCATGCCGGCAACTTTTGTTTTGAGATATAGGGCTCCTAAGGTGGTATAGGACTTTTTCGGTCGAAATCTTTTTTTCCCGTAATATCAATCTTTAATATGCTTTTTGTGAGACTGGAAAGTATTTTGTAAAATAAACAATAATTTATGCTTCATAATGGCCGGTAAACATTTTCATAACATGGTTGGATGGGTTTAAACAAAGGAGTCGGAGGCTATTTTTCACTAAATTCACTCGTACGCCGTGGACATTTGAGCGTAGGGTACCCCAGCACATTTGGTATCCTCGGAAAGCCGCAAATCTCCTCTATCCAATGCCAGTCTTCCCTTTTGAATGCCCGCGTAAGTTAACCAATCACAGAGCTCTATCAAAGTGCATTCGGCGTAAACATTTGTTGCTAGGGAGCCCACGTGTAGTGGAAACAGCCCACTGTGATTGGTCCAGCCGCTCCGAAAGATCAACTTCCGGCTGACGCCATCTTCTAGCATGGTCTTGGATTTGAATCGAAGCGACCAGTTATTCCTCGATTCCAGACAATTCAAGACGTGTTTTACTCTCCAACAAAGTTTTAAATGGACCAAGGTTTATCATTTAAACATGGCAGCTGAGGCCACCGTCGCAGAAGCTCTTAATGGCATCATTCGAGCCAATTTGGGAGGTGTTGTCGACAACTCCGAATGGCGTAACCTCATTGAGGAATATTTTGTGTTCAACGAGGAAACAGAGACGGTGGAATCTGACTCGGATGGAGAACCAGACGTCCCAGATCCTCCTGAAACTCAGGACACGAATGAGGAAGAAGCTGAGGAAGAATCAGAACCTATTATTATTATTGACCACATGCAGGCAGTCCTGGACAAGGAACGGGAAAAGTGCTCCACATTTAGGTAAGTCATCTATAATCCAATGCTGTTATGTGTGAGAGATATATTGTGTGTATATTTAAATGTTCTAAATTTGATCGGTAGAGGTTTTACCTCGCCTCATGCTGTTCATGCATGGGGACTCGGAAGCATCGAGTCGAGATCGGGGGAGTAAACTATTTACTTAGGATGTCTGATATTCCGTAATCGTCTCGTGTGGAATGTAGGGTTAAAAATGTATTACTTGTAACAACATGTCAGTTTTGGGCAAATTGAAATCTAGGATTTTGTCCATTTCAGTCGTAACTGCCATTTGTTTAACAACGGGCCGTGCATAGACCAGTTCACGGTGGAACAGCGCATCGCTCATCGGTCGGAACATGACCAAATCCATCTAGGTAATTATTTTTAAAAATGTTTTTCTCTATTGTCTCTATTGTCTCATGAATGTATAACACTCATTCAGTATTTTAAGCTGTAGTTTGTTCAATTATGAGCACACAGAGACCTTATTACATGGGATAACTAATTACATAGGATAACTAATTACGTAGGCTAACTGTAGCGAATCATGCTGGTCGGGGGGATTTAAGATTTGTGTCGGTGATATTTTGGTGGGTCCCAACATCATTATTATATTTTTGTTATACTGTCGTTTCAGATGAGCTTGACATGGCACTCTTTGGTGTTTTCAATACTGTTACTGACAACAGTGATCGATGCAGTCCAACAAAGAAGGGGCGCCAATGGAAGGGAGAGAGACAACACCCAAAGAGCCACTACAGAATGCATAACAAGCCTATTTGCAAAGCTACCTTTAAATTCCTTTACAAGTGAGTATTATCATTAATCTTGTTGTGCCCATTAATGCTGAACAGTATAATAACATGATTATTTGCTAAGAATCATTATTTTGTATTCTTATTTACAATCCTGCATTATGTTTAATTTCTTCCTTTGCTATTAAATCATTAATTTTTCTATTTTTCTCTTCTCTCTCTTTGCTTCTAGGATTAGCCAAAACTTGCTGACTGTTTTGCTAAAATCCTTCAGCGAGGATGGTCTCGTCACTCGTACACGACAGGGTGGTGGTTACCGTGCTGTCAGGTCATTGCCAATAGATGATCTGAAGAACACAATCAACTTCATCACATCTTATGCCGAAATACATGCTCTTGTCTTGCCAGGCAGAGTAGCTTCACACCATAGAGACGACCTCCTCATTCTCCCCTGCCGTTCTACAAAAGCTGAAGTTCATCGTCTTTACACACAAGCCATACAAGAGACTGACAATAGGGCTGTTGCCTACTCCACTTTTGGCCATCTATGGCGTAAATATCTTCCTAAAATAGTCGTCCCATGACAGACCTCTGCTGGGAGTGCCAGTGTAATAACAGAGACATTTCCTGTAGTAGTAATTTACCTGAAGTTGTGAAAGCTGCCAAGTTAACGAAACAGCAGAAACATTTAGACACTGTAACCGCCGAAAGAACTCTTTATCAGAAATTTTGTGCTGATGCAAAAGAAGCATACAGAGACAATGGAGAACCCCCCCCTGGGCAAACATGCCCCTTGCTCATGTGACATTCGAGTGCATCTCAGTTTTGACTTTGCACAACAAATGCATTTACCTTCCTATCCGATGCAACCAGGTCCCCTTTATTTCCTGACCCCAAGGAAGGTAGGCCTGTTCGGTATTTACATGGAAGGAATGCCTAGACAAGTGAATTATCTTATTGATGAGAGCCATTGCACCAGTAAGGGATCAAATGCAGTTATTTCTTATCTGAATCATTACTTTGAAAACTATGGTCTGGGGGAGAAGCATTTAACTGAAACTCAACTCGGCAGAACTGGAGTATGCTACAGAATACCGATACCTGGGCTTGGAAATTGACGAAGGCCTGACTTTCAATCCCCACATAATATCAAAAATTGAACAGGCAATCAAGCGACTTAAAGCCACAGCCAAAATTAGCCATGCTCTCACAAGTAAAAACACACTTTTGATATATAAAACAATGGTACGCCCGGTGTTCGACTTCTGTGACATATTCTATGTTCCAGCCCAAAAGAGACATTTAGACAGAGTACAAGCAATTCAAAATTCATTCCTGTGACTAGTATACAAAATTAAAAAAAGAGATAGCGTCAAGGATCTTCACCGGGAAATGAGAATACCATTTCTCGATGAGAGAAGAGACTCACGCCTTCTCCTCCTAGCCCATGAGATGAGCTGTGATGAGAAGTATATAGAGTATATATCAACACCCTACCCTCCTACATCAAATCACTCTCAAACAACCAAGTCTCCTGTCAGCTTTATGCCGATGACACAATACTCTATGTCTCATCTCCTTCCATTCCCAAATCCCTCGAAATACTTCAATCCTCACTGCCCTACCTTGAAAACTGGTGCTCCAGAAACAAATTAACAATTAATGCAAACAAAACAAAAGCCATGATCTTTGAAAATAGATCCAGATCAAAAAAACAAACACCCTCCCTGAAACCCCTAATTTTATCTGGCTCTGATATTGAAATTGTACAAGAATTTAAATACCTTGGAACCACACTTGACTCAAACCTTAATGCCATTGCCCACATCAACTCAACAATAAATAAATCTAACATTGCCCTATCAAGCTTAGCAAGAATCAGACCTTTCCTCTCTAAACCAACAGCAATCCAAATTGTCAAATCCATGCTAATCCCCCACCTTGAATTTAACTCATGCTTCCTGAATATGTCCTCCTGCTCAGCCAAACAAAAACTAGATAGATCCCTTAAAAGAGGCGTCAGAATTGCAGCCCTACTCAAAAGAAAAGAAAGTCCCTCTCTTGCCATGCTCAAGCATAACATTCTTCCCCTCGAAACAAGAAGAAATATCCAAATTCTTATGATAGCCCACAGGAGAGCCCATTCCCAAAACAAACACCCATTCCTTAAGCAAGAACCGCAACGAATCACCAGAAACCAATCTGCCCTAAATCTCCCCATCACACGCCCAAACCTTGAGACTTTCAAACGCTCGCCTGGCTATCTAGGCGGAACCCTTTGGAATAACCTCCCGAAACCCATCAAAGAATTACAAGACAAAAAGTCCTTCAAATCAGCCCTCATGAAACACCTCCTTCAACACTAACACAACTGTTAACTCATTGGAGAAGCTGTCGAAATAAAGTCTTTAAAAAAAAAAAAAAAAAAAAAAAAGTACCTTGACAACAGGAAAATAAATCTTCGCAATCTTGCAAATGGGAAAATGTTAAAAATCCCAATGACGAAAACAGAGAGAATTAGAAAATCATTTTTTATCCAGGCACCATCCCTATTCAATAAACTGCCACAAGCAGGTAGAAACTGCCCCACCATCCCTGACCTCAAAACATACCTTGAAGAAAACTTTTTTCATACTCAGGAGAGGAGGGCCCAGCACAGTCAATAAACAATCAGTGACGTAGTGCTTGTTGGTTCTGTCTCTCTCCACAAACTGCTGTTACATTGTTGTAATATTATATTATTGTCATTACAGTTGCTTTAAATATAAAGACGGGCCAGTGTTCACCAGAATGCTACCCGCAACTGTAAATGCACAGGGGAAGTGCAGCCCGGTGGTGACACAGTGTTCACCAGAATGCGACTCACTGACTGGCTACAACATCCCCATATATTCACATGAAACATGTGTACGGTCTTGGTTAAATACGATGAGGTGGGCAAGCTACGTAGAAACTAGATCTAGAACTAGAACAGTAAATTACCCACAAATTTTGACCCAGGACTACAGACGAAACCCTATAATGATCCACTTGGTTAAGTAGTGGACTTAACACACACATGAAGGAGCATTCATATCTGATCTTGCTTCATGGCACTAGCTTGCCCAATTTATTGTTTATTGTATTGTCTAATCTGTATTGTTATTACTGCCATATTAGTTTATCACATTAATGTAGTCGCTGTATCTACCTATCTATCTATCTATCAAATACTACTGTATCTATTTAATAACGTAACTCCATTTTTCTCCAAAGGGGGCTCTCAGGAAGATCTATGGTTTCATAGAGGAGACCCACCCCCTTTTTCGGTGTCAAAATTTGATATGTTATTGAAAAGTGTACGCTTCCGAAAATAAAAACATATACATACATACATTTAGATCTTAACCCATTCCAGACGGAGAATGCATTAATGCATTCCCGTGGGTATGACAGAGAATGCATTAATGCATTCCCGTGGATTGGACGGAGAATGCATTAATGCATTCCCATGGACTGGACGAATAATGCAATAATGCATTAAAAACATGTGACTTTGAATAAATCATTGTATTTTAAAAACTAATTCATATTTTAATTTTTCGGGGAATGGATGGAAAGTTGTTTCTTTAAAAAAAATAAGATGACCTGAATAAAAATGACAGTGGTGACGTCATGATTAAGGTCATGATTAACGTCACGTTAACTGTAGCATTTTGGGCGGGAAAATTAGCAGACGTCATTTGCCTCAAATTTATTTATAAAACAAGCCTCACAAAAATTTACATAGCTCTGGTAATTAAATATATTTAGTTATGAACTTTTGAATATCAACAGGCAACATATTGAACTAAATATATCTGTAATATTAAGTCTGTGTGATGAGATTAAAGGCAATCCGAAAAGGGGTGTATTAATTCAAAATATCTAAAATATTAACTGGAAAGCATTTTTCTGGCTGTCAAAATCAGGCCACCATTTATGTTGCTGGGATTCAGAAGAATTACCATCTATTTCTTGCTTTAAGAATCGTTTTTGGATTTTTTTAAAACCTACTATCCTTAATCATATGTCTTGCCATGGTAATCCTCTAGTTTGAACACTGTGGATTTGGTAATAAATCCAGGAGAGACGAAAAACTGGATGTTGTTATGTTAATACATGGCTGACCTAATTAATTCCCGTCCTCTAATGACGTGACGTCGGCGGTGACGTCGTCACATGTGACGTAACATGGTGACGCAATTTCATCGCTAGAAACACCGCGCTTTAGTAACGCTAGTCTGGAATGGGTTAACTGTGATAATTGTAGTGGTCAAAACAAGAACAGGTATGTTTTGGCCTATTTGATGTGGCGTGTCCTTACTGGAAGGCACAAGTCTATTACACTTAACTTTTTGATTACTGAGCACACTAAGTTTGCCCCCGACTGGTGCTTTGGTCTCTTGAAAAAACAGTTTCGTCGGGACAATGTTTCTTCTCTTCAGCAATTTCAAGCAAGTGTGCAGCGCAGTACGCCAAGGGGGGTCAACCAGGCCCAACTTGTAGGTGATGAAAGGGGTAACGTTTTGTCCCATTGTACGACTGGCAAGCATTCCTGTCGCCTTTCTCCAAACCTTTTCCAGGTATCAAAGGGTATCATCATTTTGAATTTTCTAGTGACAAACCTGGTATTATTTCTTTCAGGCCATTTGTAGGCCCTGAAGATAGTGGCACATTTAAAATGCTTACTGTTGCTGTGGGTGATGTCCCTCAGGACAACCCACCCATTTTACCTTCACCTGGACTGTCTGCATACAGACAGTGGTATCTTTTTAATTCTATTCGTGATTTTTGTACCGAAGAAACCAAAGACATAATGTGCCCCAAACCAACTGTCCTCGAAGAAGGGCCAGGGAGGGGGGGATGGATACATTGTACAGCCTGCAGTCGCCCCAGTAAGAGGTAGAGGGAGGGGAAGAGGGAGGGGTAGAGGAAGGGGAAGGGACAGGGAATCTTCTTCTGATGAATCATTACAATTAGGTGGTGAAGAATCTTCTTCTTCTTCTTCTGAGGCGGAGGAGGAGGCTGTAGGGGAGCCTCAAGCAAGAGGGAGAGGTAGGGGTAGGGGTAGAGGAACAGTTAGGGGAAGGGCAAGGGAATCTTCGGAATCTTCTTCTGATGGGGAGATTGCACCTCCTCCAGCAAAGAGAGGAAGGGGAAGGGGTCAAGGTAAGGGAAAGGGTAAGGGCTGACTGCTTTTTATTACTGGTTATTACTGCTGTACATTTTGTTTCCTTAGAATGAATTATAAAGGTGTTATCATGTATATAATTGCGAACACACCGAAGAATTTGTGTACAGAATATTATGCTCATGTTATCAGGGTAATAAAATAAAAAATATTTACTGAAATGAACTGCTTTTTTGATATATTGTGGCCCTACTAGTCAATAATACCTGTCCCAAATCTGAGAATAATCTGATCATATGAACTGGTCATTTTGCATGACAGCGCGGATCAACATACATCCCACAAAAGTTGCCTTGAAATTTTTTTTGTCCAAATTTTACCCATTTTTCACCGCGTGATAAAATAAAAAGTTAATAAGTAAATCAACTGAATTTGGTATATGTTGTGGCCCTGGTAAATAGTAACGTGTGTCTGAAATTTCATAAATATCGGCTCATATCAAATGCCCGTAACCAAGGTCGGCGCGTCGAAGAAATGTCCCACAACTTTGAAGGTCAATATCTCAGTTTCCGGCTCCTCCAGTAACCGCGTCCATTAAATACTCACCGCAAACCTACAAATATACCCGATAGGCCTAAAATTAAGCTCTATACATCATTGGAAAGCTCTTTCCTGCTGCTTACCCATCCAATAGCTAACTCCAAAATCGATTTTGCCGACATGGGACTCATTTTGATATAGCGAGACACATATGCCTCTCCTCCTGCTGAACTTGATAGTTATGATTATTTCGTCTACAACTTTTAATACTGCAAATTGGGTGTGGCTATAGTTTAGTCCAAACATGAAGGTAAGGGTCACCAGAAACGGTGACTCCTCCCATTTTGTCCCATACCGTACACAACACGCAATTGAAGAACTACCTCTACTTATACAATTGACGTTGCCGCGATAAGCAAACCCTCCGGTCCAAACATTTCACCTTATGCTCTATCACACTGTGGCCACGCCTCCTTGGACCCTTACCGTACACTTCTACACACTATAAAAGAGCTATCTTCGCTTTGACCACTGGCTCTGCAAGGCTTTGCAAAGCATTTCTAACCGTTGTTATTGTTCAACAGTTCTGAAATATCCACCACTAGCCTTTTCCAAAGAGTGTTTTCCTCCTTGCTTGTGGCCCTGAACTTATTTTGATACAATAAAATCACCAAATACTTCTGTAATTTGGAGAAATACAAAGCAAGTAAAAAGAGCATAACACAGCTTAATGTAGAAGGTGTCATGGTGACTAACCAAAAGAGTATACTCTTGGAAGGTGAAAAATTCTATTCCAAATTCTATTCCAAAGAGAATTTAGACCAAGAAGTCGCGGAAGAATTTGTTGATCCCAATAAGTCTGCGCATATGGTGGATAGAAGGGAAAACAACATGTTAATACGTCCAGTTTCTAAACAGGAGGTGGAAAAAGTTATGAAATCTTTTAAAAAGAACAAAGCACCGGGTAGTGACGGTTTTACGATAAGAGTTTTATCTGGCTTTTTGGCCTGTAATAAGTGAAATGTTTATGAAAGTGTTGTTCTGTTGTTTAGAAGACGAAGAAATGACGTGTGAACAGAGAAGGGGTTTAATTAATGTAATACCAAAAAAAGAGTCATATAGTACTTTCTTAGCTAACTGGAGACCCATAACACTACTCAATGTGGACTACAAGATTCTCTCAAAAGTCTTAGGGGAAAGATTAAATAATATTCTCCCAAAATCAATAGGTGAGGACCAATATGGTTTCGTCAGAGGCAGATACATCGGTTCTGCTATTAGAAGAGTAGATGACATTATTTCTCTGCTTGAAATGCGAAAAGAGCAAGGCTTAGTAGTAGCTTTGGATTTTACCAAAGCCTATGATTCTATTTGTTGGGAATTTTTAGAGAATACATTGTTAGCCTATGGTATCGATTATGTGTATGTAGCGTGGGTAAAAACCCTTTTAAATAAGTCGGTGGCAGCATTCTGCAACAACGGTTTCTCTTCGGCATGGTTTAACGTTGGAAGAGGGATGAAGCAAGGTGATCCTATCTCTTCATCCCCCTTCATTCTCTGTGTTGAGAGGCTAGCAGAACAGATGAGACAAGACAAAGATATAGAAGGTATAGCTTTGGAGGGGGGGAGAGTCAAAGCTGGTCCAATTCGCGGACGATTTAACAGTCATGGTCAGGAACAAATTTTCACTCCACAAAACCATTCAAATGCTAGATAGATTTGCTGAAGCCTCTGGGCTTAAGCTAAACACAAAAAAATCGAAAGGATTTAATATTGGTGGAATAAAATTAACCAATAGAGAAATATTAAAAATTGAGTGGACAGATACCATGCGAGTACTGGGGGTGACTCTCCTCTCTCCAAGAAATGAGTCGAAATTGGCCTCAACAAACAGCGAAAAATTATTAGAAAGGGTCAAAGAAATAACCAACCAGTGGAAAAAAAGCAGCCTCACTATAAAAGGCAGAGTGCTTGTATGTAATGTTTTTTTTCTCCCAATTTTTCAACATGTGTTAGCGACAGTACCTCTTACCGACAAGATTAAGATTAAGATTAAGATACTTTTATTTTCGATCATGTCGCCTCCAGAGGGCGTGACTCCGGCTAAGGGAGGTTTACAAGCCTTCTGATACTTACAGTATTTAATTAACAGTGGACAATACCCCAGTCGTCATGGACGAAAGGGGCTCACTGTTCTTTTGCATTGGTGATTTCATTTACAATAATAGTATAAGTATAATGCGCAGTAGATTTCAAGTTTTCTAAAGTATCTCAGTTCTCTTAACATCAATATTATTATAACATTTTTTGTTTGTGAAGTATTGTGGCTTGTGGCTTTATTCAATGAAGTGTTGGTCTGACCATATTAGTGTTCTCTTCGCCATTCCTTTAAATACCTTGGGGTCATGTATTTCATGAGCCATGGTTTGTAGGGAATTCCAGGAGTAGGGTATTCTATGTAGTATCGACTTTCTTATCTGTTCGTTTCTTGGTATAATTTGCTTTAATGGTTTTCTACCTCTTGCAAAATGCCTCGTAGTTAAATTTCTTATATCTATAAATCTTGGAATTCTTGACAGTGCATGGCCCGCCTGCAATAAATGCAACCTTCTTCTATGTTTTAATGTCATCATGTTTTTCTTAATATGTATATCATCAACATTGGCCCTGGATGGAAGTCCATAAATCCTTCGGAGTATTTTATTTTGTATTATCTGTAGTCTGTTGGTGTTTGTGGTGGCATGTGAATCATGGAAAATATCTGTTTGATCAATTAGCGGTAATATCATAACTTTATAAATCAGTAACATCGTATCTTGAGGAATTTTTCCTCTTAATTTTGATATCTGCCAGCATCTATAATTCATCGTATTGATTAATTTATTTACTGCAGATTTAAATTTTAAATTTCGTTCTATGTCTATTCCTAGGTACTTATATGTATTTACTTCTTCTATTATATTTCCATCCAAGCTCAATGTGAGTTCGTTTGATTGGGGTTGCTCACCATCTGCCCACCTCGACCTCATGTTTTGGTTTCCAAAGAATGTTTGAATTTTAGATTTATCGTAATTTATTGATATCTTATTAATTTTGCACCAATATATCATGGCATTTGGGTCAGTTTTTTCAAGTGTGCTGTTTTGCCTAAATATCATATTTGCTGCCATATCATGATCAATATGCGTTGGATCTTAAAGATGTTAGTTTCATTTCATTCCTATGAACAAGGGCTTTCATTCCATGTATACTTTTCCTAGGCTGTTCCAATATTTAGTGTCTTAAAATTCTGAAAACTGGTTTTTTGCATCATTTTTCAACAGAAAAAACCAATGAAGTAAAATAGAAAAGATCTGAAAAGATCATTTTTCTACATGTTTCTTTTCATTTCTCCAATACATCTAGGTCTAAATTAGTTATAATTTACTTTTTGAGCATAATGAACATGGTAATAATTTCTACAGTGGCCTTCAATAATTTCCAACATCAAAATAACGCATGAAATCCCTTTTATTACATGAATGGTTAAAAATAAATATTTTTGTCATATCTATCCAAAACTGTATATTGAAGATGGTATAATATCGTCGTTGAAAATAACTGACCATAAGATGGGGGTGCCTGAGCCGGCGAGGATAACCTCCAAATCCCAACATAAACATAAATAATCAAAAAGAGTTCGCAACCAACACTTCTAAGTCACACTTTCTGGAGAACGGGGTGGTCAAGTATAGGAGCACCGCGAGGCTATTCCAGTTCCCACAACACTTAATGTCTTGAAGAGGCACGCCGAGAGAGTGGAGGTAGGCAGCTCCACTCCTACGAAGTGAGTGAGTTCCAGCAAGCTTAGGGTCGATTCCAATTGAAGCCCAGCGATCTTTCACAAATTGTAGGAGATCCCTGTATGTGACGGGAGTCAAATTAGGGCCTACACGCTTCAAGAAGAGAGGCGACGAAGGGGAAGCGGGGAAATTGTTGAAGTGGTCCAGTAGCATAGAAGCAGCACATAAAGTTCTATTACCAGTGAAGTAGACTGGAATATTAATAGGATGATCAGTTGACCGCAAGGTTTTTGAAGAAGAAACATGCAGTATGATACCTTCCTTACACTTCTCAACACAATTCCTTGTCAGCACATGAGCATCTGCAGAACCATCTGGTACCAGATTAGACTTCCTGAGGAGTGACCTGAACCCCAGAACGGTTAGAGCCCAAAGGGAGATGTTCAATTCAGTAAGTGGCATTTTAGAGAACATCTCTGCAAGCTGAACTGGGGTCACAGAGACCTTCTGCAGTGGAGGGGCACCAACTGTATTCTTAATTCCGGACATTAGTAGTTTCATGGCGAAGTGACTCCTAAAGTCAGCCTGACAACCGTAGAACTTTTGAAGCACAGTTACTGCAGACAGATAGTTATTAACGGTGGTGAAATTGCATGTCTCCGAGAGGTGAACTAGGAACCGCATGACAGTCTGAATATCACAAGGCACTGGGTTGGCATCGATGGCACCACAAAAACTGATGAATCGACTCCATTGAGAATTCCTAACACTCATCGTGGACTTTGCCCAGCCAGCTGACATCATGGACGAGACTGCTGTGTCCAGGACCGCCAGGTTCACTGCAGCATAGGCTGGAATCATAGATGCAGTTAACAGAATTAGTAGTGGAAACTCTTGACAGCATGTCGGCAATAACATTCTCATCACCAGGAATATGTGACATCGTAACAACACAGTTATTTTCCACACATACCCAGAACAGCTGTCTGAGAACGGACATACAGGCATTACTAGAGGTGGCTCCTCTATTGACAATAGACATGGCCTGCATATTGTCTGTGTAACCAATCAAATGGGATCCGACAAAGCTGGGGCACAAGCGTTTTAGAGCCTGGAGGATAGCGACAAGCTCCAGTACGTTAATGTTGAGTTCTGAGTCCGGGACGTCGACCTCAGCATTACACCAGTGATTGTGACTCAAGTCCAATGTTTCTACGTCGAGGGGAGCGAGAGAAGAGTTAAAGTAACCTGCTTGCCAGTCTGTGTTGCAGAGTACACCATAACCCACCAGACTCGCATCACTGTAGAAGGTAGGGCCCTGTCCAAAATTAAACTTAATAATAGTGGCAGAACCGTTGAAGAAGGCAGCAAACTTCTTCCACCACTGCAGATCCAATTTGAAGCGGGTAGACAGGACAATGGATGGATTCCCTTCTGGTAGACCCTTCAGAAGATCAACCACGTAGTGAGAAAAGACCCGGCCTCCTCTCACGACTTTTGCACAGTGGCACAGAATTCCGCAGAGGCGTTGTAGTTGTCTTTTAGTCGCCTTGGGTCTACCATTGAAGAAGTCCAGCTCAGAATACAATTTCTCTAACTTATCTGGGGGAAGAGAGAGAGTCATATTATCAGAGTTTATCAGAATACCAAGATATCTGGTTATCTTGTTGGGGGAGGAACATTTCTTCCAAGAGACATAGAAACCGAGACCTCCAAGCAGCCTCATGAGGGCCACTTGAGCATCTAGGCACTGACTTTCAGTTTCTCCCAAGGTGATGAAGTCATCTATGTAAGATACTACCCTATTGTAACCTCGACGAAACATGCATTTGCAGACAAAGTTCGTTATAGCTGTAAATATGAATGGGGCACAGCTAATACCGAAGCATAATCGACAGTCAGTGTAAAACTTGGGTCCTGATCCAAAATCCCATTCAATACCCTGATATTTTCTGTGGTCAGGATGTATTGAAACAGAGCGATAGGCAGCCGTAATATCAGTAACTGCCATGTAGTCACAGTGCTGTAGCATTTCAGTTACGGTATTCACATGTGCAAACGAGAAAGGAAGTGCTGTTGAGGACATGTAGTTATTTACTGACTTCAGAAGAGGGCGTCTACAGTCAGTGATGGGGCGAAATGAACCATCCGGTTTGGGAACAGCTCCCAAGGCATGTACACATAAAGGTCGACAAGTTGCCTCGATATATTTACATTCGGATATTTCAGACTTCAGCAATTTTGAGACAAAACATTGAGCATCATTCTGAAGTACACTATCGTAGTTTCTTGCAAAATACGGTTCAATAGTACAGTCGTCATCAATTATTTTGAAACCATTTTCAATACCTTCGTGCAAGTAGCAACGTAGCTTATCATTTGACTCCCACTGGAGTTCATGCAACCAAACATTCAGGTTCATTTGCGATTTGAGACCACCTACAAGATGAGAGGTCACAACACGATCACTACAAGGATAATCGTAAACATTCGGATCAAAGGTACAGAATTCAGGAGAAATCCAGGAACCGTCAGCAGTTCGATCGGTAGGCAAACATGGATCATAATCATATAAAGGTACATCAAAACCATCATATAGTGCATCAGGAAAATCGGTACATACATACAGGTCATTACCGGCAAGCATAGGATCAACGCCAAGTATATCAGTGTAAACAAGATCATCGATAGACGCGTCATGAGCGATAACACAAGTAACATCACTAAAATCACCAACGTTTACCAATAATTCACTAGAATCAATACAGGTAGGCAAGGGTAGATCATTTGCAAGACATACATGGTGATTGTTCGTGTCAACTTCATTATCAAGGATGACAGGGGCCGGAGAATTAACTGCACGAGTGGACGAGATGATGGAAGGAGCGCCATGACAGGTGAAGACTTCCGGGGAGACAACCCCAGAATGCAGTGTCACAAGATGGCGGCCCCCAGTGGGTAGTCAATCCTTGTTGGGGCAACCCGGCGCGCGATGGCCGGAATTCCTGCAGATACGACAGTGATGATCTTTACCACAGGATCCTGTGCATTTCTGATAATTCCAGTCGTAACAGATACTGGGAGGGAAACCTTCAGGTGGATTGGCAGAGCTGAACTTCTGTTTCTTCTTGTTCTGTTTGCGACGACTATTCCCTTGAGTGGAAGTGTCGCTACCGTCTTCTCTGTTTACAATGGCGGCCGAATGAAGGTTGACCGCCACAGCCAGTGGATTTCCTGCGACGAAGGTGGGAGTCTCGCCTAGAATAACTTGGTCACAGACGTATCGGTCGTAATTGACTATGGCTGAGTCCTGAAAGGACTTTATACGGGCCAAACCCGCAACGTAAGACATGTGTTCCAGGTATGAGGCCACGTCTCCCTTGTTTTGTAACAGAAACTTTAGCACTTTCGTCTGACCGAACCACAAATCGAGTACGCCCAGCTTTGTATGATCCATTGATTTTAGCGGTTGACCTTTATCAATTCCTAAGCTGTAGTATTCTGGCCTTAGCAACATACCTTTCGCCTTTACAGTGGCAGACGGATCAATGGCTTGAGAAAGTTGTATCATCGCAGTGGATAGCGGTCCTGTCACCATGTCGGAGGCAGCAGGGACAACTCCTGGCTGTAGTACAGAGGTAACCACAGGGGTACTAGCAGCAATGGCGGACTGCGTAGTAGTAGGGATGACAGGTGAAACAACCGAAGTGACTTGCGGAATGACCGGTGGAGGTTGTGGAATTGTGTTGTGTTGAGTCAGCGAAACCTTGGAAAACTTATCCAACAACATCTGGATTTGGGCCTGCTGTTTATTGTTACAGTCGATCAAGGACTGAACAACTGGACTGAAAGGTGTCGAACCAATAGTGCTACCAGCAATAGCGGTGGCACCGCCGCCACTAGGATTCGTGATAATCGCCGGTATAATGGGTTTAGTCTCGACATCGTCATCTTCCACATCAGACAAATATAGCTGATAATCCACCTCAGGGTCAGCTCCTAACTCTCTGCATTTACGGTAAGCTTTGAGCCTATACTTACAAACTGTAGTGCCTCTAGGTCTCAAATGTTCTCTATTACAGCCGGTACACATGGAAGCAGACATCGCACAAAATTTTTTTCAAGCGACTAGTATAGGTGGTGACCACTGAGCAAGTGATTTAAACTGGTGCGTGCACCGGCTAGTTGAAAGATAGCCTCACAGGTGGCGGTACTGTCCCTAGTTGATTATATACATATTCTCCCAGGTGGGGTAATATAACATATACATGTAGTGTTTACTGTATAAAAAATTCCACCTGATATTTTCATAACTTTTGGGTGACTGAGAGGTTATTGTCTGCCACCCTTATTTTCCAACCAGAAGGGATTTCATGCGTTATGGCTGAAAAATAATGCATATAGGATAAACAAATAAAAGAAAAAAATTCATATGACCATTTTCTAGCCCCATTTCAATCTCCCCAATGGCACCACTACACAATTTGGTGATAATCTTGATTCAGGACAAATAACAGGTGAATAACCCCTAAAATGTCCCTTAGTAACGCATGAAAGCCCTTATAAACTGTCAGTAACACATCTGCAGATATAGTAGAAAAGGTGGCCCAATATATTTATTTAGCTGTATTTCTGGTTAGAAAATGATTATAAATTAGTTGAGATTCTATTGGAAATGATTCAAAGCATATTATCTGTTCAATTGATGTATTATTGTGTCTGTTTAAGCATAACGCATGAAGGCCCTTCAATTATCATGACATAGGGTGGCTCAAAAGTTATGTCAATGTATCTCTCTTTGAGTTGAAATTAATTGCATATTAGTTGCAATTGCATTTTTAATTGATTAAGGCAAGGTGAAGATCATATTTATTTTATAAAACCTGTTCAACTAGATCATTGTTCTGTTGATTTACATGCTAACGCATGAAATCCCATCCATAACCATGACATAGGGGGGCCCAAAATTTATATCTCAGACTCTCTCTTTAGGATGAATGTAATTATGCATTAATTCTGATCTCATTTCAAATTATTTATAGTAAAGTAATGATGAATTTAATTTCATATAGACTGTTTGCCTAAATTATTATTGTGTTGATTTACACAATAACACATGAAATCCCTTCAATGATTTCAATATAGGGTGACCTAATATATATTTTCAGCTCTTTTATTGGATTGAAAGTCATTATCAATTAGTTTTGATTTCATTTGATATGATTTAAAGCAAGTTGATGTTATTTCTACTTCATGAAGCCAGTTAAACAAAATTATTATTGTGTTTTCCAACATAATAACGCATGAAATCCCTTCAATGATCATGATAAATGGTGGCCAAAAATATATATCTTGGGCTCTCTCTTTGGGTAGAAAGTAAATATAGATCAGTTTAGATCCTGTTTCAAATTATTTACAGCAAGGTGATGCTTTTTTTTATTTCATATAGGCTGTTCAACTAAATTATTATCATGTTGGTTTACACAATAACGCATGAAATCCCTTCAATGATTTCAATATAGGGTGACCTAATATATATTTTGAGCTCTTTTATTGGATTGAAAGCCATTATGAATTACTTGTTAATCCATTTGATATGATTTAAAGCAAGTTGATGCTATTGTTACTTCATGAAGCCTGTTCAACTAAATTAGTATTGTGTTTTCCAACATAATAACGCATGAAATCCCTTCAATAATGATGATAGAGGGTGGCCCAAAATATAAATCTTGGGCTCTCTCTTTGGGTTGAAAGGAATTGTGCATTAATCTTGATGCCATTAGTAAGTATTTAAAGCAATGGGATGATACTTTTTATTTCATTAAGGTTATTCAACTAAATTAATACTGTGTGGGTTGATAGAATAACGCAGGAAATCCAATTAATGGTCTTGACATAGGGTGGCCCAAAATATATTTTTAGCTGTTTCTTTGAATTAAAAGTCATTATAAACTAGTATTGTGTTTTCCAATTTAGTAACGCATGAAATCCCTTCAATATCATAACAGAAGGTAGCCCAAAATATATATCTCTGGCTCTCTCTTTAGGTTGAAAGTAATTATAAATTAATTTTGGTTCCATTTGTATTGATTTAAAGCCATATGAAGGTATTTTTATTGCATAAAGGTTGTTCAACTGATGTATTATTGTGTTTCACACATGAAATCCCTTCCCTAGGCACAATATAAGTAGCCAAAATATATATTTTCGGCTGTAATTTTGGATTGAAAATTATAATAAATGCTTATTTGTGCCCATTTGAGCATCAAACATACAGATTATAGGTTTTACCAGCCATTCCCTTCAGTTAAATTAAATAGTTTCCATATTTTCCAACAAAATTGGGATTTCACGTGTGACTGTATAAAAGAGGAAATTAAGAACTGACATAATAAGACAACCAGAAGTCCGAATTTGTTGGAATAAAATTTTCCCAAAATGTCAAAACCAGTATATTATGATCCAAGGCCAAAAAATTAATTTCGAAGTATTCTAAATTTTCCCCCATTCCCAGCTCCCAAAATAGCAAAACAGCACACTTGTAAAAACTGACCCGTTTAGGTCCTGTTGAAGCCATTTTGTGGCTTCTAGGCCATTTGTGCCTGATGCGTATATTATGGTGTCGTCTGCGAATAATTGTATTTTTGATTTTTTTATGAATTTTGGCATGTCATTAATGTAAATACTGAATAATAGTGGGCCTAATGTTGTGCCTTGTGGTACTCCACATGAGATTAATTTCGTTTTTGATATTGTTTTATTAATTTCTACTATTTGGTATCTTTCTGATAAATAGTTTTTGATCCAGTCTAATTCTCTATTTTTTTATCCCTATTTTATCCAATTTCTCTATGAGTCTCATGTGGTTTACTGTATCGAATGCTTTTCTGAAGTCGAGGTAGGCAGCCCTTGTTACCCTATTTTCATTCATATTAAGATATACATCCATTAAATAGTTCATTAGGGCATCTTTGGTTGAGCGACCTCGCCTAAACCCATATTGATAATCAAACAATAAGTTGTTATCTTCTAAGTAACCTGTGATTTGTTTATGCATTGCTTTTTCTAGCAACTTTACAGGCAATGTTATTGATGACACCGGCCTATAATTACTGGGATTTGTGGTGAGACCAGCCTTATAGAGTGGAGTCACCTTAGATTGTTTCCATTCAATTGGTATTGATCCTTTTTCGTATGTCAGGTTTATTATATCTGCCATTTGCTGTGCTAAAATTACAAGAATTTTTTTCAGTAACCATGATGGCAGGTTACTATAACCTGACAATTTTGATGATGGTATATTTTTTATGAATGTTTTTACTTCTTCTGGTGTTACTTGTTTAAATTGGAAACTATATTGATTTTCTGGTGTCTCCTGTCTATACTGGTCGGTCTCATCTTGTGTGGGAGGGGAGATTTTCTTTGCTAAACTTTCGCCTATCGAAGCGAAGAAGTCGTTGAACTCGTCGGGGATTCAGACAGAAATACATAAAGAGATGATGAAGTTTGTGTGGTCAAATAAAGGTCATAAAATTAGTACTGCCTTTCTAGCGCAAAAAGTGGAAAACGGTGGCTTAGGCCTAAGAACAATGAGGGAGGTTATAATAACAAATAGGCTAAAATGGGTACAAAGGATAATATCATCAAACAACAACAGTGACTTTAAAGCTATGGCCTCTTTCTCGGCACCACACTGTTATTACGAAATGCGCTTTCCCCGTGCGAAAGTCAAGGTATCCCATGGAATCTGGGATGCCAATTTTCCTGCGTAATATTTGTGGACCTGCGATTTTAGCCCCCGTGTAAAACGCAGCACCGGGAAAACACAGGAGCCCCTGTGGGAAAGTACAGTGGGCCCTGTGGGAAAGTGCAGCGCTTCCCGCGCACATTACTACAGATATACGATGGGGTTTCCCGGGAAAGGGTAGTGGTTTTCGCAGACATAATGACGCACTTTTACGCATGAGAATCGGGATTTTACTTTTAATGTTTGCCCCCCACCCCTCATACAATTCTTTTATTCATGCTCAGAAAATCATCATTTCATCATTTTGGTTCATCATTTACTTGTTGATGTACTTCTGTAAAGGTTCTGTAAAGAAAAAGATACAGCTATATTCCATACAATGTATAAGGTTGCTGATTAATGATTAACAAGTATGATGGACATATGATATGAGAAATGATGAGGATGAAAAATAAGGATTAAGATCTATCTTCAATACATTTCTAGAGGTGAGAGAGTGAAGGAGGAGTTGTTTTTTGATGAGAATTTTGAAGGTTTTGTGGTCTTGAATATTTCGTAATCTAATAGGTAGTGTATTCCAGATTGAAGCAACCTGATATTTCAAAGATTGCTTATCAGATTCTTTTCTAGGGTTAAATATTGGTAGGATTGGAGCGTCAAACAGACGTGTTGCTCTGGCTTGAGGTAATACATGATTCATTCTCATCTTATCAACAGTGGGTATGGGTGTATTGAATCAGAAAGAAAGAAATTGATCAATAATCCTAATTGCCCTTGAGATTCCACGTTTACAAATGGCGTGACGGTTTTTCTTCACTGATTTTCATAATGATCCTGTAGGAGTAGATCCATATCTTGACCTATAATATTAATATAATATGAATAATGATTATGTATGTATAGCCATCAAATGGTGCGACCATAAAAGTGACATTTCAGGTATATACAATATATTCAGCATATAAGACACCTACCCTTTGTGACTGCAAGATGGCATCTGATGTAGCCACGCCAATAATTCCCGCCAAACACCACAAATCCTTTGTTTCTAGGTCTTGTATAAGTGGCTGGCTGTTGTTCCTACTTCCGCCCCATACCCTGCATGGTGTGTGTGTTCAGGGGTACAGGACTGTGGTTGGGTTTTCACAGGACCAACATGTGAATTGCCATTAGATATTACAGGGGAAACCCTCACACTGCTAATTTGACAGGGGCCCTGTGTACTTTTCCAGAGCGTTTGGGTTTTTACAGTTCTGCCAAGCAACAAGAGAAATCGCGCTGAACTAGTGTAGAAGTAAAGGTACCCCATGCGATTTCCCAACCATTTCTTAGAGTGCAGGGAGACAGGTTCAAGAAGTTATGTTAAGTCGGAGCATGCCCAAGAAAGTCTTAAACGGTTTTTACCAAGAAGTGTTCAAAATATGGGACAAATATTATTATAGTAAAGCCCCTCAAACAAGAAACGAAATCCTCAAGGAGAGGTTGTGGGCGAATCGCCTCATTAAGAGTAAGAAAAAGCAAATGTTCTATTATCAAAGCTGGGATGTATAGGCGACATTGTTAACCAGCAAGGAAAAGTTATGTCTATTCTTGAGTTGAAGAGGCAATACGGTATCACCCCAGACTTTTACCTTAAAGAGTTACAGCAAGCTATTCCTAAAGAATGGCTCCTTATAATAAAAAATTCCACCCCCTGCGAGGACAAAGGGAACATAGAAATACAGATAAATAGTAAAATATTCGATATTCGGGGTTGCACTAGCAAGGCCATATATGGCGCCCTAGTTGAGAGTATGAAGGTAAAGAGAAAAGCTCGACAAGTGGAAGAATCTACTTGGCTTATGCGAAGAAGACTACTCAAAGTTGCAATTTAAAGATGTATTTAGTAACCCATACAAAACAACAAGTGAAACAAGGCTGCAGGTATTGCAGTACAGAATCCTTCATAGAACTATAACATGTAACCTATATCTGAAAAATGCTTTTTTTTTCGCGATCATCCGGGCTGCTCTTTTTGTGACAGGAGTGACGATATAATTCACTTTTTCTTGACGGTCGGCACCCTCCGCTTCTTCCTTGGAAGAAGTCAGAATGACTCTATTTACAATTTCGAACGGTGCACAGACTACTAGTGTCCAGCGAATTTCCTCTTACTCCATGTGGTTACTTCTCTGCCTGCATTCAATAATTTCCCCTCTGAGAATGTCTATTGACGCATGGAATACTTAGTTTAGGTCTTTGCCTACAGCCTAGCGTACTTAGATTGTTGATTCAGGTACTCACGCTTCCACAATCGGTTTTCGTTTCAACCTCCACACTCAACCAACACAGCTCGATCCACGCCATCACAATCGGCAATATCACGTTGACCATTCCGATTCCTTGTTCCGTTCCGTACGAGCCGGAAGTCACGTTCACGCTAATCAACGTAACCGGCAAATGGGATTCGAAATGGATAGCGCTGTTTATTCACTGAATAAACAGCGCCGAGGCCTGGGTGGGACGTGGGGTGGACAACGCGACGGGTGGGTGGAGGGTAGTTCATCGGAAATTTAAATATAAAACAATCTAACATTCCGAAATATAACCCATTTACTTCCTACAAATAAATACCTTGTGCGGATACTTTCTGGACGTGTCCTGACACAGAAAGGCTGTGGACAAGAGTGTACAACCTTATAGAATCGGTGGGATATCTCAACGAGGATGTAGGGGGCGGAAAAATAATAGGAGAAGCTCTTATGGGGCCTTGTATGTTGAAAAAATAAACATTATGTTTGGCTTTAACAAGAAGGGATCAAATGCAAAGATCATGAACTGGCTTATACTCAATACAAAGGCATTCATACACAGGCAAAAATTGTTTCATCAGGGGAACATAGTTGTTTTATATATACGAGCTGAGGTCAAAAATTAAATATTGTTGCACATGTCCTCAAACCAAATCGTGACCTCTCATCATCAGCTGTATAATTACTACTCATATTGGGCTGATAATTATAAATCCACTCCTCTTGGTTTCATAAAGTCGGTAAATTATTTGCTAAGCTGTGAGAGATAAATGAGTATGATTATCTGAAGGATCAACAGCATCCTATACGATTAGCCATAAGATAATGGACCCTGAAGTCTGAGTCCGGATTCCTAGAATCATCTGATGTTAATTGGGAACAAGCCAAGCTCGCTTGGCTTGGGCTATTACATAATACATGGGTGAAATCGCCAGAAAATGTACAATTCATCTTCACCAATCCTCTCAAAAAACCCGAATTTAAGACAAAAATAATGTTCCAAATACAGTTCAACATAACCTAACAGAGTGCTTGAATCAAGGCGATACTAAATATACTTGTAGTGGGTCCGCCACCCGGAATACAGCGAGGCTGTCGACTATCGCCGAACACCAACCAGGCTACGACAGCGGGGGCACTTCTACCAGCGCCGGAGACGACTACCACCAGTTCCGGCCAGTTCCGTCAGGGGGCGACATACGACCACCGTGCAGACGACACTGCAGACACCCTCCGACGGACGGTAGGCGGAGGATACTACTACCTCCGCAAGGGGATCCAGGCTTCGCTTAACACTACGGACTCGAGCCGCGCCGCGCACCGAGATACTTCTGTTGTTCAATTTAAGCACCCTTGCTTCAGTGACAATACCTTTGTAACTGTATACCTTTGAGAAATAAACCAGGTTCAAACGAATCTCCTCGTATTCGTGATTCTTTCCGGAATTTCGTAAACTCGTGCCCACGAATCTGCGGTTCACTACATTGGTGCCGTGAGCCTAGGGCCGAGTAGGGAAGTTCCCGAAAGGATCCCCGATGCTAAGAGTCAGACGATGACTCCTGGCGACGAGGAGGCAGCCAAGGCCGTGGCCAAGGCTGAAGCCGAACAGCAAGCATGCGAGGCTCTCGCTCAGATTGTTATATTATTGAATATAATGTAAGGGAAGTTTTGATTTCCTTAACTAATCTTACAATATATAGTAGCAAAAGTAATCTAAATACCGATAATCCTAACACAAATCGTTTGCGTTTATAAATTTAGCGCATCACAAACAGGATCGGAGTTCTGCTCCTCTCGCGGTGAATAGTTAATAATGTATCGAGATGCTTAGCAGAGCTAAATCTTTCGTCGATTCGACGCGCTCTGGTTCGGCGAAAGACATCCGAAGCCTGTACTGGCGATAGATTACTACATATTTCTAAATTCTCCTAATATACCTTAAATACCTTTAGACGCTCAAATGGTCGCCATTTCATCCTTACATCTTCTCATTTTTTGATGTTTGGATATTCTTGTTACATAATCCACACAATCTCTCCTTTTTTATTTTTCAGACATGAATTTAAAGTAAAAGTGACAGCAAAAATAAAACAACTCACAAATAAATGACATAAAATTGCAAGCTTTGAGCGATTATAAGGCTCGACATTTATATGCTACTAAACTAAGAATCCAAAAAAACGCTAGGTTGCGAAAATACCGTTGTAATTAGGAATAAACGCTTGGTGGCGCCACTATGCTTCCGCAAAAATCACAACTTTCGCTACCAAGATTCTCGTATTTCTTAGCTCGATAGGTATTAACTAATACCCTAAGAAAATCTAGAAAAATTTCTAGGCGACTAAATACAAACAATAAAACAGTTTTATCCGATTCTAGCAGCGCAGGTTAAACTTCTTATTTTTTAAACTGCTGTCGTACTCGTGTTACGTTCTGGTGTTTATCCTTGGCGACCAGATACGCCCTCTGTCGTAAATAAGGAGCAAAAGCATAATAATAGGAATAAACGCCAGATGGCACCACTCTGCTTCCGCAATTGATGCTTTCGCAAAACACGTGAGTATGACATATGAAAGCTAGTGAATAATGAAACAAATGTCTCTTTCAAGTAGAAATCCGTGCCCTTCGATATTATTCATCGATAAAATACGACTATAAGACATGGTTAAAGTTACTTCTACTGCTAAAATACTTAGAAAACACAATAATTGTCCGACACTCTCTCACGGATTCCGCCATCTTGGATCCCGAGTGGGTTCCCGCTCTGCTATAAATAATATTGTTCTAATTGACAGTTTCTCTCTGAATTTCCTCCTGGTGTCGACGTGGAGCTATGCGACCTAGCCTTTAGTCGCTGAAGTCGGGTAATCCAGGGGCGCACGCGATTACTTCCTCCTCTGAATCTGACAGTCTGTTGTAAGTAGAGGAACATAATTCACATGCATCAGAGATAGGTACGATTTTTCTTCACACATATCAATATACAATAAAAGACAAGGAAAATCCCTATAAAAATGTCAGCAATTGTTTTCCATAGCAAATATCATTCTATTAATTCATAAGAATCCTGAGTAAATGGGCGTAACCCAGCACCACGCTTAACAACATAGAAACCAAGGCTAAATTGTTAGTAATAAATTTTAGTGGCGTGTTTTACCTACCCCTCATTTTTTCTTAGCTGTTGTGGGCTTTTTCGGTTCCACTTCAGCTGAACTCTTTCTCCGTTAGGGTAGATGAGTACCAGGAGAATAGATACACACAGGTTGTTTACTAATCCTTCTAAAATGTTCGATTGTTTTCTAGATAACTTAACTTCCTCTTTCAATTTATACTTTATTAGGGAGCCCCCAGCACTTGAACGTGAGCCGTTCTGCCCAAGTCAACTTTAACAGGTTAGGTCTGCACCACCTTGACTCGATGGATGTCTGCAGAAGTATTGGGGCGATGGTGTCAGAAATCGCGTTGATTTCCTCAGCAACTTGCTGTATCTTTACAGTGCACGCCTCATCTAACCATTGGAATTTAAGGCTAACCCAGGCGCAGTATTCGCAGCCTACTGAGGTCGAGCAACAATTGTTACAAATACAGCATTTCATACACTTATCCCTTAGGCAGCCACAATGTTTCCAAATTAACTTGATGATAAAAATGGCTACAATGCAAGCTAAAATTATCGTTGCCCAGTCCGTATGATCCATATCCTCGATCTTGAATCATGGGAGCTTGTCAAAGGTCGGGATGGTGGGGGCTTTCCTGAGGTATTTGCCAATACGATACGGCTTCAGGCTTAGCCGCGATATGTTGAGGCCATTTGTCGCCGGTGCAATGCACAGGAAGCCTATGTACCTGTTCAATTTGTACACAAGAATTATCACCATTGCCAAAGATATACTAGACAATATTCAGGGTTCTAACTAAAGCTCGGCGCTGCGGCGCCGCGCCGCGCTGAGAGAAGCTGCCGCCGCGCTGACAATTTGACAAAAAAAATTTAAAATTTTTTTTTTTTTTTTTTTTATACAAAAACAGACGAAGTATTAATATGTTTGATCAGGTAAATGAGACATCAAATGTTTTCTCAGTTCCAACGTGACAGATAATTAAAAATATTATTCCTGCATTAATACAAGGAGTTATGTATGGAGCCTAGACAGCCAGCTCATTGCCAGCTCTGTCCTAACAGTGGTGCATGCTGAATCTAAAGGAGCCTGAGATTAATATTCTGATTATAATTCATGCTACCCTGTCCAATTTTCTCTAAATTTATTGCATTAAATCCTGTTTTAATTAAGCTATTTATTTATTTAGTAATTGATAATTCCTATATGAATAGTTCCAATGGATAAACAACATGAAAACATATATTGAAAACTCTGGTAGGTTCTTGTCTTAAATACACCATGATCAACTATGTTTTCAAAATTTTCCAGGGGGGAAACCACCCTGACCCCACCCAGATACAGATACTATTAATCATAATGATTAATATTTGGATGTTTTCCTAAAAATTTAGAGTCTGATTCTGTAAAATAGCCCTTCAAATACAAGTGTTAAAAATATATACATGTATTCGTCGCAAATGCACTAGAATGCACCATTTAAAAGTATGAGTCCAAAATTTTCCCCATACCCCCCCCCCCCCACACACACACAAAAGGGCTGGGATCGCCGACTAGCGCCGCTCTGAGAAAAAATCCTGGTTAGAACCCTGAATATTAAAGAAATCCAAGTGATCGGTGAAATTTTTCCTAAATCTTTGAAAGTGAGATGCAGTTTGTTCCACTGCGACAGATGTAAGGTATCGTTTTTCAACATTTCCTTCGCCATTTCTACTACATTCAAACCGTTATCGAGTATTTCTTGAGGCACTTGGCTGAAAGCCTTTTGTAGGTCGATCTCGTTTGGTAAATGTAATTTAATCAAATGATTATGCATAGCATTTGCCTCCAAATCTTTTGTATCTAGATGGAAAGCCATGGCTATGGGCATATTAAAACCCGCTCTAACTTCAAGAACATTATGTCTGTCGCTGCAGCCATTAGTTTTTGCTGCTATCGTTGCAAACTTAAACTGAATCTCACATCCGCATGGTAAGGATACAATAGAGAAAATCGCTAGTTTTATCGTATTGCTAGGTTCTCCCCTGCACGATACCATTCCTGTGTCTCCGTTATTTATAAGAATATGTTTGTAGTTGTCTAACGGAATATGGATTGAAGGCGTTGCCAAAGTCAAAAATGTTTTGAAATGACACAATTTCATAATTGCCTCCTTGTTATCCGCAAAAATTGATACTAAACATGACGGTTCCCTTACGCTAAATTCCATTATACTCTTTTTGCAGAAATAACTCGATTCCTCCAGACCACATACCTCCTGCATATCCTCCCCAAGTTCTACAAAGAAATTTTCGTTACTACTAATGCCTAGAAGGATGTTTTCATCGTGTTGTAGCATAGTATAACCGAGAGCTTGATGGGTATGGGCGTGGATCGGAATTGGAAAAATGACTGGTTTGTAAAGATTATAGCGATGAGGGGCGTAGCTATATTTGATTTGTATCGTGACTGTTAATATGTCCTTTATAGGAAGCATCGATATTTCTTCTCCACTCGTTATAATCGCCTAAAGGTTTAGCGTTTGGAGTTTGCTGTTTTAATTTTCTTGTGAGAAGGTTTACCGCATATTGTACCTGTTGTTTAGATAATACAACCATAGGCAGATAAGATGACTATAAATCGTCAAGTGCTCTTAAGAGGGTATCTGCAGCTTGCTTATATTGCAACTGGACATCAATATTAGACAGTTGTTCTTCCATAATCAAAATACCTGCTACGTTTGCGTCTGTAAAGTTTACTCTGTCGTCAAATTCTTTTACTAAGATTTGCAAATCGTGATCTGCCTTAGAGAATTGTCTAATGGTCTGACTTCTTAGTTTATTAGCGAACTGTGCCATAACATCTGCATTTTCCGCTAATTCATCTCTTTCTATTTCAGATAGCTCGGTTTCCCGCATGGCCTCTATAACCCTGGACAGATCGGACGACATCGCCTGAAACTCTGGTTCTGTGGCCGTTCCTACCGCTAAGTTTAGGGCATTACCGATGAACTGAAACCCTCTTCTTTTTGGTCTGGTAATACTCATACTATCTAAAACGTGTATAATCCTATCGTAGGTTCTATTATTCTGGGCGCCGAGCACTGCTTGGAGCTTCTTTGAATCTTCTAAAAATCGGTTAAAGTAGTTGTACTCCGATCTAAATTCTGAAATCTTATAGATCTGTTGCGGCACGGTTATAGGTAGCGTAATTCTCACAAAATGCAGATTTGTCTGGGTATCTAACATTTCCTCAACCTTTCTGAACATAACCCCATAGTTCTGTCGTAATACTTCTGAACTAATGGCGCTGGTCGCCATAAGGCATAACCTAGAATAAATGGTAAAAGAAAAGATTTTGGTTAACCCTAGCAGATAAACTTTTTCCCATTCTAGCATTTTAACACAATTTCATACAAATAGCCAAAATGTAATCCATGATACAATTGCAAGCCTCACAGTTCCTATCCTTGGAACAGGGTATAGGCACAAGAAAATGCTAGTTTTGAATGACTCACCATAAAAATATGGTTGAACTTCTCATCGTGCGACTGTTGTCTTTTCTCCACAGGAGACGTGCAGGTTTACTTCTGTAAAGTTCGGAGTCCAGGGTGGAAGTGTCCGACTCTAGGATAGCGTCACTTCAAGTGTGACCTATATAACTACAGCGTGGGTGACCAGGGACGCTACTTAGCCGATGAAGTGACACGCCCCCTTATACCAGTCCTAGGTGTGTAACCTAGCCAGCTCTGGCCAAGCCGCTGCAGCCCAAGTGTGAGTCTACGCACATCCCACCAAACTCTCCTGACGCCAAACATTGGAGTATGTGTTAACAATCAGTCCCTAGCAACCTGCTGCTTAATTATGCAGTCCAGGGTTTTCATGAATCGGCGACTGTATCTGAGGCTGCTTAATCTAATCCCCTTCCCCTGGGTTTTGTATCTATAAAGTATTTATCCCTGATTTATTATTCTAAGCCCACCCCTGGTTAGTCACGTCGTACTTATTTTATCTCTATCCGGTAATCCTTATTTATTAATCGGGTAGCTTGCCACCGCCTTTCCCAGGCTTATCTTACGGATAGCAGAAACAAAGAAATGTCTTGGAAAAAATATAATTACCCAATCTAGATGAGCTTGAACCTGTATGCTTCCCTTAATAACTTCTCCTCGTCCAAGAATTTAGTCAGTTTGAAGTTCTTTATACTCCCCGACTTTTCCTTTAGCTCTTCTATTAATTCACTCTCCCAGTCTTCAGCTTCCCACGCTGGACAATTATTTTCTGGCTCCTGCACTGGTTGAAATCCTATCGTTACGTTGTACCAGTAGGTCCTGGTAAAGTCATTAGTAATCTGTTCTAATTCTAGCTCTTTCTTCTCCTCTTCAGAAATTTCCTGTTGGAGCCTGGTAATAGCCATTGTGATATTTTTTTATTTTTTTTTCTCTAGGTAGTTCTTCCTTCGAGTGTCTAGCTTAGAATGGTCTATCTCCCTTAAATTACTTTCCTGACCTTTGTTAATGCAACCCTTTAGCTTTATTTTTAAGGTTCACCTCCCTGGTCGCTTTGTTTGTCGCGTCCCCTTTTAGACAAAGGTTTTAATTAATGGGGTTGACTGATTGCGAGTTGTTAGTGGCGTTAAAGCTGGAACAAAGGTCGGCTTGGGTATTTTAGCGTGGCCTCTTATTTATGTAAGCCAAACTGCCAACCCACTGCCAACCCACTGGCTCCTTCAGTAAAGCTACAATTACTAATCCTGTTGATACCAGCTGTTAAAATCTTTACAGGCCTGGTCCTGTATGAGTGGCCTTATCGACTCTTTAATTACTGACGCTGGCATTTTCCAAAGCCTCCCACTCTTTGTCTGATAAATCGATAGCTAGATTGTTTACCAGCTCCTTTGATAACTCAGCCCTTAAAGGCTTTATGTGGGCGATGTGAACTGGCTTTGGTAAATCTTTATTGTTCTCAGCTTTACTGTCGTTGGGCTAAACCTTTCAGTAATCAGCATAGGGCCGCAAAAAGCCATTTGTAATTTCTTACTAGTCATATTATCTAGCAATCTGTGTATTTTTACATACACAATTCTACCTGCTTCTAGCTCAACCTCCCTAGATTTTGAATCATGTCGATCCTTCATTTTTTCCTGGGATTTTTCAAATTTCTAGAGGCGGTAATTGCTAATTCTTTCTGGACCTTTACTATTTTTGCCAGTGTATTTAACACTGTGTCGTTCGTGTCTGGGCCTGCCAGAGCGGCGTCTGGGGGGGTTTTTACTGATCTCCCTGTTGCTAAGATAAAAGGGCTATACCCCAAACTATACGAATCTGTTGTGTTTAAGGCAAAAATCACGCTTTGTAGGTAGCGATCCCAATTTTTCTGATTGGCTGAAATGAAAGTTTTTAGGTGTTCTATGATCGTGGAATTATTTTTCTCCACTAATCCCTGACAGCTGGGTCTCCAACTTGCCCCGAATACCTGTTTTATTCCCATTGACTTACAGAAATCGCCAAACTCTGTGCTTGCAAAGCATGGCCCGTTATCCGAATGGAGAACCTGTGGGACCCCTACCTGGCATATTACCTTCTCATAGAATTCGTGTTTAAGGTGTCCCGAATCTATAGCTCTAGTTGGCCAAGCAAAAACGAATCTGGAAAAATAATCCACACATACTTGAATATAGCGGAACCCCGTTGACGACTGTGTCATTGGTCCCATGCTGTCTATCACAAGGTGTGAAAATGGATAGGGTGCTCTGTCCCTAATTGTCAAAGGAGGGTTTATGGGATGTTTCATCTTCTTAGCTTGTAGACAAATATCACAAGAGCCCACAAAGTCCACTATATCTCTTGACATTCTTTTCCAAAAATACCTTGGTTGTATCAACTTTAATAATTTAGTTGATCCCATGTGTCCGCCCAGCGGCCTGCTATGTAATAATTTCAGTAATGTTTTCACATAGCTTCCTGGGACGACAGTCTGAACTAATTGTGGGTCTCCTTTAACTCTTGTTGGGACCCTATATAGAACATCCCCCTCAATAAAGAATTTATCATTTGTTAGGAGGATTTCTCTAGATCTTTTATCGTCCTTTGGTAGTTTATTATGGCAAATAAAATCGCTCATTTCCGAGCAGAACTCATCCTCTGCTTGGAGTTTGATAATCTCCTCATTATTTAAGGGATTCTCGACTGTATTACCTTCACCATAAAATTCTTTATCTCTCGATTTTGGAATCTTTGCTGATTTATCTAGTATTTCTGCTTTACTTGCAGCTCGAGTTTGTACTGGCTCGCAAGATGCTGAAATTATGTCTACGTCAGCCTCGTGGAGGATCGTTTTTTCTGTTGGTGAACCTGCCTTCAGAATCGAGTGATGTTTGTACTTCAAAATCGGATAGTTCTCGAGGGCATCTGACTCCTCAAAAGGTTTGACTGCATCGATAGGGTGAAAAGAAACGCCTTTTTCCGAACTCTCTATGTGTTCTGGAATAATCTTAGGTTGTTTATAATCTCTTCTACTAAGACAATCGGCCACTGAATTTAATTTCCCTTTCACGTGTTCGATGTTGTAATCAAATTGATTGAAATATTCTAAATACCTGGCCATCCTACCCTGTAAATTTTGCTTCGATTTTAAAGCCAGTAGGGCTGCGTGGTCCGTCAGGATTTTGAACTTCGTTCCATGTACGTAGTGACCAAACTTTTCTAACCCAAATTTCGTGGATAATAGTTCCCGGTCAGTCGTAGAGTATTTCTGTTCGGCTGAATTTAGTGATCTGCCTGCAAAAGCTATTGGTCTCAACACATTGCCCTTATGTAACTGGGCGATTACTGCCCCGATCGCAAAATCGCTTGCATCTGAACTGATGACCATCTCTTTAGAGTAATCTGGATACCGTAAAGTTACTTTCTTACAGATTAAATCTTTTATTCTTTGGAACGAACCTTCACACTCCTTGGTCCACACAAATTTGTTTTTCGCTTTTGTTAAAGCGTACAACGGTCTCATAATGTCACTAAAATTTGGGATAAATGATCTATAATAATTAGCCAATCCATTGAAAGCCCTCACATCCTTTAACTTTTTCGGTCTTGGGTGTGTCCGTATAGGCTCTACCTTTTCTGGATCTGGCGATATTCCTTCTTCATTAACCATAAAACCCAAGAATGGGACCTGTGTTACCCCAAATACACATTTTTCCTCCTTGAATTTTATGTTTGCTTTCCTGAAAATTTTAAACAATCTTTCCAGGTCCCTGACGTGATCTTCCCAACTGCTGTTTGCAATGAGAATATCGTCGATGTAAAATACTGCCGACTTCAAGTCCGACAGCAGAGTATCTACCACCCCGTGAAACGCTCTTGGACAAGTTTTCAAGCCCATGGGCATCACTTTGTATACATAATTACCGTAAGGTGTTGAAAAACCGGTGAGTTTCTCGTCCCCTTTTCTAATGGGAATTTGGTGGAAGCCAGAATGGCAGTCCATCTTTGAGAAATATTTACCTTTTAGCTCTCCCACTTTTTCTAGGGTTTCCTCTGCTGAGGGAAATAGTTTACTTTGGTCGCGGATTTGATTATTCAGGAACCTAAAGTCCACGACAAGACGATAAGCTCTATTCCCTCTAGTTGACCCTGGTTTAGCCACCAAAAAGGCTGGAGATGTAAATTCCAAGATCTCGTCAGTTTTTTCAATAACCCCCTGCTTTACCTGAGTGTCCAAAGCTTTCTTCATTTCTTGCCTAATCACTGGGTTTACCCTATAAGACTTGAATTGTTTCGACTGGTAATTTTCTTTTAAATCGATTGGGTGTTCATAAATCGTTGTCCTCCCCAGGGCTTTATCTTTACCTACAAACAGATCCCCGTATTCTTGTAGTAATTTATTCACATCTTCTTTCTGATTTTCGTTCAAGTTCTCTCCCAATTGGTACGAGATTTGCTTCGAATTACCATCTGATTCAGTTACTTTAGATTCCCCTATAGAGTTTACCTCCACAAAATCTTTCTCGTCACAGATAGAATATAATCCTACAATAGACCCTTGGGGTATAACCAATCTGTCGGTCGAACCGTTAAATATACACATTGCTATTCTGTTTGAGTGACCCTTTGGTTTGGTTAGAACTCTTTTTACCAAGTATTTTACTGGCCTTTTTCTGAACATATTTTCTGTTATCCCAATCGTTTCTGATAGATTCATATGTGCGACTACCTGATTAGTACAAATCAGTTCTGTCGAGGGCTCCAATACGTATTTCTTGGTCGCCCTAATAATATGCCTCCTCTTGTAAATATCAAAATCGATGTTCGCTCTGTATTTCTTGAGGAAATCTGTACCCAAAATCACTGATCTCTTTAATTTAGGTACCACTATGAAGGTGTTAATAAATGTATTCCCTTCTGAGACAAAAGAAATAATAACCTTTCTTCTAGCGGTCTGTGCAGAGCCATCCGCCACATAAACTCTAACGTGACAATTCTTAATCTTCATAGCTTTTAATTTTGCTCTTAAAGCCCTGAAAAAACTGCCTGAAATAAAGGAATAGTTAGCTCCCGTATCTATCAACACTGGTAATTTAAATGTTTCCATTTCAATATTAATACAACCCTTGCTGACATTTAGAATTATGGGACTTTCCTTACCTTTCTTCAGCGTTAGCTGGCCGTCTAGCTCTGTTTCACATTGTTCATAATTCACATCCGTGGACATTTCCTTATTGTTCTCTAGGCTATTTGTCTGACAGTGATTGCTCCCATTGCTGTCAGGCTCTAGTTTTCCTTCTTCCCATTTGGATGTGGAGTTGGGGGTCTGTTCTTGTCCTCCTGTGATTTTCGCCTTTTATCTTTGCTTGAAGATCTTGACGAGCTACCTGTGGTAGTAGAAGCACTGTCGAACTTTCTCTCTTTACTTCTGCCTCTCTCCTTGCTGCTCGATCTAGAAGCTTGTTGTGCGAAATACGGGTAGGGCTGGAACTGTTGGAATGGGGGGGGGGTATTGTGGCTGGAATTGCTGTTGATACGGATAATAGGGTTGCGGGTACGGCTGATAAGGGTAAGGGTTATATTGCTGGAAATAGGGCTGATATCCCTGACGTCTCTCCATGCTCTTGTCCCTTCTCTCCTTGCTTTTATCTCGAGCCTCTTGATATCCTTGTCTTCCTCGTGAAGAATCCCTGGTTTTGGATGATTCTCTGCTAGTATTAGACCCTTTTGATGGATCCCTACTCTGGTGTGGTGTATAATTGGCGTTTGGGTTATTATAATTCATGTAATTAACCTCCGCGATCTCCACCTTTTTCTCTCCATTCTGAGTTGCCAGCCAAATGATAACCTCTGCTTTTCTGGCTAACTGTGAGGCTTGTTCCAAGGTTGTCGGCACATCTGCTAACACTAGCTTGCTGAGGCTTTCTTTTAGTCCATTAACATATAAATCAACCTTTGCTATCTCCGGCAATGGAGACCTTATTAGAAGCACCTTTTTCTCCTTGTCGTAGGACCTCACTCTCTCGTCTTTTCCTTGTTTTCTATTACTATAATCTTTCAGTCGTTCGTCATAGCTTAGTGACTCGAATTTAGTCTCAAATGCTCTTCTGAAAGTGTAGAAATCTGCTCTTGGCATAATTACCTTAAACTGATCGAAATATGCCTTTGCCTCCCCATCCAGGTATTTTGCAAGACCTGACATTTTCAATTCGTCGTCGGCTTTTAAACTATTGGTAAATTCGTCATATTCTTTCATGAAATTTTGGGCAGACATTAGAGCCGTTGGGTACGAGAATTCTTTTGGAGGTTGTACTAACATTTTTCTTGTTCCTCCATCTCCTAGCACAGGTTTGATTTCATCCAATTTATCGACAACCCCCGATAATGTTGAGGTTAACCGCTCTATTTTCTCATCTTGATGGGCATTACTTCTCCCAGCTATGTCTTCTTGAGTTCGAAGCACCTCTTTGTGAAGATCCGTGTTTTTTGTAATCATTCTATCCTGGGTCACCATCATTTGTTGAATTAATGCGGCTAAATCTCCGAGAACTCTATCCCTTTTCTCTTCTCTATCATTATTATATTCCTTTTGTGGACCTCTGGCCATATAGTCCATGGCTTCTTTCATCCAAGGTTGGAATTCTTGCTGATAAGTCTCTGAGTCGGTGGTTTTTTCCTTATTTTGTCTAGCTGCGGCCGCCATTTTTTCCTGTTTAATTCTGCGGCCCTCTTCCTCTACTCTTCTTTGTCTCTTTTGTTCCTTGAGGATTTCAGCAACGTGTTCCTTTCTTTCTTGTTCCTTTTTCCACCTTAATTCTTCTTGACATTGCCACTTTTCGTGAGCCTGCTGAGCTTTTTCCTCGTCTATCCTTACTTTTTCCTCGCGTTGCCACTTTTCGTGGGCCTGCTGGGCTCGTTCTCTCTCTAGTCTAGCTGATTCGATTTTTCTCTCGTTTTCTAGGGCTAACGCTTTTCTTCTTTCTTCCTCTGCGATTTGAGCTTCGTGTCTTCGCTTCTCCTCAGCCCTAATTTCCCAAGCTTTCTGTTTGTCCCTGAGAATAGTTTGGAATTACTGTCGGTTTTATTCCTCCTGTGCTCAGAAAAGCTTGTAATTCCTTCTTTTGATCCGCCACCTTTTTAGTAAAAACAGGTGATTCTGCTATTGGTAAATCTTTAGGCTTCCTTTCCGCGGTTTTCTGTTGAGGCTTGCCTTTTTCCTGCGTTGAGGGCTTGGATGCCTTTACCAATTCGCGTTCTTTGCTTTTAAAAATGCTTTTTTCCCTATGTCCTAAGACTTTTCTGTAATCTGTAGTCCCCTTATAAGCTGGATCGGAAATTCTTCCGCTCCTTTTAGGTATCATTTGGACCGTTTAGTTCTCCACCAGTATGTTATATTATTGAATATAATGTAAGGGAAAAGCAAGTGAACACGGCGGCTTGTTGATGTTAACTGATTTATTTAGTGCGTGAACGTGGGCGCGTCCCACGCGACCTAGCGCGCATGCGCTGGTTAGCATATCTCCAATAGTAGGGGGGATACTACCCAAGATAACAAGAAGGGGGAGTATACTACCCATATAGGTTTTAATTATACAAGCGTACCTATATATAGCAAGATGTTAACGAAACGTCAGGGCGATTTGCGAATTTTGCGAATGACTCATTTGCTCAACTAGAGCAAGTAGTTGCACACATAGACAATATGCGTGCCGACGGATTGATCGTCAATCCGGATACACAAAGCTTGGTTGAGAAACTAGTAGCTATTGTGTTAGGGTTGCGCTCGTGTTACAACGAGGACGATCTTCGCAAGCTCATAGAGCGGGCAGGCTTCAACGTCGAGACAGGCGAGGCGGATGGATCGGATCATTCCGACATTAAGCCGCCGGAAACCGTAAAAACCGCAGTCCCGCTGGGACAGAGCGACGACGCCAAGGTCATGATGGACCAATTGACTACCGTACTTTGTTCTTACGACAAGACGGGAAAACCACCAGGCGAAATCGCTGAAGGTGAAATTCGTGGTCTACACGAATATGCGGCTTGCCCCCAATATCTGATCGATATGTTGGATCGGAGATATCCTGCGATGCTGCCTCAAGGTAGCCCGGATCCGCGAGTGCAATTGCCTTTGCAAGATACGGAAAGCACGGAAATGCGAGCCCCGCGCTTGCCTAGTACTCCGGCAGGATTCAAGACTGCAGGAAGAAGAGTCGACTTTGTAGATTCATCTCCTTCGGACAATGGTCTCAACTACTCGTTGACTAACTGACTCGATGATGCCTGAAATGGAAGCAAGTGTCGTATATAACGAGGACCGCCCTGCAGAAGTTCGTTTATACGGATCGACGGGCAAGGGAGAAAATCCCAAACCTAAAAATCTCAAACCTTTTCGCAATGGGGAGGATTGGGAAGAGTTTCTCGCATCAGCGATAAACTATGCCGAACTTTGCGGTTGGCCGGAGGAAACGCTTATGCGCGAACTCATTATGGCGACTTCACGACATGTGAACCAGTCTACTTGGGGAAATTCTAGGTCCCTAACATTAAGTGACGTTGTGACAAGGCTTCGTGTCATCTTGGACACCAAGACCGAAGAGCAACGCCAGGAGGAATACCGCAGCTGTGTTCAACAGCCTGGCGAATCACTTCAACACTATGGTGAGGCTCTACTTACCTTGTGCAAACGTGCGTACGAGGGACAATACCTCGAACATATGAAGAAGGAGTCTATCCGTATCTTCTGCACGGGCTTAGAAGACAAATTTCTTGGCATGTGGGTGCAAACAAATCGCCCAAAGTCTATGCAAGATTGCGTAGATCTCGCAACAGATTTCGTGCGAGCAGGTGGCCCAGAAGCATATCAGCGCGTCTTGGGTTCCACGCCGGGACAGTCCTCTAAATTTAAAACTAGAGGATATAAGTTCTACGGACAGAGAAAGGACAAGACAGCAGGTGGGGTACACTATGCAAAAAGGTGTTTATAATGACGATTGCAATAGTGTGGGTAGTAGGATGTCAATTTTCCAGAAAATGTAAACCCCGTAACCAATACACTTTCCCCCGAGAAGGCATGGTGGGGAAAGGTGTAATGTAATTGTGAGAGATACAGTGGCCTCGGGGTATACAGCTACAGGGGAAAAGTTTAATCTCCCTCTTTTTCAGGATCCATTTTTTTCTCACAGATATAACTGATGTTAATAATTCTTTGGTGTACTCTACTTTACCTGTGGATTATACTGATCATACTCTATCAGGGCATATCAATGGAGTAGAAATCAAAATTTTAGTGGGCACAGGTGTGTCTATTTGTGTGTAGTGTGATTTGATATATATATTTAAAATAATAAAAAAAAAGGAAAGGAAAAAAAAATTACTGGAGGGAGGTATGTTGATCTGGGCCCCATAATAGTATGTTACTAGGCAGATGGGAAAGCCATTACTGCCATAAGTTACAGGGACTACTAAGTATAGGTTTGGTTTGGTATTATACCCTGTCACTATTTTTGTGTGGCCACATTTAAATAAAAATATAGTGTTATTTTGGGTAGGAATTTCCTAATGACTCATCAATTTATCTGTTATTGTTATCATTTGTGTTGAGACTTAGATATGATACAAATATAAATGAGGACAGTGGAGGCTGAAGGATTACTGGATGAATGGAGAGTTGTGAAGCTAGTTTATTTTTAAAAAAATAAAAAAATAAATGTCAACATAATTTAATTAAGGTAGATTATATAAGTATCAAAAACACTCTCATTCAGTGAATGTTTTTTTTTCAAATTAATTGGTGTCTCTACCCAATACTATATCATAAGATTTCAGATTTTAGGTGTTCATGCTGTTGAGGATGACATGCTTCATCTCTGCTAAATTCATAGAAAAGTTTCAAAGCTCCTAAGGATGGGGGAGTTTAATCCAGTATTTACCGCTCATATGCAGCAGGGAATCTTTATCCTTTTTGTTTTCTGAATAAAAATACATAGTTGGAGCATCATTTTGCATGGTGTTTCTTTCTATTGCAGTAACCAGATTACTATGGATTTTTCCATAAGCCATTTTTGATATATTGAAATACATCTTTGGTCATCATTACATTACAATTATGATGCAATTCCAGGGTTGGGGTTCTATGATGAGCTCCTGTAGCTTGGATGTAATGCTCTGTTTGGTGGTTTTTGCTTCCGTCACCCTTGCTGGGAATACTCCAAAGAATTATTACTACAGCTGGGAAAGCCAAACTAAGTTAGATTATTTGGACAGTATTGTGTCCATGATTTTGCTTTAAAGTATCATTTATAGCTGTGAGCTATGGAATGCCTGTAGGCACAGTCAGATTTTTAAGGGAATGTATCACTAGCGGACGTTTTGGTCCAGCAGCATTGTTGCTTAAAAAGTGTAGGTTTTGTGTTATGGATGCAGATATGAGTAACAACACTGATTTGTTGTTGAGATTGGTTAAATTAGACTCCACAGAGAGGTTTCAGTTAGCTAAAGATATTTGATGTTCCTCCACTTACTAGAATTATTTTAGTTCCAAAGGTAACTAATCAAAAGGTGGTCTATACCTGGCGGGGGTCGAGGTACATTTGAATGTGCCGGGTGACTACATTTATGCTAGAGAGAAATATAGAATTCCCGTTGCTATTAAGGGAAATATAGAATTCCCATTGCTATTAAGGGAAATGTAGAATTCCCATTGCTATTAAGGGAAATATTTTGAGTTTCATTGGGAAAGGGACGTCATATTAGGGACAGTCCTATTAGGGCAGATTTATGCTACTCGGTTTGCCTTAGGGCAAATTGGCTTAGACTAGAATGGAGACTAGAATGGAGATGTGTGGGGTCACTAATAAGTCAGAATTGAGGTTTTTCCTGTCTCAATCTGCAGTACATTTATTCAACGAATTATCGCCATCGTCTAGGGAGCATAGACGTCTGGGTCAGATTTATTCACATTCTTGTTTGACTCCCATGGCCAACCTTCTTTCCCAACATCCCTGTTTAGCTCAGGGACTGAGCTACCTATAGGGGGGGAGAGGGGTTAGTAAGTCTCATTGAATCAACAGGTGGGTAGGTGGGATCATCATCCCTGAAAGTTGACCCTACTGTTTCTCCGGGATCCACAGAGTGACTCTCACAAAAATGAAATCCATGCCAAACTTGAACAATAGTGAGGGTTATATACGTGTTGATGTGTTGCATGTATTATTCATGTTATTTTAGATTTAGTAGTTACCTGTTCGTGAAATATGTATGTATTTAAAGTAAATACAGCTGTGATTGTAGGTATGTTTTAAGCCGTATTAGTGGGCTTGTGCTTTGTAAGGTGCTTTTTCCCATTAGGGAATGTATCTATATTCTACTTGTAATTGTAATTTGTCAATTTGAGTGGACTATACCACTGATCACGGTCTTGGTTTTTCTCTTTAAGTGATTGGCGGAGTCCAGGGACCGGGTGGAGCGGACCCAAAGGTTGAAGTGGCGCAGGGGCAGTGCTGATACAGCACCGGCTGGCACTGGGGCTCGGGAGGAAAAGAGATTTGTGCCTGTTAATCAAGGTGGGGCAGCCATCAAAGGCTCTCATGGGAAGGGTCTCATTTTGGGCAGTGGCCAGTTTCTTCTCTCCCGATGCCACCATGGTCAGGTTCCTGCTGCTGCTGCCGGAGCACCTGATGCATAGGGTGCTCTTGGCCTTTTCCACCTGGAGCTCAGTAAGGTCTATCCAGAGATTCACTAATCTGATGTGCAATAATCAGGGGAAGGACTGGTTAAATTTCTTTATGTATTTCCTAGATATGAATGTCCTCCAGCATATCATCCCCAGGCTCATCCGAAGAAGTCCTGTTGGCAGCTCAGCAATATTGGTTTGAGCATCCATACATAAATAATAACGTCCCGAATTGGGATAATTAACTTTCTAAAAAGATTTTAGAGTGACTAATGATATTGAAATTCCTGCTCTATTTTCGGATTACAAAGCAGATGTTTTCCAAGGACAGTAGCGGGAGGGTCCTGCATAGACCTCTGAGCAATAGATCGTGGTGAGATAGGTAGTAATATATTTAAATTTAAAAGTAATAGTAGATTCTGCTTGGCTAAAGACTTATTCTGAAATTCTATTGATGTGTGTAGGCTTAGCTCATTAGTAATTCCATTCTGAGTGGTAGGATAGTGATGAAAGGGGATTTTATAATAAATTAAAGTTAGAATTATTCTTAATTAGAGATAATATTCCCCCAACATCTAGGAGTGTAGTTTTTGAGTGCTAAAGTTAATCTTGTTGTTTGTGTTCAGATCCGGACTTTGTAATATATAAAAAAAAGGAGTGTTTCGGCTTTTAACATAACAGAGTGGTAGATATTGGGTTCCCCATGATTTTGTAAGCACAGGGGTCCAGCGAAATAAAACTTCTGAGAAAAAGTTGGACGCCTGCTGCATTTGGTGCTATGGTTTGACCTAGCAGTAAGGGGAGAAACTCTTATCATTATTTTACTCCTTGTCCGTTTTAAGAGCACAGGTGTTGTATAAAGCCCTACTAATTTATGAGGTATGTTGTGAGTCATGTACTGTTTTTGTGTAAGTTTCCCACACTTCCATAATATGTACTAATTTTACCCTTTTTGCCCGGGAGTGCAAAATAAGGGGGGGAGAATGTTAGTGTGGAAATTCCTATTTCATCTATCTCATTGTAGATTAAGGTTATTTCTATATAGTAGTGAAACATAGGAAGTATAAGAAGTGTTATTTCAGTACTGGTAAATTCCATCCGGGTTCAGGACAATTGTCGCTATTTGGATATAATAAACCCATATTAACCAGCCACCTTCTCCAGGGTGACTCACTTGTGGACATAGCAGCGAGGTCATTGCGTTAACGCATGCTGACGTCAGTTTCTGCCACGTGGTAGAACCAGCATCTATGACGTAGCGTTTTGGATTGGGAGAATATACACAAACTATCGGGGAAGTCGGGGGTTCTCTCGCTGGACACATACGAATAAGGTGTAATATGGCTTTTGGGCAGGGTGGAGAGCTACAAGACCTGTGAACTGGACTTAGTGGGTTTTTGAGTATAGAGACTTCTCTCAACACCCAATGGACAAAAGGACTTGCTCTCCCCCAGTGAAGGCCTGTGTGAAACTCCCCTAAAGGTAGGCAATGCCTAAAGCTATAATTGAGAGATCCTAAGTGCAGGTAATTACCAGATGGAAGCCAGGTGTATTGTGTGAACTGAAGATATATATTTTACCTTATGTGTATTGTAACTGCACCATTTCATCCAAGGATTCTTTCCATTAATAAATATACTTGCACCGCATAGAAAGCCACTAATGATTTTGAGTACCTTGATTTATGCATTATAGTGATTATGACTGATTACAACCATAATTAGCTATATTGACATTAGGGCGTCTTGGGTTCCACGCCGGGAGAGTCCTCTAAATTTAAAACTAGAGGATATAAGTTCTACGGACAGAGGAAGGACAAGGAGCGGAAAGCTTCTTACGCGGCTGCGGAAGCAGAGGCGCAGTCCAACTCTGACTCGTCAGCGGACGAGACTTCGGGGGCGTCTACTGCGACCGAAGTCCCGGATTCTGATTCGGAATCGGAGTTAATAGCCGATTTCGCGGCCTTCCAGGCAATGAGGAAGGACGTGCGAAAGGAAGACGGTAAAAAGTCTGACCATAGCACGAAAAAGGCTTGGGATAAAACCAAGACTTTGTCCAAATCTTCCAAGAAGACGGTCCCGAAAACTGACTATTGGAAGAAGGACACGAAGGCGACTCGTCCAGAGCCAGCCTGTTGGCTTTGTGGGAAAACAACCCATTTGCAAGCCAATTGTCATCACCTAAAGAAATTTCGCGCTTTCATCGCGAAAGAAACAGGTGAGGAATTCAATTCCCCGGAAAATAAATCAACTAAGGGAAATTGACGTGGGTCTCGCAAGGAAGCGGTGACGGGACCCGCAAGTTCGACGGAACTCGTGACGGGAGGGTGAGCCCTTCCGTAGCCCGCTCGGGCAAAGGAACTCCAGGGGGGTCGTACAATCTGGGGAGGTCAGGTAGGCAGGCAGAACTGAACAAGGAGGAAACTGGGGTGATGGAGGGTGAGGACCCGACAAAGCCCGCAGACACGAAACTTTGGTCGAAGGAGTCGGTTAGTAGCGTTCGAGCCATCCCACGCGATCGTGGAATGTGTTTGGACGGTCGCTATACTGACGCTGGCACAGCGCTGCTCGCGGTTAGCTCTACCGTGGGTGGGGAACGCTGTGTTAAAAATTTGACTAGTTCTGCGGCCAGCCGTGATCTCTCTATTCCTATCGACGTGGTAGCGATAGTGGATAGATGGTATGTACCGGTCACGGTGGGTACTAGGCGAGGAGAATTTTTATACGACACAGGTGCAACTACCTCGCTAGTGTCTAAACAATTCTATGAATCGCAAGCCCGACCTGCTCGCTTCGCGGGTTCGGGTAAAACCACTTGCGGGTGGTACTCCAGAGACAATGGGGTATGCGGTCTTTGACTTTGAGATCGCAGGGCGTTCGTATCCGAACGCTTGTCTCGTAGTCAGTGGTCTAGGCGGCGGGGAGGAGGCCGTACTGGGCCAGGACTTCATGTGGCGCTATGATACTAGCATGACGGGGCCTGGGAAGATGCTCCTGGAAGGAGGCAAGAATCAAGTATTCTGTCGACGGAAAGGAGCGATATCGACCGCATTCCTACGGGAGGATGTGCGGTTGGCCGCGTTCGAGATGAAGGTCGCGTCTGTGGATGTGTCCCTACCCAAGAACAACGTGGGCTATATCATGGAGTCAGATGTAGGGTTACAGGTAGACGGTCTCGTGGAGGGTTGCGATACATATGTATCGTCTGCTCACTGCCACGAGCTTCCTATTATGAACTCAACGGGACTTGCAATAATCCGCTTATGAGGTGGCGGCAAACTTCACGGGTGACTATTCGCATCTGGCGTGTGCGAGAGCAGAGTCCGTGAACGGGTCCAGCACGGGGGGCAAGCGAAAGCTGACCTCCGATAGCTGTTCAATTACTAGCATCCCTGAACTGGAATCTATCATAGAGGGCGCTGAAGTACCGAATACCGAAACCTTGAAAAAGGTGCGCGAGTTGGTATACGCGAAAAAGCGGGTGTTCAGATTGCAGGGTGAACAATTGGGGTTTACGAACAGGGTTCTACACTCCATCGACACGGGTGACACCAAGCCTATCAAGTTACCTTTTCGTCGAGTTCCCTTGGCAAAGCAGGAGGCTCTGGACTCCCAGGTCAGTAAGATGCTAGCGGAGGATAAGATCGAGGAAGGAAATGGCCCGTGGGCCTTCCCCACGGTTCTTGTTCCGAAACCGGATGGTTCAACTAGGGTTTGCGTTGATTTCAGGAGACTGAACAATGTGACACGAAAAGACTCGTACCCGCTACCGCGAATAGACGACTGTCTAGACGCGCTTGGTGGCAATGCGTGGTTCTGTACCCTAGATCTGGAGAGTGGCTATTGGCAAATAGCTATGGATCCGGACAGTAAAGAGAAAACGGCTTTCACGACTTCCACAGGGTTATACCAGTTCAAGGTGATGCCGTTTGGTCTTTGCAACGCCCCGGCCACGTTTCAGAAAATGATGACGGAGGTTCTCCGGGGGCTTAATGGCAAGATCTGTGTCGTCTATCTCGACGATGTGATCATTTATGGTGCAACGATTCATGATGCTATTACGAACACGGGGTTAGTGTTTGACAGGTTGATGGCGTACGGCCTTAAGTTGAAACCGAAGAAGTGTCGCCTCTTTCGTGAAGAGGTACAGTACCTGGGTCGCATCGTATCTAAGGAGGGGATACGGGCGGATCCGGAGAAGATGCGAGCGGTAGTTACTTGGCCTATTCCGTTGACAGTGAAGGATATCAGATCATTTCTGGGTTTCGCTTCATATTACCGTCAGTTCATTCCGAGTTTTAATGATCTTGTGCGGCCATTGCAGGAAACTGCAACAGCCGGACAAAAGGTACTACGGTATAAGCTTACTTGGAATAGTGAGCTCGATGATGCATTCGAGGCTACAAAGAAAGCCTTCCGTCCGTCTTGGCGTATCCACGAGCGACCGGCCAGTTCATTCTGGATACGGATGGGAGTGGTACGGCCATGGGGGCGGTCCTATCGCAGGTTCAGGACGAGCAAGAGCGGGTGATCGCATATGCCAGTAATTCGCTCTCGAAATGGCAGAAAAACTACTGTACTACGTACAGAGAGCTGTTAGCGGTCGTATATTATGTGCGGAAATTCAAACATTATTTATACGGCGCAGACTTCATAGTCCGTACGGACCACTCGTCTCTTACGTGGCTTATGACCTTCAAGGAACCAGAAAATATGCTGGCTCGTTGGTTGCTGGACTTACAGCAGTACGGGGTTACCAACAAAGGTGTTATTCAGCACCGCCCGGGCAAGAAGCATGAAAATGCAGATGGCCTCTCTCGTAGACCCTACAGATGTTGTAAACATACAGATTGCGATGATTGTGGGGCACACGAGGCTGCTGTAGCTAGTCTCGTGGGGGAGGGGATAGGCACGGACGACAATCTCGTATCTGTAAACCAGACTATCCGTGAGCAACAGCGCACAGATGATACTATCAAGCGTATCATGGGTTTTCTGGAAAACAACCGGGAACCCACGAATCTGACTAGTGAAAGTGATGAATTCAGAACAATCTGGATTGTGTTTGGAAGAAGGGGTACTCACGTTCAAGTGGAGAAAACCTTCGACTGGACATGTTTTCTCGAGGATCGTGTTGCCGTTTGACCAACGCCTATCTATGTTCAGGCGATATCACGGCCCGGCCTCAGCGGGACATTTTGGGCACGCCAGAACGAAAGACGCTTTGCGAAGAAGGTTCTTCTGGCCGGCTCAATCCGGGGACATAAAAAGATGGATTCAGTTATGCCCCGAGTGTAATGTGCGAAAAACACGAAAAGGTGTCAATAAATCGCCATTGCAAAAAGAGCTCACGGGAGAGAGGTTCAGTAGAATCTCGATGGATATCCTTAGTGGCTTTAAGACTAGCACGAGAGGAAATACTTGTGTATTGGTCATTGTGGATTACTTTTCAAAATGGTCAGAAGCATACTGCTTACCGAACCATAAGGCGGCGACAGTCGCCTGGACAGTATTTCGCAATTGGATCCTGCGGTTTGGCGCGCCCAGAGCGATACAAACTGATGGGGGCCCCGAGTTTGATGGAGAATTATTCCGGGAACTCTGTAATCTCTACGACACGAAGAAACAGACAACTCTCCCGTATAGGCCACAGGCAAACGGGCAGGCAGAAAGGTTTAATCGTGTTCTCGTAGAACAGCTCTCGTGTTACGCGGATTATGGCGCGGATGATCGGATGGCCTAAAAGACCCCGATGCGGCTGCCGGCAAGTACCGCCGGCACAACGCTCTCAACGCCGCGGCGAAGAAGCTCAAGTGGGGAGATGGAAAGAAGCCGGTTCTTTCTCTACTCCCCGCAAACGAGCGAGAGCGAAAGGAGGCGGTCCGTGACCCATCGGAGGTCGATGGCTTCCCCGACTACCCGGAGTACCACAAAGCGGTCTCCGTGGAAGAGTACAAGCGTTTTTTTGAAACCTGTACCGACCCCCGTAAGGTCTTGCGAACGGCTGACCTAGCGTACTCGTTTGAAGCTGACCGTAAGCTTCAAATGGCTATGCTCCTCTACGAAGAGGGTTCCCGGTGCCCGTTCCTGCTCTGCAGAACGGAGGCACTCGTCGGTAAGCCGCAGATCTTTAAATCTCGGCTTCTCTTCACCAGACATCTGTGTGAGGTGCATACCCCCGTGACACCGGTTTGGCGGTGTCCGATTGGATATTGTCCCGTAACCGGGGACCGTCGCTCCGACATCGTGAAACCGTAAAAAGGCTGTCGTAAACCGCTCACCGTAAAAAGGCTGTCGACAAAATTATGCCGGCTCTTGAGCGCGCGGGCGTTTCGTATCTCCCACAGTGGGGATACAAAAGCATGCTCCACCTTGCCTCTGCAACCTCGGAAGCCATTCTGAGGAACGCGAAGGAGCAAGGCTTCACCTAAGTACCCGTTGGAAAAGGATATTACAAAGCCTAAACGAACGAACCAAGAGGAAGAAGAAGGGTTCCGATAAGTCGGACAAATCGGACCGTTCCGATACGGAAAAGCGGCCCGAGAAACGTCTGAAACTCGTGCCCGCACCGATTCCCGACAAGAACGCCTGGCTAGACGGGTATAAAATTCCGTCCTCTAAGAAGAAGGAATTTCGTCGCCCCGCACCCGCAGCCGCGGAAGGTAGAGCACCTAGTGCCACCTCACTCGTGCCGGACCCTCAGCCGGGTCCGTCACGGCCTACGGCTGCCGCAAGGGCATCCCCACCCGAAGTCGACCGGGTAGGCATCGCTCGCACCTGGAAGGTGGTGGCTGATCGCACAGCGGTCCTCCGGCTGTGGACCCCGCGGGGATCCCTATGGACACTGGTGGCACGCTCATCGGCGTTACTGATTTAACTCGGCAACGCGAGAACCAGGGCGTGTGTACGGACACGGGAACCACCCCGCGGGTGTCAGCAGCTACGTGGGGCCCTAACATGCTCCCGGGTAGCCAATCCGCGGAAGCGGAGGATTCGGCCGAAATAACTCTGGCTGCTTCCTCCACTCCCCGTTCGTACAGGCCACCCTGAGGGGACGTCTCCTCGACGACCAAGCGCCTCTCCTTTATAGAGGAGAAAACTTTGGTGGCACGGCCGACACCGCCTCCGAGCGGAGAGGCCTCCCCGAAGTTGAAGGAAGCGCTACCTTCGATGGATACGTCCACGAAGGGTCCGTTGGCAAGTGTACCAGCGGCACCTCTTCCCGTCACCGCGCCCACGGGTACGAGTACGGAAGGGGTCGAGGGAAATGGTGACGTAATCCCGTTACCATGGCCTCGCACGGACGAGCGTACCAGCTCCGTGGACGGTCTGGCGACAGCAGGCTCGGGCTCTGACAAGTCGGTAGAAATATCGGACGGGGAAGAGCACGAGCTACTGCAGGAGTCGGACTCCGATACGGCGTTGATTTACGATGATCTGGGGCAAGAAGTAGTTGTCGTCCCAGATCCGCGTTTCGACCCGTTCGATGAAGCCCTTATTGGGAATCTTTCGCTTCACGGCATCTCCAAAATGGAGGGTGAAGCTGAGGCGAAGGAGGCAGGTGAGTTCGTCTAGAACTCCCTCAATAGGGCTCGGGATCAGCACTGCGATTCCCCGAGGCGGCAGTCTCGTGTGGGTTCATCTCACAGCGAGGGGGGGGGCTCTCCTCCTCGCAGGTGGTGGTTTTATCCGCAAGGCTAGTATGGTTCACTAGTCTCGCTTTTATTAATAAAGCTCGTGCACGAAAATTTTTATGCTTCGAATGTACGCTTCCGGTTGTACCGCGCTGCGAGACCGGGACGGACAGGCATGTCCGGTGGCCTCTTTAGGCCTATGAAGGCTACGAACCTTGGGGGCGAGTGCAAGCCTGGCTCTAGGATCCGTGCGGCGGAGTGGCATAACATTTGCCCCGCTGCACACAAGGATCTGGAGCCACGAGGATCTCCTTGGTGCCACGGCGGACCCTACATAACTAGTTATCGTGGACCTCCTCAACTCCAACTAGTGAGGGGGCAGTGTAGTGGGTCCGCCACCCGGAATACAGCGAGGCTGTCGACTATCGCCGAACACCAACCAGGCTACGACAGCGGGGGCACTTCTACACTCTGTCCAGCCTCTGTAGAGCGCGGCACCCGCGTACTGGGGTATGTGTCCCTCCTTGAAGTCTCTTTGAAGTCCCAGCTCTTCAGAGGCTGGACAGAGTGTACCAGCGCCGGAGACGACTACCACCAGTTCCGTCAGGGGGCGACATACGACCACCGTGCAGACGACACTGCAGACACCCTCCGACGGACGGTAGGCGGAGGATACTACTACCTCTGCAAGGGGGATCCAGGCTTCGCTTAACACTACGGACTCGAGCCGCGCCGCGGACCCAGATACTTCTGTTGTTCAATTTAAGCACCCTTGCTTCAGTGACAATACCTTTGTAACTGTATACCTTTGGGAAATAAACCAGGTTCAAACGAATCTCCTCGTATTCGTGATTCTTTCCGGAATTTCGTAAACTCGTGCCCACGAATCTGCGGTTCACTACATACTCATATACCTGGTGTTGACGATTTTTCGATCTAATTTAGCAGAATTTACTAAATGTGTTGATCTGCAAATTGTACATTTTCTGAAAATCTCACCCACATGTACAAAACACATGAGAGGGGAAGCGTTCCTAGAATACTGAGGGGGGGGGGGCACTATCCAAATCCGTATACCATCAATATATGGGGCAATATGATATGTAAATACCGCCCAGAGGGTAATACGGTTTTCCAATGCTGTAGCCTATGGCGTACCATACCATCCCTCCCAGAGGTATGATAAATAGTGGTACCATACGGCTATCTGGGGGTAATATGGGCCATATTACCCCCACATATGGGAGAATATGGGTACACCATCTTTTATTGTTAATTTCAGCCTAGTAAAAATATTATCAAATAAATATGAAAATAAGCTCAAGAGGAGGGCATAGAACGTGGGAAACTGAAAAAAAACCCCTGAACAAATCATATGATATTAAAGATTAACTCACATCTGAACAAAGGGTCCAATAATGTGGCCATATTACGCCGCTTTACCCTACATGTAAAATATATAGGCAAAAGCACATGAGGGACGATCTGGGGTCCCATATTTCCCGCGGGCGTAGTGATCTCAGTGAGGGCGCGTGAGCGCGCGAACTGAGATCACGTAGCCCAAGGGAAATGTTGGACCCCAGATCGTCCCGAATGCGCTTTTGCATTTATTATCACCTTAATAGAGGTTGGAATGATACATTTTTCGACATTTTAGCTGGAAAATGGTTGGAATTCGATGAAAATCGATGGCAAAACATGCAGTTTACGCTGCCCCTCCCACCTGGATCTTGTTTATAGTTCCGGGTCTTTGGAATCAGTACATATCAATGCGCGTTGGCCTGCTGGGTTGTGACAAGTCCAGAAATTTAGCCCCCTAGCTATAGGCCTACATGATATTATTTTATTTTCTGTTTTTGTTCTTATAGTTGTCGTTTTTCTCACTTTTAATGACTGCCCACCACTCCGCCCTCCTTCCACCACTCTCTCTTTCTTGTTAGTGTTAGTGTGTAATACCTGCTCCACACAGTAGTGGCCGACACCACTACCGTGGGGAAGCAGGGAGGGAAGCGTGAGCCTACTAACCACATGCATGCATGCACTAGAGTGAGAGGTGGTTGAAGCTATGTAAACATGGGGAGACAACAGGTAGAGGGTGGATGAATGTTTTCAAAACAGCATTTCTGTACCATGAACGCAGTAGTTTTTCCAGACAAAAGGGTAGCTAACTAAGTCAAGTTTCTCTCAGGCGAATCACAGGTTGCAACTTACATGGGATAACAACCAATTTTAGGCCATAAGGAGGGGTCGTTCATATATGGGGAGAGGACGCTGATTCAGGGGGCGACAGGAAGAATTTCTGATGTGGGATTCCACCCTCATAGAGGGCGGGTCAGTCGCGCCTTGTCCAGCAGAATGTAGTTCTATTTTGAATCGTTTTTTCACTTAATTTTCGGTTAATTACAATTCTTAAGACATGAATACGATTTAAAATACTTAATAAGATGAATGTTCTTCAGTTTGATATTCAAATTCCTGTACATTTCGTAGTTGAACTCGGCGATTTTCGCTGACTTGAGACTGTCACTGAGAACTAGGCCTAGTTCTCAGATTAGCCTACCGTATTCAAGAAGATGTAGAATAAATTGTAGGTTTCACAGCTTTAAATCGTTGATATTCTTTAGCAAAATCACATTTTCACATATGATTCTTCGATTAAACTTTTTATTTGAAGTTCTTAGGTTCATTATTTCGAGAGAAAATCGGGAAAACAATTGACGTCTCCCGGGGACGTCTCCCAATACCATAACTAAGGGTTAGACAGACTCATTGCTCCCACAAGCGCCTTCGGCGGTGGTTCGTTTCTACCTACACCTATGCTCGATTATAACATAAACTAAATATAGAAAATAAGTTAATCGTTTATTTTCCTTTAATCATGGTCGATTAGATTATGTGTATTTGTTTGTGGAGAAGGAATTATTTAAATAAAAATATAGAAAAAACGATCGGGACTATGTTGTTCATTAGGTGCGGGTAATACGGCGGGGAGCGGGTAATACGGCGGCCGTATTACCCGCTCTCTTTGATATGATGCTCAATGCTTAAGGCTATGGGAGTATCATACCAACCTCTAGAAAGGTATAATAAATGCAGTTGTCAGCCTAAAGAAGAGTGAAATCAATAGATGAGTCGTACATAGTATATGAGAGGAGAATAGTTATGTGGGTAATGTGAGTGAAATGAAATGGGAAACACAAGAACCAGTCTCCAGCCCCCCCCCCCCCCCCAGTAAAAAGTGAGCGCTTTTTTTGTTCCCAATTTCGCGGAGAAAGCGGTAATTTTTCAGTTGCCACAAAGGGGGGGGGGGGGGGGTAAATGCTTTGAAAATTCGCCGAAAGGGGGTACTTTTCAAACATTTCAAAGGCTGGAACAAAAATGCGTACAGCGTACACTTTTTACCCCTGCATGAGTGTGTGTGTGGGCGGGGGATGGGGGTGGGGGGTGGGGGGTGGGTGGGGGGTGGTTAAGTCTCTGGTGGTAGGAGCAGACGTTTCCTAATGGACCCTAACTGCTGATGTTTGTTCAAGCCTAAGCACAACAACCTCACTATCTAATCACCCATATGCAGCGGCCTCTTCACACAAAGAGGAAATACTGTCAGTTATTAATGTAAGGCTTAATAGTATTTATTTATTTTAGCGCACCCCGCACCAACCTTTGTGCGTGAAAATAGGCTAAATCCTGCTCGAACTTATTGTATAAACACAGTGTAAAATGTCATCCTTGATGCGTCAAAAGGTGTCACAGTACTTAGTGCGCAAAGATTTATCTGCGAGAAAAGTCATTTATTCACAAAATGTCTTTGTTAGAATAGTTTCAGTTTGGGGTGACTATAGGCCTACTGGGGTTGTTTATAGTCCTTGGGAAGGATATGAATAGGCCTATAGGTCTACACGTTTCAAGACAACGTATTAAATATATTCAGGCCTATGCATATACGATCCTTCTATAGTCTATTTAGGGCCTAATTAGTTGCTTTACTATAGGCCTATAATCAGGCATCCAAAGATATTGCAAACTTTTTTCATCAAAAATACAAATATCAAACTTAACATAGTCCTAATGATGGTTTATTGTTCGATCTCTTGCATGTCTACTGCATGGATCGTTCTTATTTTTCACTTTACTGCCTAATCATCCTGAATTATAGGCCTAGGCTCTAAAAAAATAGATATAGGAGGCTAATAGAACTCGGTAAAGGGTTTACAATCATATATTTTTTATTTTGTTTATACAGTAACTTAAAACAAAAAAGAATAGTCTAAGCATGAATATGACTCCACATGGATGTCGTCATGGCATTAAGCAACCATCACTCACTCACTCATATTTTATTAAAGAGAACTACATGGTTCTCATCTAACTAAACATGGGTAGGCCTATAGCGCCCATAGGGCATATAATGTGTATACAGTAGGTATAGGTCTGATACACGCAGTGTTACAATGTCAATGAATAGCCTAGGTCTATAAACAACATGGAATATAAATGGAAATAAAGTTTCTCATAACCTATCACTCGCTACATAAACTACCGATGTATATATATACATGTGTGCGTGTGACCTAGGCATGTCTACACCCGCACAATATAGCGCCCCCTCCCCCCCCCCCCCCCCCCTCCACCACCAGCCAGGCCCTCTTCCTCCCTTCACGACTAGAGAGCGTACATTGAGTGTGTGGTTATAGGTGGGGAGAGGTCACCTCTCCTCCCCGACAGCGTAAGTATCCATCGTTTTCTCTTTCCTTCCCCTGGTGTGGCCGGCGGAATAACCCGGCATTTCTAAGGCTGGTGTTTCTGCCCTTCACCTCTTCTTTTCTACTCTTTCTAAAGTCGCTATGATCGGGGGATTTCTGACTTTCTCTTCAGTCGCTTGCTCCGCCGTCGTCCTCCCATTCAAAATGGCGGATGACGGCGCGCTTGTGTTGTGGCTTCCCGATCGCTTCTCTATGCGTTCGTTTTGGGTTCTATGGTTCTAACCAGTTAGCAGTAGATTCTGCCGGCTAAAGTCCGTGCCCATGGTTTAGATTTAATTCCAGTGTGACAAACGCAACTAGTTGGGAGATCATAAGGTCTAGTAATCTAGTCCCGCACTAAGTTATCCGAATAATTAGTGATGGTGGTACTGGTAGGCTATTTCCACCCTTCCAGCCTCCACGTACGTAGTCCTACACTGTAACAGGCAAAACGTGGCGGTGTAAATCACGGGGAAACATCTGTGACTTCAGCCTCACGATAGTGGGCGGCATCGGATAACTTATTCTAGTTGTTACACTAGGATACGGCGGTGACTGACGGGTCTATTGCTGGTGTGTATTGCAGCCATCACAGGACTGAATTAATGATTAGCGTGAGATGTCCCCACCGTGGGGGCCGTTACATCAATCCTCCGCTGATTGTACTGGATCATGCGTCTACTAAAACTGCTAAAGTTGAAGGCCTTGATGGCCTCTACACTTACCAATCCTCCAATGAGGATTCCCATCTTGAACAACCTGTAAACCGTATAACATGTTATTAGCAAACTGAAACATGCAACCTCTCTGCCATATTTTTCAATGAGTGCCATGCATGGCCCCATGATGATTCTAGTATTTTATCTCTAGTTCTAATATTACCATATTTTCATACTCAGCACATGCCTGACGAGCCTGTCTTTCTCTTATTGCTTGTGCAGTCCTTTCTCTAATGAGCCGATCAGTCTTCTCTCTGGCCTGCCTGTCTTTGTATTTCTTAATCAATTTTTCATTATGTTCACGTTCAATTGTTCAAGTCTGCTTTCGTCTAAGGTGGCCACTGTATCACTATCATCTTTGCAATCTTCTAAAGCAGGCCCCCGCTCTTGCCTGAGAGTTTCCCATACGAGAAAGAGATCCTTTCAAAACACCAATAGTTTTTGACATTTTTCTTAACACACCATTGAATTCACTGAAACCCTGATCCACTTCTGATGTATACGAGACAATTCTAAATACCTGCTCACTCTCCCAGCACCGGCTGCTTGTGTGTCTGGAGATGCGGTTGCTCCATCTCCTACTTTTTGAGCGCCCTCATCACTGACGCTCGTATCCGGATCAATCACACTAGCCGGCACTGGTAACTTTTCAGTAGACATCTGAAAGCCCTCAAATGTCAGTCCAGGATAATCTCCACCAGATATTATGCTTTGTCCTTTCGTCTTAGTCATTTCACATTTTTATTAAAGTATCATGTAGCTGGCACGTCAGATTTGGATAACCAAAAATTGTTTTGTAAGGAAAAGACAATAAAGAATACGGTATCATCTTTACATATATCCATTTGACATTGCTGGTCCTGTTTCACAATACATCCCAATGACTGCCTCAAATTTGGCAGCAGAATCAGTAACAGCTGACACAGATTTTGGATTCTCTGCTGCCACGCACACCCTAATATCCTCTCTGAGATTTCCTAAGAGGATATTGGCCCTTTCTCTTTCGGGAAGGCCCAACTGGACTTTGTGTCTTGTCCCTCACTCTGAGTCCTGAAGGAATAATCCTTCAGCCTCTCGTCAAGGGTCAAGTCAGCAAATTTTTCTAGAAAGTCTCTCCTAAAGGTTGAGTAAGGGACTCCCATTGTCCCATATTGTTTAACAAAGTTATTGTAGAAGTCTAGGGCATCTTCTCCAATATAGGGTTTCATTCCCACAACCCAAATTTCCTTAGGCAGACCACTCCTGTCTGCATATTCCTTGAATTCTTCAAGGAAAAACTCACTAGAGTAGAGAACCGTTGGTTCTTTGAATACTTGAGGAGCCTTTAAAAATTTCTTCATTACATAGTCACTTAAATTGTGCCAGAATTTGTTGAATTACTCTTGCTCCTTCTTTCCAACTGATTGTCCATGAACGATTTCATAAAGTCAAATGTATCTATTCTCATCTGCTTCATCTCATGACCATTTGTAAAAACTAGAAATTATTGCTATCCACTAGATTGCTTGTAACTTTCTCAAAAACTAACAGATCTGAATATAAAAATTATCCCATAACCCCCTAGACTGTCAAGACGGCCATGCTTTAAGATTTACAATCGAACAGTTAGTTCTCCCATAATGAATTATTTTTCGACAGCGGCATCCAGGTGCCCGACTCAATTTTAAATCACCCTACTTGTACACGCACACTATAAACCAACCCAACGTCCTCCAAGTAACTGGAGATATTCCTCCCTCCATGTATATTAGGAGGAATACCCAGATCCGCAATATTCAGTGGGGGTTTGAGGGAAGGAAATGGGAACATTAGGGTGATAAGCAGATGAAAAGTATGCACACATAACCTCCCACCTACCTTAGCATTAGGGCAGCTCGACGTCCAGCTGAAGTGAGCCCCATGATGATTCTGTTGCTATGCTTCAACCTAAATGATCCAGGTTTTAACTTGCATTTCTTTGCCTGCCTAGGCTATCTCTGACTTCTTGTGTTGCAAAGGGTACTGAGGCGCTGTACTAGATTGAGGAACGAACGATTTACTTGTATCCAATTTCTCCACTATTTTAGTCAAATAATTTACTTTTGTCTCCAGATCTGATGAAGCTATCCAATCTGTTTTAGTTTTAGAAATTTCTGGTTTAATTTGGTTCAGAATGGCCCCAATTTCCATCGGCTCATCCTTTCTTTCACCCCTAGCGGGCTGACCTGCCAATGCAAAAGTATGTGCGGCTGCTGAGGCTTTAGTGAAAGACTCAGATAGAGTCAGGGCGAGTGTTGAATACATCATGGTGTATTTGCTCATCCCTATGTCCTCCCACAAAATTCCTCACCAACGTCTCTTGAACAATAGCATGGTTTAGATTTTCAGTACTATATATTATGCTCTTTGGGACAACAGCTGGAACTTGCGGCTGTATTGTTTCGCATCTTCATATGGGAACTGGTAGAGATCTGTGAGTTTAGCTCTGAGTTGTTGTACCTCCTAGAGTCGGGAAAAGTCCCAGGTTCTGTTAGCCGGCACCTGTAGGAACGCTGCCATGCACCTTGCTAGAGGCCCAGCTCTAAAGCTCTAAAGTGAGACCATCATTAACTGCACAATAGGCCTTTGCCCTACTGATACCATCCAGCCATTCTCTCAAAGTATCTTTATTTGATCCATCATTTGTACCCAACATGGTAGGTTGTATTGGTCTGGCTCATAACAGAATCCAAACCAGTAGTTAAAATTTTCAATTTTGAGCTGCTACACATATGTTTCAGCCCACTAATCTACATGTGGTCAGGCATCAGGTTGTCCAGAATCAATTATTGCTAGTTACCATATTTGGGATACTAATGTTATGTGGGTTTATATGGTCCCTTCTTCTCTATCTCTTTTTCTCTATCTCTTTTTCCTGGGTATGATAAAAAACTGCCTCTCAGAATTCCCACCCTGGATATAACCTTTAATGTATTGATAATGGTGTAAATCAAGCAATTTCACTCACTCACTTAAAAAGTCTTTATGTATAAATGGCAACTTTATGCCATATATGTTTTTCCAACAACAGCGTCCCAGATGTTTCGTTTATCTTCTTACAAAACAGTTGAAAACTTTTATGCTCCGCTAGGAAATCCGTAATAATCGTTAGTCGTAGGGCTACCTGTTTGAGCACAATCATAGGGTTCGCATTCCAGACCATTTTAATAATTGCTCCTTGTGCTTTCTGCTGAAAAATGATCTCATTTACAGTTGAGGCTAATACTGCTTGTTGACACCCCAATAGGTGTACTTTGGTGATGACTTATCTGTTGCGATGTAACAACACCTTCGGTCTTAGCAGCCAACTATTGGTTGGCCAAGGCAAGAAGTTCAACGTCACTGCTTGTGGCAGTTCCAAACAATACTGATGCCACCGTTTCCAAAACGTTCAGGGGTGACCTCTTTTTCTGCCCAGCTTAACCCACGCAGGCACATACAGTTTCCAGTCTTTCCGAAAGTGCAATGCGAAAACCCAGTCTGTGGCATTCCATCTTGGCAGGGTACATTCTTAGCAGATCCTGTTTCACCCCTTCACAACTGCTTGACCATTTCTGGTTGACAGATCACTTGTGAGGTTAACATAGATCTGAGCATAGGCCCGTATCTCTCTGACTAGTTCATCATGTGTGCTGTACCTGTGTATGAGTACTACCAGTATCAACAAGTACTTCCACTTGGATACCTTCTATGTTGAGTCTCACCCTAGGTTGTGCGGCTCCTCCTATTACTCCACAACGTCCATTGTCTGGCCGGGAGGCAGAAGCTGTGAGGCTTTTTAGTGTCCCTGGTGGGGAGTAGAGTTTGCCTGTTGCTTCATTGGACAATCATAGTGCCAATGTTTCTCTCCACAGAAACAGTTAAGTGTTGGTGGGTTGCACAACACCCTCCTCACATAAGACAATCATAGTGCCAATGTTTCTCTCCACAGAAACAGTTACGTTTTGGTGGGGTGCACGACACCCTCCTCACATGAGACAATCATAGTGCCAATGTTTCTCTCCACAGAAACAGTTACGTTTTGGTGGGGTCCACGACACCCTCCTCACATGAGACAATCATAGATAGTGCCATTGTTTCTCTCCACAGAAACAGTTACGTGTTGGTGGGGTGCACAACACCCTCCTCACATAAGACAATCATAGTGCCAATGTCTCTCTCCACAGAAACAGTTACGTGTTGGTGGGGTCCACAACACCCTCCTCACATGCCCACGCTGACAGCATCTCAGGCATTTGTCCACCTGTGTATCTTTCACCCATGCGTCCATTATTTACATGTCTGACTGGCGACGTCTCTGTCCTGGTCTGAGGATTCAGCACCTAACGTTCACGGGCAAAGTGACCTGCATCTATAGCACTTATCATTTGAGGCAGACAATTTTCATATTCAGGAACACTGCACCCTGCATGTTTGTACTTAGCACACTTGAGATTTGGTCACGAGTTTCCCACTGTCCGGGATTGCACCATTTCCCAGAAACTGACAGATCACTTGTGAGGTAAACATAGATCTGAGCATAGGCACATATCTCTCTTACTAGTTCAGCATGTGTGCTGTACTTTTGTATGAGTACTACCAGTATCAACAAGTACACTTGGATACCTTCTATGTTGAGTCACACCCTAGGGCATGTGGCTCCTCCTATTACTCCACAACGTCCATTGCTGGCCTCTGGTGTTGGTGCATATTCAGGAACATGTTTGTACTTAGCACACTAGAAAATTGGTCATGAGTTTCCCACTGTCTGGGAATGAAAGCTTTTGTCAACTGTTCCAGTGCATCTTTTAGTATACCGACCTCGCTGGGTACAGAATTGACAACCGATGTCTTTCCTGTGCTGTGGTTGTTCGCAGAAAATCTGATTGTTGTGTGCAATTTAAAACATCCTTGACCGCCTTGTGGATTCTTGTTCCTGTCTAGAGGCTTCACACCTTGCCATACCACTGTCATCAAGTCCACTCAGTAAGTCACGCACCAATTGACCTCATCATCAGGTAGTTTATTGTATGCCTCATTTAATAATACCTGAAATGTATGGAGATACACGCGAATTGGCTCTCCTGATCTGATAAAGGGCATATGTCACAATAGACACCCAATGTTTTGAGCTGCCACACATACATCCTTCAATTGACTAATCTTACATGATTGTGGTCAGGCATCAGGTTGTCTGGGATCAATTATTGCTAGTTACCATATTTGGGATACTAATGTTATGTGGGGTTAGGTCATATTTTGAGTACCTTACCTTAAGCTTTCCAAATAATGCAAAGTTTTCATTTCATTTCATTTTCAAGATATTTTTTCAGCTCATTCAGTCCATTTCAAACATCTTGATCCATTGAACTCATTTTGTTATCATGTCATCAAATTTGAGGGGCATGGTATTTTTTATTACAAATTCGATATCCATAATGAATGGATGGGCAATTGATATACAGGCCTGCATATTGGGAAATTTGTGAATATATTTCTAACCATAATACATTCATAAATAATAACATAAATACATGTAACAATAGAATTATATTACAAAATATATAATATAAAACAAATCAAAATGTCTCTACCATACGTTTGAGACTAAACGTTCAAAATCACGAGAAATAGGCACATTTTGGGTAAAGTTTGTTTATTTTGTGTCTTACTCATCTAGGGGGTGGTGGGAAATGGTGCAATACTTTATTATTCATGAGAAAGGCCTAGAAGAGCTTATACCCGAGTATCCACTGCAATGAGCCATACGCTAGACTTGCTGTAATACAATATTCATTTTTCAATGTTCAATTTTGAGCTGCCACACATACATCCTTCAATTAACTAATCTTACATGATTGTGGTCAAGCATTAGGTTGTCTGGGATCAAATATTGCTAGTTACCATATTTGGGATACTATAATATTATGTTCCGGATGATTCTGGAGAATTTCTTGACAGGTCAGGAAGGCTTCCTGACCTTCTCCCCCGTTTTTTGACTCGTTTATCTCTCCATTGTCTACAGTTCCTGATATTTCGTTCACATGGAAAGCCTGTCCTCCCCTATTTTCTTGGCTGTGGCTCCTGGGTTGACTCCTGTCCTTGGAGCCAAACCTCACATTGTTTTGTGGCCAAGGGGAGTAGTTCCACCCTCTCCTGTCTTGGCTTCCATTCCGGCCTGGACAAAAGCTTCTTTTCTCCTGGCTTTGTGACCTTAGCTGGCCAGGAAAGTTCTGTTGCTGTTGATAGGAGGATGGTTGAGAAGGATAAAACTGCTGTTGATTTGGGGGTTGGAAGGGACCTCTCTCCCTGCTTCTACCCCTATAGTTCTGTTGTTGATGGTATTGGTGTGGCTGGGGGTTGTAGCCATAATTGTTGTTTGGACAGTAGTTAGGGTTGTAGCCAAAATTTGGGTTGAAACTAGGGTTAGGGCCTTAGTAATAGTTGTGATAAAACTGTCCCTGGTTGGAATTTTGGTAGAATTGTCTTATCTCTGCTTCTCCCATTTTGGTACCTATTTTGACTCTGTTGGTTTCCTTTCATGAACTGATCCCTCCTGGATCTATCGTCCTGCTTTCCTACATAGGAAACCTCTGTCACTTTCTCTGTCACTTTCTCTGTCACCTCTTTCTTTTCCGACCTAGCTCCAATCACTGCCTCGAACTTAGCAGCTGAATCCATGACAGCTGTGACGGATTTTGGGTTTTCTGCTGCCACGCACACCCTAATATTCTCCCTCAATTTTCCTAGGAGGATATTGGCTCTCTCCCTTTCGGGAAGGCCTGACCTGGACAGCAATTGTCCCATTACTTTACAGAAAGACTTGGTATCCTGACCCTCTGTCTGAGTCCTGAAGGGGTAATCCTTCAGCCTCTCGTTGAGTGTCAGGTCTGCAAACTTTTCTAGAAAATCCCTTTTAAAAGTAGGGTAGGGGACTCTAGTCCCATACTGTTTTGTGAAGCTATTATAAAAAACAAGTGTGTCATCTGAAATATAGGGTTTGATCCCCACTACCCACATTTCCTTGGGTAGGCCACTCCTTTCTGCATACTCCTCGAATTCTTCCATGAAGAACTCACAACTGTACAATACAGTTGGTTCCTTAAATACCTGAGGAGCCTTCAGGAATTTCTTCATGACGTGGTCACTTGTACCACCATTTGCAGAATTGTTAAAATTTTTCTTATGGGATTGATTGTTCATTACAGTTTTCATAAAGTCAAAGGTGTCAATCCTCATTTGCTTCATTTCTTGAAGCATTGCCAGCATAGGCTCCTGCTGGCTGAGGACCTGTGGAGAATTTTGGTAATTTTGGTAATTACTGAATATGTTAGGAGGAGTGCAATAAGGCCCCTGCTGGAAGTATTGGCTACTGGGAATGGAATTTTGCATGGGATTAATTTGTTGCTGAACAAATTGCTGTTGGTTCGGAGACATGGGTGAGTTTTGGATCTGACTGGAGGAATGTATATTTACCAGAGGTACTGATGTTTGGGAAAAACCAGGATAATTAGGAGACAATACCTGAGATTGAGTGTCCATTTGATGCTGATTAGGGTTAGGTACCCTCAGAGGAGAAATGCCCGTCGGTTGTAATATAGGCACTTGTTGAATGACAGGCTTTTGGGTCGGATATCGCTGTTGAGGAGCTCCTCCAGGGTGGAAGAAAGAGCCCATCTCGTTCATTCTGCTCCCCGCACGTTTGAAAGCTGTTCATTATCAATTTCATTCAGTTTGACATAATCGTCAGGATCACAAAATTTGTCTGCAGCTTCCTCACAAGAGTTTTGTTGCTTATATAAGCTAGAATGAAATCTCTCCCCCTCACTTAGAATTTCTTTCCCATTGCTAGTTGTTTTACCTCCTATATCTAGCTGATATAGTATAATCTGTAATATAATGATCTGTATAATTTTCTTCCCTGCTCGATATTTTTCTAATGAACAGAAATATTTTGTGGCTTTCTCTCCATCCACTATACATTTGGCTCTAGACCTGATTAGAGTTCCTTCTGCTTTTTCTAGCTCAAAATTATTCAACATATTCATGATATTTTTTCTTTGCTGTAGCTGTGTGCTATTGAGCCAGCTTTATATATATATATAATACTTTTATTCAGGATTTAATATACAGTTACAATCATTGTTGTCCGTTCAATTGTTCTTTCATTAACATTAAATTTAAAATCCAGGAAGTGGGTAAGGACTTCTGCTATTGCAGGTCTTCCAAACGACCTCCCGTTAAAGAATAATAGAATGTAACATAACTGATCCACATTTCTTCTCTTAAGGCTAACATTTCATTTTAGGCTTGTTTCATATACCGTCTCACGGCTGGTATATTTAACATACAAATAAGTCAGCTATTGCAATTTTTATTACTATTATAACAGAGCCTCTATGATCTACTTCATAGTGAATAAATTTATGGCTTCTTCTTATAATATTAACATTAACAATTTCTGTACCTATTACAGACACATGGGTAAATTGAGCCTTACCAGTAGTTTTTCGACTCAACTCCCTTACTCCTATAGAATTAAAAATATATCCCCTTCCCCTGCCCTATCTACTATTGACATGTCTCCAATAGTAGAGTAACTATGTAGTACTACCCCGATTCCCTTCCCCTTCCATGTCGCTGTATCGACCTTCACTTTTCTAGATGGGTTTACAATCCCATTACATGATCAAAAAATACAATATACTTTGTTCGTCAAGATGTTTTAATCTGGCATTTAATTGGGATATCTATCTCTTCTCTGAGTAGCTCTGTCTTTGCCAATTTTCATTGCAAGTTCCCTTATTTCCAACTTTAAAAATTCCCAACTCATCTTTGGGTTTATTGCATCTAGTTCAATACTAGACATTTTTTCTACCTCAGATGCAAATAAATCATCATTCAAAATTTGAGAGTTTAGTTTCCAATACCCTCTACCTTTCGGAGAAGAATCTTGATGCGTAATAAAATTAATTTCAGCATTGAAGTCTGACAGTGTAGGAGTGTAGGAGATGATGAGAGTGTACTAGTAGTACAATAAGTTAATGTTGGCAATGACAGGTTAGTGTTAAGTGATAGCTTACTGGCACTTTTGTTTTTCCGAAACAAAATCAAAAATTAATTTCAGCATTGAAGTCTGACAGGACTTAATTATGCTACATAGCAAACTGCAATTACACAGAGTGTAGGAGATGATGAGAGTGTACTAGTAGTACAATAAGTTAATGTTGGCAATGACAGGTTAGTGTTAAGTGATTGCTTAAGACAGAGCATACTGGCACTTTTGTTTTTCCGAATGTACATTTGACATATGTAGTGATGACACAATCAATGCTTGGCATGTAAGCAAAACCGTGAAGCAGATTTATGTCATGCATTTCTTTCTTGCATCTTTTAATCCTTGGTACATCATTTGATATTGTTGTCTCTGACCGGGCTTCATATAGTGAGGACTGAACTCTTTTTCCTTTCCTATCATTTGATGCCTTCTCACAATAGTAATAATAATGGTAGCAATAATGGGTTCTGGTGAAATTCCTCAAACTCTGGGCTTATCCCATACCTGTGCCACACTGGTTTTAGATACATCTGGTTTGATTTCCTTTGCTCCAGACTTTGCGTAATGGCTTATCTGGTATAACAGAGCAAAGATGTGGTTGCAGAAGCCTGAGGCACCATTATTATTATTATAATACTTTTATTCAAATCAATATAATACAGTGACATGGTTTCAGGAGCTCTATTCGAATTGGTTAAACCCTCTGCTCACTCGCAGGTTTTCCTGGCTGACCGCAGAACTGTTACTCCTTCATTAAATTAATTCAATACAGTAGACAATAAAACATGGCATTATACAATAAAAAAAATCACAATTATTTTCATTCCATAATAAGGTGATAACACAAGAGCGGTATGCATGTAGGACATTAGTTGTGGTGGAAATAATAACACATTTCCTGAGGTGTCTCCTTAGTTTTCTGGCTTGGGAAACACTTTACTTTATATATACATAACAACTTTTATTCAGTTTTGCCGCTTACAATCATTTGTCATTTATCCTTACACTGTGCAGGTGGGAGCAATACTCTGCGTAGCAGGTCTACCGCACAATTACTGGTCTCAGTGCAGACCGTATATCAGTAGCTCACCACCGCCATCTGTACTAACAGCCATGAGGCTGGATTGTCCCGCCCTGAGCATATGGGTCTCTCACCTGTCTGCCTGCCAGGGTGAGGTGTGACATAATGTCACCCTCCACACTCCACACACTGATCCTGTGATTTCCCATGTCACATATCAGCAGTGACCCATCATTAGGGCCACCACTCATTCCATGTGCTCGATGAAACTCTCCCCGCCCTCCCACTGTATTACATATATTGGTGAGGGTGCTGTATATAACTACCTGATTACCCAATGTACTGGCCACCCACACCCCTCCAGCTGTCAGGTAGGTGAATGCTGGATAAACACCAGTAGTAGCCACCTGCACCTGGTGGAGCAGGGCTCGCTGCTTGTTATACACAGACATATGGGTTATATAACCCACCGCACATACAACTATATTCCTGCCTTTCACAGTTACATGCTGTGGCTCCCGCACCCCCTGTGGCTGCCATACCTCACCACCAGCACCAGGGTTGTTGATGTTGTACATCACTACTCTATGATTAGTACCATCTGCAACATATTGTAGAAAATCTAAGGGTATTTGCCTTCAGTGTTTCAGTGTTTGTAGGAAGTAGACAAGAAGTCGGATGTAGTAGAAGTTTGTCAGGTTCAGCCCAGGCAGGAGTGAGAGTGCCTGAAGCTTCCCCCTTCCGTTTATTTATACTCAGCCGACCTCTGCTCCCCATGCAAAGATCATGAGCTTGGCACGTGCAAGGTTGGATCCTTCCCTCAGCCTGCCCCTCCCACCCCTTACTCATAGATCCCAAAGGCTTTTGCCTGCCCCCCTCCCTCTTACCCCTTCCCCCCTCTCTCTTACCCCTTCCCCCCTCTCTCTTGATTAACCCAGAGCAGTAGATACAGTAATTAGGTCGGGCTGGGTGGAGGGGTCAGCTCTGACTAGCTCATCTCCTCCCCCCGCCCCTGGCCAGGCCATGTGTGGCATGCATGTCTGACCATGATCAGGGCTTAATGGGTTCCAACCCAAAGAATGAAATTCTTTACATTCGTTCAATATTTTTCTTTTGGTTAAAAGATTTCTTCCTTTCAAACAAAATATTTAGCCACTGATCAACTCAGTCCAACCAAACAAGAGAAGTAAAAACAAGGTTACATAATTCACACAAAATCATAACAGGGTAAGAAGTAAAATATCATAAATAATTGTATCTGTGGACCTGAATGGTCAAGATAAAAGATTTAAAAAAAATCTGGTTCTATGGTGCTTCCTCTCAGGCTCCTCTGTCTCAACCGATTCTGTTTGAATAAAACAACCTCTCACAATGAGAGTTGGATAAAAATACCTTTTTGGGCTGGATCCTTGTCCACGGATTCCACCATTTTCTCCTGAGAGAGAAATGGATTTCATCCAGGTATACTACTCTGTGTTCTGCAGTCTCTCTCGCACCCGAGAAGAGGACAGAACAAATATTAGTATTAGTAAATATTAAAAAGAGTACAGATAAAGACAAGTTCATAAAGTGACTGTTACCCCTGAGAAAACCAAACAAAATTGTTGAAACTAATTATTTCATCCTGGTCAGTCCGAAATTGGCAGCGTAATATGGTGAGGCAGGGGAGGGGGCATGAAGATGTTTGAGAGAGCGAGAACCAGTCCTAGCACCTGGAGTGGGCTCTCCATCCTCTTGGTCTAAAACTTGGAGGGCTAGGGCCGCAAGGGTACCCTATTGGGGTATTCTCTCTGGGTTTAAGGTTCCTAAGACAACACAGGAGGTTGACTTTGCCTCTGGGGGTGAACCCCTTTCGGCGGAGGTCGATGATTCCCAGGGTCATGACTCCTAGGAAGGTGGGAATGAGAGTGGCTGTACCCCAGATAGAACTTTCAGACCAAATCTACCAAGGGGTGGGGAAAGTCAGAGGGGAAATGGGTTTAGGGAAATCTGTGAGAGTGAGTAGAGGTATCTAAGCCCTCTGCAGGAAGGTCAATTGCTGATTCAATTGGGGGTAAAGGGAGAATTTGCCATAAGTCAGATAAACCCGGGGAGGGGCATGATCTTGGGGGTGGGGAGTCTTATGTGGTACTTATGGCATTGGATGCTGCTCACACGCCAATCCTTTCCAACCAGGAGACAACCGCCTTCTAAAATTACCCTAGCATGCCGATGATCACTGGTGATCAGTTTTCATCACTGGTTTCTGCCCAGGACACCTCAAGATTGTTTCTAAAGGTTGATAAACTGCTAAAATTATAGAAGAAATCTCTCTAAACACCTGGTTAGTTAAATTATTTCGTTTTAGGATCTGAGTCTTACAAAGGTCTGGTCTTTTACCCATGATAATATTAGTTTCGCAGGTTAGGGTTAGATGCTCTATTGCAGCTGAGCAAATCTGGGGTTCGAACCCAATACAGTGCTGAAGGAGGAATAACGCGCTTGATACACTATCTAGGGCCACCTCTTCTTCTCCTTCTCTTCTCAGATGGTCAGCACCATATAGGACAGGGAAATATTTTAATCTATAATGTAAGAATTGTGTGCCTGAAACGGCTGGAATTACCGTCTGATATATTAACTCCTGCTCGCCGTCTAGTAATAGTCAAACGTTCAGGTGCCTGTAATACCAGCGGTTATCTTGTTGCTTCAACAGCCCATCGTAACCATCACCAATTCATTTAATGTTCCCTGACAGGCTTTGCCCCGCAACACACGTCACCAGGGCCACCACCCTGCGTAGCGCTTACACCTGTACCCATGCACCTTACACCTGTGCTGCGCAAGGGCTGTTTAACAATGATGTATGCTCATCCAAAACGAATTAAAAAAAAGACTATTGTCCCAACAAAATCTCACTGCTGATATCTCACTGCGGCATACTTCTGCACAAGCGATGTGCACTTTCCATTGATTCCAGTCTTTCCCTTCTTGGTTTTGGTTTTCGTCCCATTGTTGTCAATGATTCCGATGAAAACGCTGTGGAGAAAATACAAATGTTGAGTTAGCCTAAAAATCATTCAGACATCCTTCAGACAACACATTTTATGACTCTTACATAATGTCTTTTAACATGTAAAATGACTGAACTCCAAAAATATTCTCATATTGTATTACATGATAGAGACAGAAATCATAAAAAAATCTTGTCTTCTTTGTAGATATATGTCCGAGCAGTCTATGTTCATTATTTTTCATTATTTTTTTTGTTTCTGTGGCGGTAATGCACTCCATTTTATGTTGTTACAAATATAAAATTAGACTGACCGTTGGAAGAAGTCCATAGTAGCTGGTGTCTCTGTATGGTACTTGATGTTCAGCATGAAGTGCAAGGCGTAGAACATAGCAAGGGCAGCGTAGAAGGATGGTATGTCCTCATGTACCACCCCTTTGTCCGCAGCGACCATAAACCTGCGAGCTGTTAGGATTGAGTCTCCTGTTGGATTCAAATAATATCGAATTATTATTGATGAACAATGGAATCATGTATGATTCATTTAACGTTTATTTCAAGATGTTTTTCTAATAATAAACAAATCCTGGATAGCAACCCTTTTTTCAGTTTCAATGCATTTGAATAGCACTTAACTTAATTGGACATCCTAAAGTAATTGACAAATTCAGAAAATTCTGGTTTCCGGGAGAATGGCTCTGCAGAATAATGTACAGATATCCTGCAGTGTAACTATTGCAACTTACCACAGTAAATAATGGCTGGTTCTACAGGCAACCTCGCAGCAACTTCCGTCCCAGTGTCAGTTTCCTGGGTAAGAAACACAGACAATCGTTAGAAGTGAAATGTAATTTCTACAGGGAATTTTGGTTCAATTCACTACATGAAGGCCATTTTCTATTGCCATTTTCAGAATATTGTATAAGGTAGACACTGGTTCATTGGATTTGGATATTGTTATTGATATTACTTATACATTACTCATATGGCATGTATGACGGATGAATAATTCACGACGCCTAAATAAAAACGGCACAAGCCCTGATACTATAGCGCCTGACTGCTATCACAAGCAGCAAATAAAAACCAATACTTACATTAGCCTTTATGACAATGTCCGATGTCTTTTCACCTAACCATGCTGCTACTAGGACGAAGAGGCCTGCATAAATGGGAGTACGGTTACCTGCACTTCCCAGTGCGTCTTCTATGTTGTTGCTGAAATTTGGACCATACAGTACATTACTGAAAATGAACTGTTTTAACTAACTTTTAATTTTTGGCATGCACGGGCAAAACACAACACAATGTGAATTATGTGAATCAATGATAACTACAGAGAGTTTTAATTATTTTTTTTAAATGCAGCTTATATACTTACATCAAACCTGAAGTCCGCTTTGCATTGGTACGTCTGAAAAAACTGTACCACTTCTCCCCCGATTCCTCATATGTTGCCAAGACATTCTGGAGCATGGCTTGATCTGTCAATGTCTGGGCATGCTGCATGCAGCCCTCATAGGAGAAAACAGTCGGCCAGCTCTCCACAAGCTCTCCAGCACGTTTCTCTGCAATGATAGAAGCTGATAAGTTCACATATTTAAAAAATTAATAATTTTCTGTCTAATTTGGAATTGACTTGAATTTACTTCTGATGTAATTGAATGTAATTGAATAAGCTGTGCATTGGCTGTCCTCTATATTAATGTCTAATAGTCTGCCAGCTCTAATTGGCTGTCTGTAGTTCATTTAGTCACAATGCGGGCCAATAGTGTATAGAGCCAACTAAATTACACCACTTAGACCCATGCACTATATATAACCAAACACATACTGTAACTTTGGGGATGACACAATCATTCCATACAATATTATACTTGCAAATGTATCTATTAATGATATCATGTGGTAACATACTTGAATTCATCTCTAATCTTTGGGTGTAGTACGTTTGTTCCTCGAGATCCGTTGCTTCAGCTGTCCGTGTCCCTTCCTCGGCAAGTTCTAGGAGACGCAGGCGTTTCTCCTCTTGGCTTTGCGTTGTCTCACCAGCTGGCATGGTTTTGGGCTGCCATTGACCACAACCATACCTCTAAATCAAATCATAAACCTCATGTTTGAAATGAAACCTTGGATTTCTCACTTTGCACATACTAAATGTAAACAAGGCTACAACTTTGGGATTTCTGGTTGAAAACTTTGGTCACATCCTAAATACATCTGTTCTGATTTCGCTGAAGTTGATACTTGTTGCATAAAAATACAGACTCACATGTCATTTGCCCTTGTTGCAGTTGTTGTCGACAATGTGGGGGCTTGGTGCATTCCATCCCTTGCTTCGCCGCTTGAAGTTGTCATTTCGATAGACCAGTTGCTTCAACAGCCCATCGTAACCATCACAATCAGTCTCCCCTCTACCTGGTCCAAGAGAGCTGGAAATCTTCTCACCAACTTTTTGGCAATGATGCGAAGCTGGTGCTTCTTTGCTACATGTTTGCCCTGAAATTATTTTGGACATGATTAGAGGTGTATAGTATTCATGAATATTTGCATGATGCATATCAAGTGGATGGAACCACGAAAATGAATATACAATAATCACCTAAAACTGACTTGCATAGGAAAATTAGTTAATTTTCTGGAGGCTCTTTTGTCACTAATTACCATACTTGGATGATCATTGCACAAAGGATAAATAATGACAAGCATTCTATTTCAAATATATAGACAAGCATTCTATTTCATACATAATTTCTTACATCATGTATCTGTTACATCATGTATCTGTTCTATGATGGCTTGGACGGATGTCGATTGAGCTCAGTCAGAGTGCCCTTCCGGAGCTTGGACTTGTACGTATCAGACACATATGGAACAAAGTGCTCCACCCAGTCCTGCCTTGGTGTCTCCGTGCGAGATGTGGACGGTTCATTTGCTGTTTCTGTTTCTGCAGTGCACAATTCCGAAGCAATCACACGAGGCTGACTGCCAGATGATAACATTCCGTCCCTTCGGGGGGTTGTCATGTTTGGTAGTGAACTATCACTTGCTGGGGTTGATGGCTGGGAGGGACTATACTCTGGTGTCTCCGTGCGAGGTCTTATCATGTTTGGTAGTGAACTGCCACTTGATGGGGGTGATGGCTGGGAGGGACTATACTCTGGTATAGTAACATTCAACATCATGTGGGATGTTGCGCTTATATCTGGTGTTGACGTTGATCCAGTGACAGGCATGTCGAGGCTTTTCTCTGCGAGTCTCTGTAGTTTTAGTTTGCTTTTGAGGGCGTACAGAGCTGCAAGAGATGGTAGTATACAAAACAAATATAATTATTTCCAATGTATAAGAAATTGTAATCAACATTATACAAAACAAGTAAAATTATTTCCAATGTATAAGAAATTGTAATCGACATTGAACATTGAACATTGAACATTGACATTGACATTGAACGATTTGCTCAGCTTTTATAAGTAATTCATTGTCATTAAGACATTCCTGATTATAGACTGGTTATATAATCGAATGTTTTTACAGAACACTTAAGTACATTTACCTTTTGCTTCTTCAATCAAAGTGTTGGCCTTGGCCAACTTAAGTATTGGAACCAGTTCCTCCACATTCACCCATCGTAAAACTGGCTCATCCTCTGCTCCATATTTATTGACAAGCAGATGTGTCAAAGCTGCCCATTGTTGTGGTTCAATCTCACCAATCAGGGAAACTATGAGCTCTTTCAAATTGGAGTTCATTTCCTACTGGAATGTGCAGACTTGCATGATGCCCGTATAAAATATTTCAACGCTCCTGACCTCAAAACACTTTTTAAAACGGTCAATGGTGACAATGTCATAAAGTATCTAAGAACTGCTGGTCTCTTCTCTTTGTTATAGTCTCTTTCATACAAAACCAAACTTCTTATTGTTATATCCATTTTATTTTTTGTTTTATTTGTTTGTATCATTTACAGCTGGACTGTAAACTAAATCACTTTCCTCATCTCATCCCATAATCCTAGTTGTATCATCATACAATTCTCTTGGTTAATCCTATTTACCCAAGTCAATCCAGCTCTGGATATAATCAACTACGTTATAAGACATAAAATTAACCTGTGAAGGCTTCACTAAGGGTTCATCCCCTTTTTTGGTGAGTCTCCAATGTACTTTATCGAGACTAATAATATCTCAGCCCAATCTATAATATGCCTATCCTAATCACACGATTACAAAAATAAAAACCATCTGTTTTTGTTGCTGAAAACAGAGCTAATGACTCCTTTAAGAGTCTGAACTTATGTAGACATCCCCTGTCGATGTGATTATGCCCTGGCTTGTGGCCATCGCATCATATCCTCAGGGGGTATCCAATTACATAAACAGTTCTTGGTGCAAAGTAAACCACTGTGCACCCATATGCCACTGTTGTGTGGCGCTGAGTAAACAGCATTTAAGAGAACCTAAGTGTTATCTCATCCTCTCGACATCTGAGTCCAGGTAGTCTTCCTAAACATATCTGTCTGTTATGTCTAGTAACTTGATCTACACTAAAACTACACAAATACCAAGAGTGCTGAGTACTTACTCAGTCTAACAAAACAAACAGAGTCGATGATACGACTTAATCATAGGCATTAATGGCCTAACCAATCCTGTATGTACACATAAGACATCATCAACCAACACATACAAATCAAATACAAGTAAAGTGCAACGAATAAATGTCAGACAATAACGCTTGTCTGTTGCTTGAAATCTATTTCAAAGTTATCGACTGAATTCTAAAAGAACTCAGGAAAAAATTTGCTTGTAAAAACAAGTAGTCTTTCATCTTATTCAAGAGAAATAAAAGTCAATAATATTTAACGAAGGTGTCCTCGCTGTTCACCTTGACAAATGGGGGGCGATCCATCTGCCACTTGAATTAAATATTAAGTAAAATGTCAATGTTCTTGTAATGTCAAGTTATATATAGCACTTCTAGGGTGATCTTGGCACGTTCGTGGCATGAGGGACTATTAACATTTCCTCTTCTTGGCCGTTTTCCCTCGCCGACAAGTACGCCGCCATGCTCCTGTAAGAAAGCATCGACCACATACCAATGACAGGTTGCATAATACTTTGGGTATATGTAAACAATTATTTTAAAATTTCACAGTTCTTTTGTGCCAATATTTCCAATGAAATCCGCGTATCAGAAAGTAAAATACAAAAAAAAAGACGGGTAAAAATATGTCTGAGAAAAAGAATACAATACGCGTCTAGAAAGGTAAGAAGTATTATTATTTCAGTCCATATATTAATGATATATAGACTTACATGTTTACGTTGGACCCATTGGGGTCATTTATCCATGGAATCTGGTAGGATCCGTTTCTGGATTCGATCACCAGGACATACATAGCCTCTGATGCAGGGTCCATTATGGCTGCTAGGTCGTTTCTGTGCTTCCTATCCACTTTCATGTTGGTTGGGAGCAAGATTTGCTTGTTTGCTCTATGGATCTTTAGAGACAGAGCAGCCTTCCAACGGAGGTCCAACGATAAGGTACAGCAGCAACACCAACTGACATGAGACTTGCCTAATCTTAGAGGTGGGGCTGGGGATGATCCAACTATAGAGTTGACCTCGAATGGAATCTGCATAAGTCGTATGGATACCAGACTATCATCCGAGTGTAGTCTCAGAGTAATCCATGAGGCTGACTCGTCATCCACATTCTTGGTACATCTTTTGCACATGAAACACTTGGGAATATAATTACAGATACACCGCCTGTTTTTCCAGAGAAACTGTAAGATCTTAAAAGCAATGACTGCTGCCACTATCTTAAGGATTGCTTGTATAGGGCTTGGAGGATCATATGGCTGTAATTCCTGTGTCATGGGCTGTGGGTTGGAATATCGAAGCCCAGGTTTATGTCTTCGAAAACTGGGGCTGACAGGTTTAGTCTAAAGGCTTGTATGGGCCTCACAAACGTGCAAATAATTGCCAGTTTGTGAATCCTATAAAATATATAAAATGAAAATATTGTCACACCAAGACTCATAATCAACGCTATATTTATAGTGGCTGGATGAGTCGGCATGGTACTGACTGACTTCTTCAGGGTTTCCCACCGATCATTTGCCATTTTGTCAGCCACTAATAGCTCGTTAGCTAGCCTCTCTGTGTTCATTCCTGACTCAATTACTGATTTGGGTAAATGAGATAATGCTGCATGCATATCTTGGGGTGTGGGCAAATTTAAGTGAATTCGTGACCCATGTTTGGTTTCTCCAGTGAGATTTTTGAAAGGAATTTTAAAGATTGCTGCTATAGCTAAGTTAAATCCAGATTCAACAAAAATACTGGTCTGGTTCCAAGCAATACATCCATCCCTAGGGGCAGAGATTACTAAAGAGCCACTGATTAGTGCACAGTCGCAAGGGACCTTGACTATGGCCAAAAGGCTCATAGCCATCCTTGTTCTGGGTCGTCTGTGACAAGCTAATGTAACTTTGGTCATACGACCAACCAGTTAATGTTGCATTCTATTCATCGTTAAATGAAAAAATGGGGTCGGTTTAGGCAGGTATGTGTGAAACACACATAACCGAGCAATTTCAGATGCTTTATCTTTAAAAATGGCCGAATAACAAGTTTCTTTTCCTTTTAAAATATGAGTCGGGGGTGTAAAACACGCCACTGAATTCTTTAGTTGTGTACATTGCTCGAACAAATGCACTTTCATTTCAAAATAAATTCCCTGAAGGGGACATTTAGCCAGAATATGGGGTATTTCGCTTTCTAACATGGTATACCCTGTGGAATCGTTCGAGCTGCTATGAATAGGTATGCGGAATTTCAAGGGCCGATATGCAATGCAATTATCATCATTATGTGAAATTATTAGCGGAATTGTAATTAATAAAGAATTGTTCTTAAAGGAAAAATTTTCTACCCTACTGTAGGAGCTGTCCAAGGAATCGTCCAAAATCCTCATAGTGGGAGATTTGACTTTCAACTTGTTCGCCAATGGTTTCAATAATTCCCTTAGGCCTCCCATAGGAAGAAATACATCCAACAAAACACCATGTTTTAAATCATCCAGTCCCTTCAACAAAGTTCTAGCTGTGTCTATATACTCTATTAGTACTAACAGGTTTAAAGTAGCTTCATGCAGCATCGCATGTAAAGCCATAGTGTTAGATATTTCGGTTGTTAGGTTCGTTACAAAAGCATCTATCTGACTTGTCAATCAAATCCTTAATTTCTTCGGTGGAATTTATAAATAATTTCTCTACCTCACCGTTGTGTTTAGAGGCGTGTCTGAACAAGTTTTTCAATTGTTTAGTAAGTCCTAAAATTACTTTATCCCTGTTCACGTCAGATAATTTCCCAAACGATAAGGTATCTATTAAAGAATCGAGCTTGCTCTCTACCAAAGCTAAATGGGGGTCTGTAGCCAAACCTAGGGCTGCAGAAACTGTGTCGCCTATAGGCTGTAAAAAAGCTTTTCTCTTATATCTATCGTATCTGTCGTTCGCCATACTTTCAATCTTATCGAACAAATTAAGCGCTGTTCCATAAACAAGCTGTAACAAGCCTTGGATTTTCTCCCTTATAAGTCTCATGTCTGATGTAGTATTGTAGTGATTCTCCATCCTAGCGATTGTTCCATTAGGTGGCAAAATCACTGTTGGTATTGCTATTTGGACATAGGATTTTTCCACGTCCGTCAAGATAGGCTTCCTCATCTTAGCAAATGCAACCTCGTAGTTCTGTTTAACTACAGAGTCCGCATCTGCCCATACGGTGAGGAATAAGAGCCTAAACAGAAGGTAAGAAAGAAAAAAAATCTCTTAAACTTTGTGTTCTAAAGTCATAATTAATCTGATATTTGTCCCAAGAAAGTATTTCCCGTCCATATTACCGACTGGGTTATGCTTAATTCTAGTTCTTAGACCAAGGCCATATGTTAGAGCCTCTTGTCACCAAATGACTTATCTCCACTATCATGCTCACATATAAGTAACAACAAACGATAAGAAATATTCCGGTATAATCCATGTGTAAATCCATGGTATTGATGGGTGTTCCACATAAGTATAAACATCAGAGCAATCATAAGTCAAGTCTCAAAATGACACTTACCAGATTACAAGACGAAACATGATGATGAATCGTTGTGCCTGTTGTGAAGCAGGTCACGTATCAGTGAAAAATTAAACGATCAGCCCAACTCTCCCCGATGGTTTTGGTCACTGCTAAGGAAGGACTTGATTTCGGCTGGTCATATAGTGATGTCCGCCTCAAGCCTTGAATAATCTTGACCAATAGCAGCTTAGGACCCTGGAATTACTCTTCCTGAGGAAGACATTCCACACCATATATAGCATGGGGGGCGTATACTAGCAGCTGTCGTGCCACCATCACTCAGCATCATTTACATAATACAATTGCATCGTCCCATCCTACTGGACTTGCATAATAATGCCGCTTGTTTGACCCAAAATAGATACCATCTGTTCAACCCACAGAAACCCCGGATCCTGGTAATTTACTCTAGGATATTTCCTGTCGACCAGAATTATTTCTCTAATCTATTTTGCTGTTCTCTAGTATTTTGATGAATTTATTGTCAATCGCACTGGATTTCTTCACAAACTGCACATGCACTGGCCTTTTCACCTCTACCCCAGTCTCCAAATTCCTGATCTTCACAGTATATGGGGAGGGGAATCCACACACGACGAATGGTCCAGCAAATTGTTGTTGCAATTTCTTTGCTGTATTTTGTCTTAGCAAACGATGTACCTTTGCATAAACTATAGACCCAACGTCTAGTGTGTGGGGCTTGGCCTTCGTCTCATGTTTCTCCTTCATTTTTCTCTCCCTCTCTCTTCTGCTTTCATTTGCAATCTCAGCCGCTTCAGCCTTTGTTTTCATTATTTGTAATAAGTCTGCCCCAGAATACAATCATGTTGGATGAAAAAGAGCTGGAGGACGTTCCCCATTACAAGTACCTAGGAATGACTATAGATAATGCCTTAAAGTTCAAAGAAATGACACAAAAACTGGTCAATATGCTTAACTATAAGTGTTGGCAATTTGCCAAACTTAAAGATAAATTAACCCAACATACCATGCTCCTTGTATACAAGGTCATGGTACTACCGATTTTGGACCAGGCAGACTTCCTTCTGGACTCATTTGGTGGTAATGCCCTCCACAAGCTCCAAGTATTCCAAAATAGAATTCAAAAGATTATATATAGGTTACCCGCTAGGGCAAATGTACATGACCTTCATATTGACAAGCGATTACTCCCGTTACTACACCGCCGCAGGCTCCACCTGTTGCAGGTGGGCCACCGATGGGCTCAAAATCCCTACAATCTCGATCTTAGAGCAGTAAACACTAGAAACTTTGTACAAGGCCATAAAATGTTAAAACATAATGTGCCTAAAACAGAGCAGATTAAAAAATCAATTTACAATAGATTACCGACTGGAATAAGCTCCCCACGGTGGCCCACCTAATTATCGATCCTAAAGTGTTTAAGATCCACTGTAGATCAACCTACATCTGGCAGGATGATCTGTTTATCTAAAAAGCGCTCGCATAATCATTCAACCAAAAAAACCAAATCAAGTGCAACCTTTATACAAAACTTCTACTACTCCAAATTTGCCATATTGTATTATATTTTTTAAAATGTATTATTAATGTAACAAGTGTAGAGAATCATCCTCAGTCAATGATTGAGGTGATATTGTCCTCTACAAAAGACGAGTGTAATGCTATAAAGAGGCCGAAGACCTCCCGCCAGCCGGAGAGTAGCTCTTTTTATGGCAATTCCAATTATATTGCAATAAAAGTTTTCTAATCTAATCTAATAATTGATCTATTACTGGCTGAGTGTGGGCTATGTCATCTTGCAGTTGAGCCTCTGAAGGAATGATTGGGTTTTTGCCGAATGCAAAGAGATAGGGCGATATGCCAGTGGTGTAATGATCCGATGCGTTCAGAGCAAATTGAATATTAGGTAAAAATAAATCCCAATTCGTCTGATTTTCATTCACCATCGTCCTTAAACACCCAATAATCGACTGATTTTGGCGTTCTACCTCTCCCTGTGATCGACTTAAATATGGCGAACCATGCACTTGTTTTATTCCCCAAGCTTTGCATTTTTCTCTAAAAGTTTCTCCTATGTAACAGCTGCCATTGTCGCTCCTTAAGATCTTAGGGACACTGACGTATGCTATTACATATTTATGGAATTCAGCTGCTACCCTTTCTGCTGTAATAACTGGTGTCGGCCATATAAAGCAAAACTTTGAAAAATGATCAGTCACTACCTGGATGTAACAATTATTCCTCTGAGTTCTTGGAAGTGGACCCATTGCATCTATCATCAAAGTTGAAAAAGGTGTGAAAGTCGTTTCTCTGATCTTCATGGGGAGCTTATTTGGATGCTTTACACTTTTAGATTGAAGACACTCATGGCATGATGTAATATGGTTCTTTGTATCCCTGACCATCGAATTCCAGAAGAATCGGGCCTGGAGCAAAGAAAGTGTCTTTGCATAGCCAACATGTGCGTTAATTGAGTTACCATGTACATAATTGATCAAGGGGGCCTGCAATGTCTGTGGAATTACCACTTGAAAGGAATTTGCCATCTGAGCTATCTTGGTTCTCTTAGGTAATCTGCAAAGTATGTCGTCCTGAATGAAGAACATATCGTGTGTTGTCAGAATTAACCTAGTCAGCTCATGATTCTTGGGCAATTGTTTTCCTTCAATGTTACCTGACATTAGTTTACAAAACAAATCGTCCCCCTGTGCCAGCTGTAATTTCATCTTATCGAATGGTAACTGGATGGTATGTTTATTCACCAACTCATCTCCAACACTTCAAAGTGTTGATAAGGGCATAAAGCAACCAATCTCACTCACTCACTCCAGGATTTGGAGTTCCCATCCTGTTCCTGGAAGCATATTTTCCTGGTCTGATTACAGGTCTTGCCTTTGTTTTCCTAGCCTTCCGAATGTTGCTTCCCTTAGACATATAAGCTGGGGTAGACACCTTATCCACACTAATCTCTCCTGGCTTGTTGGTCGAGGGGCTTATATTAACATCCCTTAATTGCTTTGCACGATTTTGAGCTCTCGTTTCCACTGGAGCAATTAGGATTTCCTCTACAGTGTTTGTCGCAGGCTCATCGTTATGCAATTTTCCTGGAAGGATTGGAAACTCTGGAATTTGTGGATCTTCATTACCTAATTCCTGTACCTGTCCACATGTCTTAAGTATTTTTCTGCTCTTGTAGAGCATGATGGGGTTGTTTTCGCAAGGATCCTCCTGTTTATAGTGTTTAGTGGCCTGTATGGGATTGAATGTGACTGATTTCTTCATCTCCACATGTGGGACTGCTGGTATATTTGGGTCATATATCCTTCTCGATAAAACATCTGGGCTGATGTTCAATTTCCCCTTGATATATTTAACCGAGAAATGTTTAACCGAGAAATCAAACTGTCCAAAAAAATCTAGCCATCTAAACATTCTACCAGTTAGATCCTTTTTAAAGCGGGCTCGTCCCGCTTTGAAGGACTGGGTCGCCCCGACGCTTGCCATTACTACGATTCCGCCTTGAATTTTGCCTTTAGATCTGGACGGAAATCCGACTGCGCTGCAATTGCGGCTGACGGGACGCGTCGATATACAGGTCCGCCGGGAGCCAGTTTTTACGGTGCAATTCTAAAAGGACATATACTACTCAAAGATTCCCCATGTTATAAATCTATGTAAGCTTATCGTAGGCTTAGTTCTGGTTTCGGTAGGCGTAGGTAGGGTTTGGTGCTGCACTTTGCAGCTGAACTGGTATTTTTGCGTACAATTGCGTGATAGGACCCCTACTTCGTCGTCAAACACTCTCCTTCTCCTATAATCCTTCCCAGAGGCCTTCTATATACTCTGTACTAAAAGGTCTAGGATTGACAAGTGGTGTCCTTCTCCTACTCCTCCTCTCTCTCTATCTCTCTCTCCTCCTCTTTGCGTAATTGCATGATTGGACCCCTACTGTGTTCCTATAGGTAAATTGCCTTGGAATTTATTTTTTTAAAAATGGTTTCTCAGCCCTGGAAACTAAATATTTTTCCCGCTCCCTTTCTCTCTCTCTCTCTCTCTCTCTCTCTCTCTCTCTCTCTCTCTCTCTCTCTCTCTCTCTCTCTCTCTCTCTCTCTCTCTCTCTCTCTCTCTCTCCCCGCTCCCAATGATTGGACGCCTACTGCGCTCGCTCTCTCCCTTATATAAGCTTTGCCCAAAGAAATCTCTCCCGTCCCCTCTCGCGGTTCGAACCCGGGACCCCTCGTTCAGCTCTCTCTAGGCTAGCGTCTTAGACCTCTCGGCCACCGGTTCCAGTTGAAAATTTCTCACACAAACCTAGTGCAGTGTGCGCGTACCCAGCCGTCATAGTGTTATATAACAGTGCGATTGTACTGTCAGCAACAATCCTATAGCTATAGGATAAACATCTTTAAAATATATCTCTTACTTAAAGATTTCTTTAGGCAAAGCTTATATAAGGGAGAGAGCGAGCGCTGTAGGCGTCCAATCATTGGGAGCGGGGAGGAGGAGGAGAGAGAGAGAGAGGGAGCGGGACAAATATGTGCGATTGTACTGTCAGCAACGATCACATAGGATAAACATCGAACATTGAATTTGAGAAGTGTGGAGGTGTAGAAGGTCGAAGCAGAAGTGACTGCTAGGAGTGTTTGAAAGTGAGAGATCGAGTGTGAGTGTGTAGTGAGTGGTGCGCGAGGTGCGTGAATGGGTGAGTGCAATGAAGCGTGTCATTCTCGCCAAAAATTGTAAGAGGTGCGTCGCGGTGGACGTTTGAGATTGAAGTGAGGGGTTTGGTGTAGGGAGGTGACCACGCACAGTGGTGTGTTGGGGTGTGATATAAATAGAATGTGTGTTAGTGGGACTACAGGCGCGAGAATGACCACGTATAGCCACCAGCCATACTACGAAAATTGTTTTGTTTGTGAGAAGGGAGAGGCAGTGAAATGCGACCGCATTGCGTCTACACACAATGCTATACACATCTTTAAAATATATCTCTTACTTAAAGTCCCAAATGAACGATTCTGTTTATAGATATGATCGGTAAATGTTGCCGTAGCCTCGGCCATCTATGTCAACTGTATCTAGGCCGCCGTTAAACAAAAAAAAATTTTAATTTAAAAAAAAAAGCTAGTGGAGTTGTGGAGGTTAGAGATAACTTACAGTTTTAAGTCCAATGCACTTCGTAAGAAGATGCATTTCCACTGGTTTCCATGCTTCAAGAAATTCCATTTGAGTACTAGAAGCCCTTTTTTCGTACATCCATATGACACACACACATAAAAATTCCATTTGAGTGCTAGAAGCCCTTATTTCGTACATCCATTTGGCACACACACACAAATTTGAGAATTTTTCAAAATTTCAAAATTAGGATCCATTCTCTGAGCAAATTCCTTTGAGAATGATCCTGTAAAGCACAACTTGAATATTATTTCCAGTCGTTGAAACCAATGGTAGAAGAGTCTTGAAAATCGTCCAGCAAATCTCTTGGTGTAGGGGTAGATAAAGGTTAAAAGGTCCAATGATCACCAGATCAATGGAAAAACGACTGTAGTTCTGTTCAGTACAAAATCCTCTGGTCTACTGACTGACCAGCAAGATCCGGTTACCTTTTATACTTAATTCCTAGCCTAGAACTGGTAAAATCGGAGCAAAAAGCTAAATTAAGCTCTTAAATCATTTCAAAATCAGTAATTATTTAGAGTTTTTCCAAAAAGAAGGTCTAGTGGCGGCCATTTTGTCAGAAAATGTCTAAATTTTAAGCTATAAACCATTTAAAGTTAAAACTGGAAGGGTCACGTGACCTGCCATTAAGTTTGATTGACATAATCATTAAGTTTTGACATAATCATTAAGTTTTGACATAATCATTAAGTTTTAACATAATCATTAAGTTTTGCTTCGATGAAACTGCCGTTTTTCGCTGGAAATAAATATTTTCGAAGGCAGTAATATCACTCTAGGTTATGTTTTAAAGGGGATTTAGGCTTCTACCGATTCAATTTGTCATTTTTAGGTATATTCCGCCCCATTTAGTTTTAATATAGAGTTGTATGGGTGGCGTTGGCGGCGTGTTTTTTTTCAAGATGGCTGACAATTTTAGCAACGATTTGCACCCTGAATAATGACGAAATTAAAAGAGAACTTGCTTGTTTCATGGTGGGTATTTTGTCCACACGTTGAAATCTATCATATTAAATGTTTTTGGAAACATTTTGGTCATTATTAAGAAAAATATCGGTGCCGACGATGACACCCATAGGGTTACTATTGAGTCATGTATTCGGCGATGTTCATTGAGCAGAAAATTATTTCTCTCTCTCTTTCTCAGTACTGAGAAGAGGGCTTGTCAAAATGGCGATTTTTATCATGGTAGACGACGGCCACACGATGGTTTCTCATGTATTACAACTTAAATACTTCATTTCATTGTTTTAATATATATATAAAACTTTTATTCACGATTTTCATACATTCATATAAATCATCACGAAGGGGGTGTGAGTCCTCACAATAGTGCTCTTCCTGGAAGCCCCAAAACAAAAGTTACAAATGCTTGAAAGTGAGCCTTAAGCTAACAAATAGTTTTACTTAAATAATCTATACCTTAATAGTTAAACCGTTTTTAGCTGAAAATAGTCAATGTCCGAAAGTCATGAGTGGAGTCTTATATTTAAGTGGAGGTCCGTGTAATGTTTTGATCAATGCAATTATAGTTTTATCATTAATGCATGACTTATTCAAATCGATCAAGATTTGGTGTAAAGTTTATCTTTTCATTTAAACGAGGAGATGCATTGGTGAATCATTGCAGTCTTGTTTGCTGATGTTGAAGTGTCCTCTTCTGAACAATAAGTGCTGTCGAGAGACCTTTTTAATCTTACATTTATGATGATATATTTAGTTGGGAGGAATTGTTAGTTCCTCAGGAACCAAAATTTTTTAGTTACAACTGGAGTTAAACATTAAACGTCAACCCCCTTGTACTAGTGAGTTGTTACAGTGTGGAATAATCATTTTTCTTTGTTGAGAATTTTGATAATATAACTTGGTACCTTCAGCTTTGCTCCATTTGTAAGCAAATAATGTGAACTTCTGGACCTGTACTGGACCATTATTCAATTCCCCTACCTTTACTAGAAGGGAAATTTAAATTAAAATATATTTCAAATTTTTGAAGTGACAGGTAAATCGTGATAAAGCAACAAGATAACGATAGTTATTCCCAATCCATTCCCATCGGATAAACCGATTTTTCCGATGTCTCGGTCTTGTTCATAAGTCTTACATGCTTATTTTGCCCCCCCCACCCCCCTTCCCCTTATAGTTTCCAACATCAACATGTTCATACAGTTCATACAGTCATAGGAAGATATTAACATCCTCTAATTCATAAGTAATTCAAGAATTTAGAAATATACAATATTAACTTCGGTGAATTTTATACAGGTCATGGGTAACATTTTCAGGGTGATGTCAGGCTCAAAAGAACACTTGTCTCGATCCTGGTCCTGGGTAAGACCTTAAAGGGCCTTTCTGTCTCTTTTCTCTGTCTCTCTCTCTCTCCCTTCTTCTCTATCTCTATTTCCTGGGTATGATCATAAACTGCCTCCCTCTCAGCTCTCCCGCCCTTGATATAACACTTCAAAGTGTTGATAAGGGCGTAAAGCAACCAATCTCACTCACTCACTCACTCACTTGTCTCGATCTGAATTTTGTTCCATCCTGAAAATCTTTCACCATAAACATGTGTTGAGAGAAATAAAATACATTTTTGCCACATCTATTACTCTTCTATTTTCAAATATTTGTCGTTTTCCTGGGGGTAGGTGTTTTTTAAGTACGTTCTAAATTCTTTTCTATTTGGAATTTCACGAGGCATCTGGGGGAGCCCATTCCATAAGGTAGTTATTTTATAAATGTATGACTTTCTAAAGTTTTCATTTTTCGGGAGAGGAACAAGGAGTTTCTTGCCCTTGCTAAGGCCTCTAAGGGCCACTTTTCGGTTGTCTAAATTTGTTGGAATAAGGGACCTTCTGAAAGCCATTTCCAGAAGGTGACTGTCCCTCCTAGTAGAAAGGGAAGGTAGATTCACCTCTTTATGAATTTCTTTCGAGCTGGTGTATTTAGGTAGTCTTAGTGCAATTTTTAAGGCCGCATTTTGCAGGGATTGAAGCCTATCAAGGTACCTTTGGGGGGCAGCTTGATAGAACAAGTCCCCGTAATCTATGTGTGGTAGTATTGTGACCTTGTATATTAATAGAAGTGTTTTCCTGTCACATATATTATATAGTTTGGATAACGATTTAATTTTATTTCTTATTGTGTTAATCTTCTTTTCGAGGAATATTTTGAAGTTAAGTCGTTCATCGATTTCTACTCCCAGGAACTTGTAAAAGCTAACTTTCTCTAGGTCCTGTTGACCAATTATAAAATTCTCAGTGGCATTATTGTCTGGTCGAAGGCTGATAGTCATGGACTTACATTTGTTTATATTTAGGGATATTTTGTTCAAAGAACACCATGTTGCCACTCGATCCAGGTCTTCCTGCAAACCTTTTGTACAATCAGAATTTTTTTCTCTACAATTATATATAACAGTATCGTCAGCGAAATGCTGAATCTTACTATTTTGAATAACACCATGTAAATCATTTATGTAAAGAATAAACATTAGTGGTCCAAGGGAAGTCCCTTGGGGAACACCACATACCACTTCACGGTACGAGGAGAGATGCCCATCGATAACGACTCTCTGAGATCTGTTTTTGAGATAATCTTGGAACCACATAAGGGTGTCGCCAATAAAGCCGAATTGTTTTAATTTGTTTAGGAGAATATTATGGTTAACAGTATCAAAAGCCTTTTTGAAATCAAGGAATACCATGTCGGTTAATTTTCTATTATTTATGTTATCATATGTGTAAGTAAAAAGGTGGTCAAGAGCGTCATTGATGGATTTTCCTCCTCGAAACCCAAATTGATAATTACAGAGCAAATTCTCTTTTTCTAAATAAGAGGTCATTTGTTGCTGAATACAGCTTTCTAATACTTTGGCTGGTAAATTAATGCACGAAATAGGGCGGTAATTTCCAGCCTGATTTTTTCTACCATCTTTATACAAAGGCGTAACTATTGCTGTTTTGAATGCAGCAGGAATTTTCGAAGTCTGTATTGATAAGTTAAATAAAAATGCAAGTTGTGTACTCAAAGTTATTAAACATGGTTTTAAGATTTTCGTTGGCATGAGGTTCAATCCCGATGCTTTATATTTGCCAACTTTGGCTAGGGACAGTTCAACTGCCATCTCAGTAATATTTGAAAATTTAAATGACTTTTCGGTAAGACATGGATACTCGACTTCAGCGGTAGATGAATCATTTTCAATCTTACTCGCCAATTCAGGGCCAATATTTACAAAAAACCTGTTAAACTCGTCGGCAGCCTGTTCCCCTGACACATTTACATCATTTGAGTTTTTAATGGTAACCTCAGAATTTGAATTTTTACATTTATCTTTAGAAATAATCGGTTTAATAGCTTCCCAAAATTTATGGGGGTCCGATTTGTTTGTTTCAATCTGAGTCTTCAAAAAACCGTCCTTTGCTTTTTTAATTTCAACATTAACTCTACATTTTAATTTTCTGGCCTCAGCCCAATCCCTCTCTTTTCCAGATACCTTTGCTTTCCTGTAAGCTTTATCTCTACATTTTGAGAGTGTTACAATGTGGTTGTTAAACCATTCGGGACTCTTGTTCACATTTTTAAACACCTTAACAGGACACATCCTATTCAAGTAATGCGTAATATTATTATACAGTATGTCCCAGGCCTCATCAACGTCTCTACATAAGTAAAAGTTAGTCCAGTCCATATCTTTAAGTATCTCTCTTAGGATTTTCAGGTCTAGGTTTTTCGTGTTTCTAGCCTCAAAAGTAGATCGCTCATAGTGGTTTCTCTCTTTCTTAATTTGGATAAAGACGGGTAAATGATCACTAAGATTGAAATTAATGGAGCCACTGTTTTTTATAATCTTTATATTTGTGTATATATGATCAATACTGGACTTCGATTTCTTACTTATTCTGGACGGAACATTGATACATTGATGAAGATTAAACCTACTAAGTAACTTGTTAAACCTATCTGCGTGTTTTGTTTTACCCATTTTTATGACATCTGAGTCATAATTAAAGTCCCCAAGGACAATTATATCATCACATGAATCTACAGAGTTAATCGCAGAATCAAGATAAGAGAGAGCTTGACTTATGTCCCCTTGCGGAGGTTTGTATACATTGAATAATATTTTGCTCTTCATAAATTTCTTTGAAAGTTCAATAACCTGTAATTCAATGTCTTTGTTGGATATAGAGATACCCGAGTTGTCCCCTTCCCTTACCTCAATGGTCTTGTGGATATAGGTAATTAGACCCCCTCCTCTTCTCTTAGACGATCTATCAAATCGGTACAAACTATAATCAGGGATTTCAATTTCAATGTTGTTTGTGCTCTTGCTGAGCCAAGTTTCTTGAATCGATAAAATCTGCGGATTAGTCTCTTTAACGAATTTACGGATCTGGTCTATCTTTGCCAAAATACTCCTGATGTTCCAGGAAATAACCTTTAGACCATTGAGGCATTTAAAGTCACCCACCTCGTACTCCATTGTACAATCCTTCGTGTACTTCTCTATACCCTAACCTTATTATCCAACCCCAGTAAACCCCATCAATATAACACAATACATTTGCAGAGATCTTAAACCTAAGATTCATTTCTACAATTACAATACAGGAACACCAAGTCATGGCAGGTGTTTTCGATCCTTTCCCTGGATCTTCACACTTCTCTAACACCCCTGAATCGTAGGGTGTCCAAAATCTACTGAACAAGAAAATGTTCTCTATGTTGATTTGCATAGAGATCGAGATCGATCGAGCCTCAAGTTAACCATAAATGAAAGTTTGTACAATTTACAATTTTACAGTTTTTCCTAGAGACAGCGGATCCAGAGGCTGAATTTCTAGGGCTTGTAATTAAAAAATTAAGAATACCAATAGTAAATTCAGTGAATTTTTTAACAGTTTGTGAATAGTATTGCGGGTAATATTTTCAGGATAATGTCATGCTCAAAGAACACTTGTCTCAATCTGAAATATTTTCCAATCTGAAATGACATTTTCGCCAATAAACATGTGTTGAAAGAGTTAAATACCACTTTCTGTTATCATACCCAGTATTACATTAATTTTACAGTTGCATTAACGCTTGCAACCATGGCTCCAATAACAGAGAGATATAGGTTATACATGGCTTAGCTTTAAACATTAAACCTAAAAACCTAAGCATAACCTTTCCACATTAACCTTTAAGCTACCATCACTATGGGCTTTTTCATTGTACAAGCCCTATATTTTGCTGTGAAGAAAATTTAGAGTACCTTAAATTTCAGAATATGCTATTGATATCAATGTGGCCCAAAAGAATAACTAGGGAGTAGGTCATCTGATGAAGTCAGGCTCCAAAGAACACTTGTCTCACCTGATAGACCTCATTTCCCTTGCTTATTTACTTCAGGCTTATTATAATTTTCGTGCAAAACATTGGGTTATTTCCTCTGTTCAATACATTCTCATAATACTCTATTTAACCTTGATTTTATTGATAATCATATGTTGTAGTCGACCAGATTTAGATACCAGGCAATATTAAGATAGATGTCGGACAGTCTTTGATTATCTTTTTAAATCTTACGATACGCTTTAACAATCTGTGAGGCAACCCCTTCTCTAAGTAAATCAGTCAAATGACATCCATCGTCCGCAAGTTTGTAGTACTCGGACACATATTGAGAGAGGAGGGTGGTCTTGTGTCTCCTCCCTGCTTTGTGCCTATGCACCAGCTGACCGATGTATGCTGTGGGTACTTGGTGTTTGAAGTTATTTGCCCTGATCTGGTTGTTATAAGAGGTTACCATCCTATTTAGTGTGAGTTGATCGTCCGAGATCGCCTGTAATTTTGATGTGAGGATGTTATTTAGTCGCCATGATGTCTGTGATATATGTACGTTATACTTGACGAGATCAACGCCAAAAGTCGTACAAAAGATGACAATGGGCGGTGGGAGATTTGGAGGAGCAGATTGTAAAAGTTGCTTCCTAGCCGTCTCCATATCCTCTTCTGCTTCTGATTCGATCCTTGTAGGGCAACGAAACTGTAAACTGACTTCCTTAGTAATGGGGTCTCTCTTAGTGATATTACATATCCCCGAAGCCATGACTATTATCCTGGGCTTTTCAAGCATCCTTAAATGGAGAGACCTGGATACAAGGGACTTAGTGTCCGCTCCAGGAGCAACGTAAACACTTGAATTTAACGATGGTTCAATTCTCCGTAGGACTGGTCCTAGACCCGAAGCTCTTGAGTCTCCGAGGACGAGGAGTTCTCGTCTGGGCGCATCCATACTTCTTCAACTGAACTATAATTAATACTGATGAAAGTTATGACAAGTATTTACCGATTTGATTTAGCGGTGGAGGAATTCTGCTCTAACTTCCTCCAGGATTCTACCGAAAGAGTTTTCACCTGTGAAAGAGTTCACCTTCAGGGGAACCCGGACGCCATTTTGGACCATAACGCCTCTGGAGTTAATTCCCCATTTCGTATCTCCCGTAACTTCATAAAAATGTGATGTTTTAGGGTCTATAAGTTGTTGAGCCAGAGATTTATGTTGGGTGAATTTTTGCACTGCAATTTCTTTAAGGATTGATGCTTCAATCTCTTCCCAACTACGCATCTGTCCCGAGGTAACTAGCTTCTCGGTGGCGCCGCCTAGCTTCTTAGCTCGTACTGCGGTGGGAGATTCCCTTATGATCGCCGCTCGATGATGTAGTCCAAAATGCAAGGCCTTAGTGGACTGGTAGGCGTGTTCAGCCGTTTTGTATCGAATCCTGTTATACTCTATGGGTGATGGATAAAAATTAGAAAAGCAACTATGCTTTCCTTGGAAACCTAGGCCACCGTCATCTGTCGGGATCTGCGATACATCCGCAAGCCTACACCCTGGTGGTAAGTAATTTAGGTCTGTCGATGCAAAGGACCTGTTTTGCTTGCCGGGCACAACAATGTGGCCAAGCACAACCTCAGCTTTAAAGTTATTTAGTTTTAACAATTTGTGGCAGTCGAGCAGCATCTGGTGATTTTGGTTTTTTTGGTCCGGCTGAAATCGGTTGAACCATATTCCTAATCCAGACTTGCGGCGGAGGGCCGTGGCCGCGTTGAGAATGAATTTTTTGGTTTCATTCGAATCTAATTCTACATAAATGGCCCTTGTGTATCGCCTTCTTGGTATTCCAACTCTATAGGCGGTGATTTTATCATCAATTTTCTTATTGGAAACGGTGTTTAGTAAGTCGCTTATTATCTGTGCCGAATTTTCTTCCACAGATCTCAAGTTTACTTCATCTGGGACATAGGAGAAAACGGGAGACCCGTGCTGCCATCTCTCCGGTATTCCCTCGACTAGCAGATGGCAGGAGCTATCTGCCTTGGACCCGGCGACTGTTGCTAACGATGCCGACGCCTTTTGATTCCGGTCCAACTCAGAAAAGTTAGTGTCAAGAGATGTGATTTGGTCCTCAACTTTTCCCAAATTTATCCCCATATCCGATATGCGCGTAAAGTTCTCTTCAATAGACTTTCTAATATCCAGAATAGAACTATTTATTTGTTCGTCGAGCTTGTTCATGGCTTTCATAGCCGCAATATCGATGAACGTATCACCCGGCGCAGGACGGGATAATTCAACTAATTTCTCGAGGTTTCCTTCCTCATTTAGATTTTGTTCAGGCAAAACAGCCTTTTCAGTAGAACTTTCAATGGCCCTAAGACGGCGATTCATATTCTCATAGTTTACTTTTGACCACGCTAGTTGATGGTCTAACTTACGAGTGATCATTTCAAGAGTAAGGCCGATATTTTCCACCTCCCTTTTTAACCTTCTGTTTTCTTTCCACTCTACGTCTACATTGTTTTCAATCGATAGAGTGTCTAGAACTTTTTCCGTAATCCTTTTAATGAGAGAATTCTCGTAATCATCCCCCTTTACAATCACTTCAGTTTTATGATCGATGGGTTCATTTTTATCGAGTAATTTCTCCGGGACCCTGGGATATCTTTCTGCGCCATTGGTGGTGGCACGAAAATTGAACTTCTCACGCTTGTTATCATTTTTCCCATTGCTATTTATCTCCAGTACAGGGGATTTTTGGTCAGTAGTTACTTTTTCTGGAACAATAGATTCAGCTGGGACTTTAAGTTTTCCTACAATTTGTGCAATCATATCGTGGTATACAGTTTTGTCGGAGGTAGTATTTTCAAAACTAAAAACTTTTTCGTCAGTTTTGTCACGGACTATGTCACTGTCGTCGACTATTATGAGAGACTTGTCGAGATTTTGAGAGTGATCACTCTCAGACTTTACAGTTCCCTGATTTTCTTCGATTTGACCAGTAACATTTTGAACTACCTTTTGTCCTGATTCAGTATCATCTTCCTTGACCGTTGAATTTTCTGTTTCACCACGTACCACTTGAATTTCAGGTTTGACTTCGGTGGCATCGTTGGGTTTACCGCCATCGGCCATGTTGGTGCGGGCGGGACTTCCGAAATCTTTGAAGGAAGACATTGTAGTTCCCAGGAGGAATATTAGGATGTAATATGGATCCAAATGATCAGCAGTCACTCACGATGCGATGGATGGATCTTTTGCTGGACTATGCTGATTATATAAAACTGTAAGGCTCGATCTTCCTCACTGATCCGCTCTAGCTCATTTTGTCTCGTTGACGTTTTCCCGCATTTTTGTTTTTGTTCAGCTGCGAGATGGAACATGTCTGACCATCTGCTGGTAAATTCCCAGCAGTTAAATATCATTATGTTCGTCGGAATTTGAATTTTAAGATCGATTCGAAATTTTATTATCGGATTCCAGACACAGGCTCTCTCTCTCCTTCAATCCATCCTTCAATCCATCCATCCATCAATCACTTCATTCCACCCTTGCTCTGATATAGTCATATTTTTAATTATAATTTTTTTTTTTTTTAAAGATTTTATTTATACTGGGGATCAAAGGTCCCCTTACGGGGTTTTTCGCCTGACCCAGTCATACATCAGGAAGACTGAGCAGGGAAAGATGAACATATGTGGACAGTTTTGCTGATATTATATACAAATGATCTTTTAGAATTGCAGGGTTGTTGTTGGTTTAAGAGGTTGCACTTTGCCACTCAGATCATTAGCGATGGAGTGTTAGTGTTATTTTAGATTAGCGAAAGTTACACTTTGCCACTCAGATCATTGGTGATGGAGTGTTAGTGATATTTTATATTGGTTAAAAAGAGTTAAGAATAGAAAAAGGATAAAAAGCAAATACTTGCCATACATCTGTATCAAATTTTCGAGCGTTGTACATTATAATGTAGTTCCAGCTATGTTAATATGTACGGTTATGCTAAGGGGTGTACGACTCAAACAGGAAAGTGATCCTATTAGATTAACATAGGTTAATCTTATGTTACGAGTTCAGAGCTATGCGCATTTTATGCTTTAGTATTTGTGGGTGAAAGAGGGGTTATTGAAGATTACAGTTGGGTGAAAAGGGTGTTTAACCATATTTTCTGGTTGGACTTGAAAGCCTCTATGGTTCCAATGTTTCGTTGCCTAGCAGACAGCTCGTTCCAAGCATGTGCAGTTTTGATTGTTACTGAATTTTGGGCTAGATTTGTTCTGAATCGGGGTGTTTTTAACCTTGGAGCATCAAAATTCCTTGTATTTCTATTGGGGGTATCTCTGTATTTCGGGTCTTTGACTCTTTTAAAAGCTAGTACTCTAAGGTGCATAATTCTTCTGTGCTTTAGAAGGGGTATTTTAGCTGTGGCATGTACTATATCTGTTGGTGTATCATGGGGGAGATGTAAAACTATTTTTAAGGCCCTATTCTGAAGTCTCTGAAGCTTATCAATCAGTGGTTGGTGAGCGTTATGGATCAGTACATCTCCGTAATCGAAAAAGGGAAGCAATTTGGTTTTGTATATCTTCAGAGCAGCTGGGATATTTATCAAATTTCTTATTTGTTGTAGCTGATAGGTTTTGTGTGCAATAGTCTTGATCTGGTGGGCTAGTTGGGGCTTATGGTTTAATTTATCGTCTATTAGATAGCCTAAGTATTTGTATTGTGACACAGTTTTAAATTCATTTTCTTGGTAGGATATCTTTTTAGAGTTAGCTAATCTTTTGTTGTTCCTAGATTTAGTGATATACATGATGTTTGATTTATCTGTATTCACTACAAAGAGATTCTTTCTGCACCATTTGTGCAGGTTGTCAACAGCTTTCTGCATATTAGAGAAAATGGTGTCGATATTTCTTCCTTGTATATATAGAACCGTGTCGTCGGCATATAGTGAAAGTTTGCAGTTATTTATGTCTTGAATTAGATCGTTTATGTAAATTATGAACATTTGGGGGCCTAAAATTGAACCTTGAGGTACTCCAGTATTGACAGTGATATGTGATGAGGTATGACTATTTACTAGGGCGCATTGTTTTCTATTTCTTAGATAATTTTGGCACCATTGCAGGAGTTTCCCTTTTATGCCTATATGGCTGAGTTTGTCTAAGAGAATATTATGATTTACCAGGTCAAATGCCTTGCGGAAGTCGATAAAGGTTACTAAGGTGTCATTGCCTGAGTCAAGATTCAGGGCAATGTCATCAGAGAACTCTATAATCGCTTCCGTTGTAGACTTTCCTGTTCTAAAACCGTATTGTTTGTCATTAAGTACTGGTCTTGGGTAAGACCTTAAAGTGCCTTTCTGTCTCTTTTCTCTGTCTCTCTCTCCCTTCTTCTCTATCTCTATTTCCTGGGTATGATCATAAACTGCCTCCCTCTCAGCTCTCCCGCCCTTGATATAACACTACAAAGTGTTGATAAGGGCGTAAAGCAACCAATCTCACTCACTCACTTGTCATTAAGTATATCGTACATTTCCAGGTAATTAGCTATTCTATTGTGTATGATTCTTTCCATTATTTTGCTTGGGGTTGGGAGTAGGGATATTGGTCGATAATTATTTACTTTGCTAGGATCTCCTCCTTTGAACAGAGGGATAATCTCAGCTGATTTCCATGATTCAGGTATGATAGAGGTGGAGAAAGATATGTTTAGGCAGTGGGTGAATTCCCTCACAAGTGTGAGCAATGCACATTTCAGCACCTTATTTGGCATATATTTTATGGAGGATGATTTGTTTGTGTCAATATTCCTAACCAGCTTCTCAACCTCCTGCACATTTGTTTGCACAGAGTCAATTTGGCTGAGAGAGGGGGGGGTGGTTGGTCTCCAGTGTAGGTTTTGGTTCTTAGTAAGATCTTTGGCTATGTTGGCAAAATAATGATTCAAATAGTGAGGTAACTCATCTGGAGGGATTATGCTATCGTTTGAGTCTACTAAACTAATGATACCAGTTTTCCTTTTACTAGGTGATATGATATTTATAGTCTCCCAAAATTTCTTTTGATCATGAGTATGGTCGTTCAGCTCGCTTATAATGAAATCTCTTTTAGCATGTTTCATGTTTAGGTTTGCTATCTTTCTTAATCTTTTAGCTTCGTCCCAGTCTGCTTTCTTTTTTGATTTAATAGCAGTGGCTCTGGCTCTGTTTTTGTCATTAAGCTGGTCGAGCAGGTGGGGCGATAGCCATGGGTCGTTGCTATTTTGTACTCTTATATTTCTAGTTGGACACATGCTATCAAGCGTTTTAGTTATTCTATATATCAATATCTCCCAGGCTTGTTCAGGATTTCTTAAATCATGGAAAGGCAGCCAGTTATAATCGTTTTTGAGGTGTCTTTGAAAGTCAATTTCATTAAACTTTCTAAGAGATCTACCTATTTTAATTACTTTTTCAACTCTAAGCTTTTCTTTTTTTCTGACTGCAAATATAAGCTCATGATCACTAAGGTTGACATTTAAGACGCCTTCCTTAGAGATTATACTGCAGTTTGAGTATAGGTGATCAATTAATGTTCCTTCCAGCGAGTTGTTTTGATTTATGTGATATCTCGTTGGTGCGTTTATTATCTGTTTGAGATTAAAGTTTGTCTCAAGGGTTTTTAGCTCTTTCATTGCTGGGTTTGTATGGTTGAGATAATTAATATTAAAGTCTCCTAGGAGAAAAAGCTCGGTTTTTTGGTTAGAGAGGATCTGGGGTAATGTATCGTTTAGATATTTTACTAGTTCAGAGGAGCTCCCTGCTGGGGGTCTATATAGGCATCCTATCACAATAGGTTTCGTGTATTGTATAACTAGTTTGATCCATAGGCATTCTACATTGCTGCTACTACAGTTTAGGTCAGTTAGTGGTACGTATGTTATAGATGATTTTATATATAGAGCAACTCCCCCTCCTTTCTTTGGGGTGGAGAGATTTGTGCTGTTCCAGTTTCTGTCTAGTCTTATCAGGTTGTAGTCAGGGATTTGATAATTGTCACTAGTTAGGTTTGAGTGCAACCATGTCTCAGTAACGCCTATCACATTGGGCTCAAGCTTGTTCATTTCGTTTTTAAAGGAATCAAATTTTCCTTTTAGACTCTGCACATTCAGGTGTGCGAATGAAATTCCTTTGCCAAGTGCCATGGTAAGTTTATAATTGTGATTTTTTAGATTATGGCCCTATAAGCAGTTTACTGCTGTGGGCTCAGATTTCCTGATTAACAGGCGGGCGGCAGGCCTGTACCTTATCTCTGAGGCTAATTAGATAATACTGGCTGGAAAGGACCATATTGGCGGCTCCCGACCGTCATAGGATATATTTTTCATGTAATACAGAATCAATGCATTGCCACTATTTAGAAGTGTTTGCATGATTTTCTCAGAAAAAAATATGTGCTGCAGTAGAGTTATATAGAGCGCGTACATGTTGAAGTGTACGGTTGGGGGTAAAAGGGGTGGGGCTTAAGATTGTTTGAGTCGAACTATAATTATACTTATAATTATAATTATGTAATCGACCTATATTTATACTTATAATAAAGAAATATACTTAATGTTTACTTATAATTACATTATATTATATTATATATAATTCGAATAATTAAAAGCCCGCTTTTCTTGTTAGTATTTATTGCAGTAAGGACTGCATGGTCGGTAAGAATTGTAAAATGCTTAGACATAACATAGTGTCTAAACTTGCCTAGGGCGAACCGAATACCTGCCAGTTCTTTTTCCGGGGCACTGTATTTTTGTTCAGCTGAGGTTAACCCTCTTCCAGCAAAGGCAATTGGCCTCAAATTCCCATTAATATCAGCTTGAGAAATACAGGCCCCAAGACTTTGGTTACTGGCATCCGAGGCAAGAATGAATTCTTTTGAATAATCTGGGTATACCAATACTGCATCTTCCAGAATTGCATTTCGTATTTTATTAAAAGCACTCTCTGCCGCAGACGTCCATACAAATTTAACCTTCGCCTTGGTCAGCATATATAGGGGTTTCATTATCTGGCTAAAATTAGGAATAAATACCCTATAATAATTAGCTAGCCCAGCAAACGAACGTACTTGTTTCACTGATTTTTGGGTTGGAAACGATCGCAAAGCGTCCAGTTTTGCTGGGTCAGGATGTATGCCATCCTTGTCGACGATGAACCCTAAAAAGGGGACTCTGTTGAGCCCAAAGGAACACTTTTCCTTTTTAAATTTAATATTTGCCTTGTCAAAAGCTGTGAATACATTTTTGATATCCTGAACGTGAGAATCCCATGTGATGCGATCACCACATCATCTACGTAATAGAATGCGTTTGGGACTGCTCTCAATACATGTTCTATCAGGGAATGAAATGCTTTTGGAGAAGTCTTAAGTCCCATTGGCATGACTTTGCAAAATCGCCCCTGTGTCTGCCCGACAGCTTCAATCGTGTCATCAGCACGTGGAAAAGGGCTTATTTCGTCTTTTACAGAGCGATTAATTTGCCTATAGTCGATCACAAGACGCCAGGCTCTTTTACCGTCATTTGTCATTGGTTTTTGTACCAAAAAACAAGGTGAACTAAATTCCACAGGATCTACACATTTTTCTATTAAATTTTGATTTACCTGATCCTTTAGAATTCCAGCCATAACCTTGGTCATGACTGGGTTCATTCGGTATGGCTGCCTCATTGTGGGACTAAAATCTGGTTTTAAGTCAATGCCATGTTCGTACTCTGTAGTCAACCCTAGTTTTTTATCCTTACCGACAAAAGAATTTTCATGATCATGCAACAGACTCAACAATTCCCTTTTCTGTTCAGGATTCAAGTCCTCGCCGATCTGAAAATCAACTACCTTATTATTGTTTTCTCTCGATTGTGCGACCAATTCATTCAAATTTTCCACCTCCTTGGGGGAATAAAACTCGTCTTCCTTTGCCAACGTGTAAATACCCAGAATTGTTCCTCTCTCGATCGTTGTGGCTGCTTTAGAAGCATTAAAAATAGTTATGGGCACTTTATTTTCCCCAAACGGTTTGACTAAAGCATGCTTAACAAGGAAAGAAACTGGCCTCTGTCGCTGCAAATTCTCAGTCACCCCTATTGAATTTAACATATCTTCATAAGAAGTGATTGCCGCGACAGTGGTATATTCAGTCCCTGGAGCTATCACAAACCTATGTGAGGCTCTGATAGGGAACACCTGTTGTTTCTGTCCCGATTTGAAGCTAATCTTAGCTCTAAACTTTCGTAAGAAATCAACACCCAGTATCATGCTTCTGGTTAACGCAGGAAGAACGATAAATCTATGAGTAAATTGCTCGCCTTCTATCATGAAATTTAATTCGATTTTCTTATAACAATGATGTGCCCCTCCATCTGCAACAAATATTTTAATATTACAGCGTAAAACCTTTCCATTTGGTATTTTACCTCGGATTTTTCTGAAAAATGCAGAACTAACACAAGAAATAGTGGCACCTGTATCAACAAGAACTGGCATATTCAAATCTTTTACCTCGATTTCTATGCAACCTTTATCAATTGGAGCAGTGACCGAATCTTTCTCACCTTTATGTTTGGCTTTCCTCAGCTTTAGCACTGCTTGGCAATTGTCATCGTCCTTGTCTGTATTGGTGGAAGAAATAATGTTTTTGTTTGTACCAGCGAACTTGCCTATTCTAATTCTGGATATTCTGTCCTTTTCTGTTACCGATTCACTAGGAGAAACACATCCTTGTTCCTTGGAAATGTCCATGGGATTGCTTATTTCGTCAACTATTTCATTTATGCTGTGTCGGTCGCCCTCCCAGACACAGCCTATTCGTTTAAATCATCACTCTCCTTAGAGGATGATCTATGAGGGGTGACATCTCTCCATTTTGCTTCACCTCCCTTTGGCGATTTAGATCAATGCTTTTTGTCCTTGTTAAAAGACACCGATTTATCTTTGCTATTGCTCCTGAAATTCTTCTTTTGTCTTTCTTGTAGTATTTTTTCTCATCACCACTCTTCTCCCTGCTGGAGCTTCTATTGCTAAAGTTGCTGTGGCGACTGGATGATCTTTCTCTGCTACTGTCGTAATAGTCAGAACTATCATATTCCTTGTGTTTGGACCTGTATTTCTGAGGCTTTTCTCCCTTCTTTTCCTGATTTTTCCTAGCCTCTCTATACTTGTCAGCTCGAGATCTGTGATACTGCTCTCTTACGATCACTATCCTCGCTATACTTCTTTGTATATTTCTTTTCTTTCTTTGAATACATCATGTGTATTGCTTCTTCCATAGGCATATGGCTGGGGGCTCTGTCAGAAGCTATCATTCCCTCATGTTTCGCTGCTATTTTTGAGGCTTGATCTAAAGTGGTTGGAAACTCAGAAGCCACTCTTCCAGCCAATTCTGGTCTCAGATTTGTAACATAAAATCTGATCTGTACATGTAAGGGAACATTTGCCTTGGACAGCAAGGTTAACATATCATTATCATAATCTATAACCTTTTCGTGCCTGCCCTGCTTCCTGTGAGAATAATCTCTCAATACTTCAGCCAAGGGAAGCTCGCTGAATTTAGCAATAAAATCAGTTTTAATGCGATTATATGGTAACGTATCGCCATATACACCGACTATCTGGTTGTAAAAGGTTTTAGCCCTCCCCGACAAATATTGGACTAAAGTGGTTACCATAAGCTGGTTATCTTCGCGAATAGGCACTGTAAATGCCTCAAATTCGTCGAAAAATTCATTCACAGGTCTCATAGCTGTGGGCTTGTCGAATACCAAGGGGGGCTTTCTATATTGTTTCGACAATGCTGCTGTCGAAGTGAGGCCAGTAGCCTCTGCCTGCCTTCTTAGGGACACATACAGGAAAGCAGTTTGGTCCAATCTCATCTGCTTTATTTCGTCTACCAGGTCATAAAGATGATGACCATAGGGTGGAGGTGGGGGTCTGTACATACCTTGCTGTACATTTGGTAAATGAAAATTTTGTTAGTGACGAGTTGGGGTCTGATTCCTAGGCTGATTTTGCCTAGGCACTTGTCTGTGTGGAGGGGTATTCCTTCCCCTTCCCTGTCTTTGCTGTCCTCTCTGGTTCCTTTGATCAATGTTCCTTGGCTGGGGAGCTTGATGAACATTAATATTCGGATCTGGGACTTGGTTTTGCTGTGGCTGATTAACAACATTTTGAGGCTGCTGTGGAACTGTATTTTGTGCCTGTTGATGCACAAAATTTTGTCCTTGTTGATTAACATTTTCACCATATTGTTGATACTGTCCTTGAGGTGGAGCATACTGATAGGGGGTATAAAATTGTTCGTGAATACCAGCATTTGCATCGTCCTGCACATTCCTTGGGGAAGGCAAACCATGTTGATTTGCCTGCACTTCCCCTACACCTCCCTGCCTATTAGCCATATCCCACCAATTCTGATACAGATCTCTCCTAAGTGGAACTTGTTGCTGTACGTACTGGGGGGTATTAGTTATCACAGGGGGTCTAGGTCCATTTACATTAAACACTGGGGCCTGTGGAAAGTTCTTAAGTATAGGCCTCTGTGTTTGTTGAATCAGTTGATTCAGAGTCGGTTTAGCAGGGGTTTGTAAGGGGGTCTGAAAGTTATCGTTCAAACCAGGAGTCTCAAATGGGTAATACGGTCCCTGATTAATTTGATTGGCTTGATTAACCTGATTAGCTGGGTTAACCCTCGGAGAAGGAGGTGTTGGCTGTCTAGGTGTTAACACTCTCTCTCTGATTACTGGTCCTGGGTGAGACCTTAAAGTGCCTTTCTGTCTCTTTTCTCTGTCTCTCTCTCCCTTCTTCTCTATCTCTTTTTCCTGGGTATGATCATAAACTGCCTCCCTCTCAGCTCTCCCGCCTTGATATAACACTTCAAAGTGTTGATAAGGGCGTAAAGCCACCAATCTCACTCACTCACTCACTCTCTCTGATTATTCAAGTTCCCTTCCACAATCTGGTTCTCCTCTGCAACATTCCCCTCAATATTATTATCGACGTTTAAACCAACCTGTGGCTGATTTTCCTGCAAAGCTTGTGCTTGTTGATTCACAACTGGATTATCTGCCTCCTTGGCTGGGTCAGGCTTCTGCCCTTCCTCTAGGTTAAGCTCAACTCGTTCTTGATGATCCTGCTCGTCTTCGACAAGCTGCTCCTCTTCGTCTGACACGTTCTCTATTTGCTGCTCGTGTCCAATATTATTACCAGCCAACTGCTGTACATTTCTGTTGATTACTTCGTCAATTAAGTCCACATTAATATTGTTATTCACTACCTCCTCTTGCTGATTTTCTCGAACTGGTAGTGGAGGTTATTGAATTGCTTCTGGAATTTATCTTACATTCACGTCTGGAACATTTTCCATCTCCTGAGGCACCTCGTATGGGTCTTCGTTAAAGTCCAATTGCCTCGGCTGCTGGTTCAAGATTTTTCCTCGATTTTCTCTTCAATGTCCTCTCGTGACTATTGCCTGTGGTATCGCTGCTAAACGCTCAACAGATTGTTTTATCTTGTCGAACAAGGCCAACTCAGGCGTATTCGCATCCTCTTCCATAGCTCAAAAACATGTTTTAAATTGCAAATGAACTCGCTTTTTGTGAGAAAAATCTATGTCCAAGATCGAGCGGGTTGTCCGCCAGTGTAATGATCTAATAGAAGAAGACTAACGAACGTCTGATCTTCATGAGAAGAACGAAGCAACTGTTTAATGGTAATCTCAGATACAGGCTCCTCCAGGAGGTTACATGCATAATCATGAGTGGGCGAGCCCTTACGTAATATCCATGGCATAGCATGTATAAGTAGACTTGCACAGTCCTAGCTAGTTAAGTATAATTAGCGATTTTAAGTAATGTGATAAAAAAAAATTTTTTAGGATCATTGTATGAACTCTCCTGAAGATTTGAGAGAATTTTGCCAATTTTTTCACTTTATACGAAACTAAGAGAAAAAGACAATGGACCCAATATGCTAACTTTACTTAATTCATACCAAACTAAGACGAAACCTTAACTTTACATGTTGATCCAATTTGCTCATTTTTTAATATAAGCCCCTATTTGTATGTAAATAACCATCCTCTGATGAAGCCCAAGAAAGGCGAAACGCGTCAGGAACGCCAATAAACCTACAAAATACCAACTTGACTCGTTCCCATGACTGTTTTTGTTGAGTTGCTTTTCCATCAATTTTTTAATGTGATAATAGGTGATAATTAATAATAATAAAATATAATGAGGTTACACAATGTTACGTAATGTTACATAACAACACCAATGGTATCAAAACTAAATATAAAAATATACAATCTGTTATACTCCCAGGGCGACAGGTACAGGTATAGCAATACACCTAGAGTGTCTAGTGTATATGTCTAAAGCATCTTCTGGATTTGCGTTTCCCACCTTTTCTTAGACGTTTATAAGGAGAAAAACAGTCCAAAAAGGGTCTTTGCCCTGCAAATGGTCTTTTAACATGAGGTTCCCTATGTTTCGGGGGTGATAGACGAGGTGGCAGACCGTCTAAAGGCAGTGGTGCAGCGTTAGTACCAGTGTTCATATGATTTGGAGGTGGTGGTCGAGGTGGAGGGCCATCTAGAGGTAATGGTAAAGCAGTATTACCAGGTTAATGATCTAATAGAAGAAGACTAACGAACGTCTGATCTTCATGAGAAGAACAAAGCAACTGTTTAATGATCTAGAATAGTACAGGCTCCTCCTGGGTTACATGCATATGTAATGAGTGGGCGGAGCCCTTACGTAATATCCATGGCAGAGCATGTATAAGTAGACTTGCACAGTCCTAGCTAGTTAAGTATAATTAGCGGTTTTAAGTAATGAGATAATAGCTGATAATTAATATAAATATAATGAGGTAACACAATGTTACATAACACTGCCCCCCCCCCGCCCTCAATCAGATACTAAGTATCGAATGAGGGTGTACCCTAAAAACTTACAAGAAAATTTTTAGGAAATTTTGAAAAATTAAAAATATTAAGAATTAATAATTTTAAATAGCTGTGCTGTTACCTAGTTATCCATACCAAGCCATATGCGCGGGTTACATTGTGCGCAAAAGATATTAGATACATAAAGTAAAACATACAATTCAATGATCCTTTTGCAAACATTTTCAATAAATTCATAAAGATTTTAAAACGTCGTTATGAACATGTAATATTTGAAACTTATAATTTTGAAATAACTTCTAATACTAGGGTCATTTTACCCTGAAAGATATGAAACGATATCATCCAAATACAATTGCAACTTGTTTCTGCTAAATATCCTATAGGAAAGGATAATCCTTCACAGAATGACAAGATAAAAAAACATAGCAGGTGTTAACGCTATGAGAAAATAATCTTCAATGTTAAACTTCCAGTGGTACGGTCCAAACTGAAAACCTAACCTAATAATCAAGCATAAGATATCGAGTGGACCAGAGCAACATAGAATCATGATTATACATTGGGATTCCTATGTTAAAGTACCAATAGTCTGGTCCAAACGAGAGAGCGTAATCGCTTAAAATAATCTTAGCCGCTCTGGCGAAGATCTGCCTCTACCTTCAAGGCTCATATTAAAGATGAGAAAAAAAAATTAAATTAAACTTGCAATGGTACGTTCCAAACAGTAAAAATCTACGTCGTTAAAATTTTCCCATGCTAAAATGCCAATAGGGCGGTTCAAACAGTAACAACAGATGGCGCCACCGTCAAATCGGTTTTGTACCGAACACATTGCTAAGTATAAATAGTGGGCAATTTGCGCAGCTAACCATTGGAATCGCCGCCGCGGAGCTGAACACACCACCGTACCAAGGGCTACTACAAGTTTTGGCAAAGGGATTGTTATATTCAAGCGTTTAACTACATACATATAGGCAAAAACCCATTGCCTGAATAAGCAAGAGTATTTGTATATTCCATATCCCTTCCTTCCATTCCTAGTCCCACAGCCTATTCCTTATTTCAAATCAAGCTGTTTTTATCCTGAGAAAAAATTATTAACATATTTAGTTATCTCCTTTTCCTTAAATACCCGGAGATAATTAAATCAGATTACTCCCGCAAGGCTTGATATGTGATCAACCAAGTCCCTGCTTGTTGGTTACATAACAGGTCGAACCCCATCCCTTCCTACACGAACAAGGATATTGGTTCACCCCGTCGCTACGTCCGATTTGTCAATTGTATAACACCGTTATTCATCTCGCTACACATCCGTGCAGTAAGGCACTCATTAAAAATTCCATTCATAAGTACATATGAATACAATGCAACATTCTACGACTCAAAAGTCTTATGTTTCTTTAAAATATAAAATGAACGTATAGACTTAGTATTACTGATGTATAGGATAGGCCTTTGTCGTATCTATCCTACAACTCTCTTGGTTACATATACACTTTTCTAGTCGATCTAGGTCTGGATATGCTTCTTTTCTCAAGAATTATCGACTAACTATACGTTATAATATCAAACTAGCCCCAATCAAGAATCCATTTTTGGCAAGCGGCCAAACCTCTTTATGCTGAAAAAAATACATTATCTCGTTTAAACTGAACTATTCTAACTTAAAACAAACTCAATAATTGACTGTTTTCTTTATATAAACGAAACAGATGACTCCCTCAAGAGTCTGTATTCAAGTGAAACATCCCCTGTCGATGTGGTAATGGCTCTCACGTGTAGCCACCCGCATCGTATCCCCCAGGGGGGTGTCTGATTACATTAACAGTTTGTTGGTGCGTGATACAACCGCTATACACCCATATGCCACTGTCGTGTGGTGCAATTTAAACAAACCATTAGGATACTTGAAGTGTTATCCCTTAATCTCGACTTCTAAGATAAAGTAGTCTTCTAACATAACAGCATGTTATGTCTATTAAGTAAATGCACACTATACAACACACAAGTACCAAGAGTGCTGAGTAAATACTCAGTCTATCAAAATAAACAGAATCGATAATATGACTAATCTTAGGCTTTAGTTGCCTATCCAATCCTGTTACAAATAACACAAGTCATATTCAATCACCAAATACAAATCAAATACAAGTGAAACAATTATCGAATAAATGTCAGACAATAACGCTTGCCTGTTGCTTGAAATTCTTATAAAACTATCAACTGAGTTCTGAAGAACTCAGGAAAAAAAATTATTTGAAAAATTTCTTTCTTCTCATTCGAGAGAATTAGAGTCAATGTTCTTTAAAGATGTCATCACGATTCATCTTGACAATGGGGGCGATCCATTTGCCATTTGAATTATAAAAGAAATGTCAATGTTCTTGTTCGTAATCATAAACTATGTAAAGCACTTCTAAGGTGATCTAGCCATATTCATGGCATGAGGGACGATCAACATTTCTTCTTCCTGGTCGTTTTCCCTCGCCGATAAATATGCCGCCGTGCTCCTGTAAGAAAGCATCAACCCCATACCAATGACAGGTTGCATAATACTTTGGGTGAGTGTAAATAATCATTTTTAAAATTTCTCAGTTCTTTTGTGCCAATATTTCCCATAACATCTGCATATCAGAAAGTAAATACAAACATAAATCAAATAGAGAAGAGCTAAAAATATTTTTAAAACAAAACACATATTTCAATACGAACATAGAAAATAAGAAATATTATTATTTCAGTCCATATTCTGAAGATATATAGACTTACATGTTAACGTTGGACCCGTTGGGGTCGTTTATCCAGGGGATTTGGTAAGATCCGTTCCTGGATGCTACCACCAGGACGTACATGGTCTAGGCTGCAGGGTCCATAATGGCTGCCAGATCATGCCTGTATTTTCTATCCACTTTAACCTCGGTTTGGAGCAAGATCTGCTTGGTTGCTCTGTGGATCTTCAATGACAGGGCAGCCTTCCAACGGAGGTCCAATGACAGGGTACAACAGCAACACCAACTGACATGAGCTTTCCCCAATCTTAAGGGTGGGGCTGGAGACGATCCTACTATGGAATTTAGAATGTAGTCTTAGGGTAATCCAAGAAGCCGACTCATCGTCCACACTCTTAGTACAACTTCTGCACATAAAGCATTTAGGGATATAATTACAAATGTATCTCCTGTTCCTCCAGAGAAAGAGCAACATCTTGAATGCAATCACTGCTGCTACGATTTTAAGAATTGCTTGGGTAGGGTTTGGAGGTTCATAAGGCTGTAAATCTTGCTTGATGGGTTGTGGGGTTGGAATCTCAAAGCCCAAGTTCATGTCCTCAAACACTGGAGCTGATAGGTTAAGCCTAAAGGCTTGTATGGGCCTGACAAACGTGCAAATAATCGCTAGTTTGTGGATCCTATAAAATAAATAAAGTGAAAATATCGTCACACAAAGACAGAATCAATGCTATGTTTATAGTGGCTGGATGAGTTGACATGGTACTCACTGACTTCTTCAGGGTTTCCCACCGATCATTTGCTAATTTATCAGCCACTAATAACTCGTTAGCTAGTCTTTCCGTGTTAATTCCAGACTCTATTACTGAGGGTGGTAAGTGTGATAATGCTGCATGCATATCTTGGGGTGTGGGTAAATTTATATGAATTCTCGACCCATGTTTAGTTTCTCCTGTCAGATTTTTAAAGGGAATTTTGAAAATTGCTGCAATAGCTAAATTAAATCCGGATTCAACAAAAATACTGGTTTGATTCCAAGTAATACACCCGTCCCTAGGGGCGGAGATTACTAATGAACCACTAATTAAGGCACAGTCACAAGGGACCTTGACTATGGCCAACAGACTCATAGCCACCCTTGTTCTGGGGCATCTGTGGCAAGCTAGTGTTGCCTTCAACCAGTAAATGTTGAATTTTATTCATAGTCAGGTGAAAAAATGGGGTAGGCTGGGTCAGATATGTGTGAAACACACATAATCTAGCAATTTCCGATGCCTTATCTTTAAAAATGGCCGAATAACATGTTTCTTTTTCCTTTAGAATATGAGTTGGGGGTGTAAAACACGCCACCGAATTACTTAAATGGGTACATTGCTCGAAAAAATGTAATTTCATCTCAAAATAGATTCCCTGAAGGGGACATTTAGCCAAAATGTGGGGCATGCTGCTTTCTAGCATGGTATATCCTGTAGAATCATTCGAGCTACTATGGATTGGTATTCCGAATTTTAAGGGTCGATATGCTATGCAGTCATCATAGTTATATGAGAATATTATAGGAACTGTAATCAACAAAGAATTATTCTTGAAAGAAAATCGTTCTACCCTACTGTAGGAGAATCGTCCAAAATCCTCATATTGGGGGATTTGGCTTTCAATTTGGTCGACAAGTGGACAAGTGGTCGACACTTAATAGTTCCCTTAGACCTCCCATGGGTAGAAAGACATTGGTAAAACGCCATGTTTCAGATTATCTAGTCCCTTCAACAGTGTTCGAGCTGTGTCGATATATTCTATCAATACTAACAGATTTAAAGTGGCTTCATGCAGCATTGCATAAGATAAGATAAGATAAGATAAGGAGTTTTTTATTTGTCGAGATCAAGAGTACAGGAGTAGGTACAGTTGAATGAATCAAAAAGACAAAATGGTCGACATACTTTTATGGTACAGCTGGGTACCATTTCTTCCAGTAGTTACCAGAATTTAGAGACTAGAAGACAGGCTATGACTAACTAAAAGTTGACTTAGAAGTGGAACGACTAAAAATTAAGGAACCAATAATTAATTTTATCGAGTAGGCACAGTCGAGCGATACATTGTGACTGTTCACATCATGTGTAATCAAGCAGTACAGCATGAATTTACATAAGGGTGTAGAAAGTTACATTCTACAACAAACTGTTAAGTGTACAAAGTTACTAATACAGTTGAGCGATACAGCATGACTGTTCCCATCATGTGTAATCAAGCAGTACAGCATGAATTTACATAAAGGGTGTAGAAAGTTACATTCTACAACAAACTGTTAAGTGTACAAAGTTACTAATAGAAATATATATATAAGATAACATCAACGTCATCAATACTAGTGACACTAGTAGTAGTATAGCAACACTAATGATATAAGACATGACAATACTGTGTAACCTAAGTATTTTTGTGGTACATAGAAATAAATCATTCTAGGAGGGGGGGGGGGAGGTTCCCTCACGAGCAAGAATCATTGTTTTGATACTTTTTCTAAACTCTTTTTTAAGGTCAAAATTTTTCTTGACTTTTTTCGAGGTTATTCCAAGCTTTGCGAGCTCTAAAAAGGAACGAATTTTGATAAAAGGTAGTCCTTGGACGTATTATTTTTAGATTCTTTCTATCATCAGAGTGACATGTAATGCCATCGTGTTAGAAATTTCAGTAGTCAAATTCATAACAAAAGCATCTATCTGTCTAGTTAAATCCTTAATCTCATCAGTGGGATTTATCAATAATTTTCCTACCTCGCCATTATGCTTAGAGGCATGTCTGAATAAATTCTTTAGCTTTTTAGTGAGGCCTAAAATCACTTTATCTCTGTTAACGTCAGACAATTTTCCGAATGATAGGGTACCGATCAAGGAGTCGAGTTTACTTTCTACTAAGGGTAGATGAGGGTCTGTGGCCAGACCTAAGACGACAGAAACCGTATCGCCAATAGGCTGGAGAAAAGCTTTTCTCTTATATCTATTATTTCTGTTATTAGCCATTCCCTCAATCTTATCAAATAGGGTTAGTGCAGTTCCATAAACACGTTCTAATAAGATCTGTATCTTCTCCCTTATAAGTCTCATATCTGCTGTTGTGTTATAATGATTCTCCATCCTAGCGATTGTTTCATTAGGTGGTAAAATCACTGTCGGTATTGCTGTTTGGACGTGGGATTTCTTCACGTCCGTCAATATAGGCTTTCTCATCTTTGCAAATGCAACCCCGTAGTTCTGTTTAACCACAGAGTCCGCATCTGCCCATACGGTGAGGAATAATAGCCTAAACAGAAGGTAAGAAAATTAAAAAATTTAAAACCGTGTTTTAAAACAATATTCAAAGTGATTTCTCCGATAATAGTACTTCCCATCTATGTTACCGACTGGGTTATGCTTAATCTAAATCTTAGACTAAGTCCATATGTTAGACCCTCTTGTCACTAAATGACTCGTCTCTGATTTCATGCTAACATATAAGTAATAACAAATGATAAGAAATATTCTGGCATAATCCATGTGTAAATCCTGGGTGTTGATGGGTGTTCCACATAAGTATAAACATCAGAATAACATAAATCAAGCCTCAAAACGACACTTACCAGATGATAAGATTGAACATGTTGATGAATCGTTGTGCTTGTTGTGGAGCAGCTCACGTATCAGTGAAAAATTATACGATTGACCCAACTCTCCCCAATGGTTTGAGTCACTGCTTGAGGAAGGACCTGATTTCGGCTAGTCATATGATGATGACCACCTCAAGGCTATAATAATCTTGACCAATAGCAGCTTAGGACCCTGAAATTATTCTTCGTGAGGAAGACATTCCACACCATATATAGCAAGGGGGGCGTATACTAGGAGTCGTCATGCCACCATCACTCAGCATCATTTTGCATAATACGACTGCATCGTTCCCATCCTACTGGACTTGCATAATAATGCCCCCTGTCTGACTCAAAATAGATACCATCTGTTCAACCCACAGAAACCCCGGATCCTGGTAATTCGCACTAGGATATATCCTGTCGACCAGAATTATTCCTTTAATCTTTCTTGCTGTTTTCTAGTAATTTGATGAAATTGTTATCAATCGCACTGGATTTCTTAATAAATTGCACATGCACTGGCCTTTTTACCTCCACCCCAGTCTCCAAATTCCTGATCTTCACAGTATATGGGGAGGGGAATCAACACACGACGAACGGCCCAGCAAATTGTTGTTGCAATTTTTTTGCTGTATTTGGTCTTAGTAAACGATGCACCTTGGCATAAACTATAGATGGATGGATACTGTCAGATTGTCGATAAATCCCATATCCAGTGTGTGGGCCTTGGCTTTTGTATCATGTTTCTCCTTCATTTTTCTTTCCCTCTCTCTTCTGCTTTTATTTGCAATCTCAGCCGCTTCAGCCTTTGTTTTCATTATTTTCATTAATTGATCGATTACTGGCTGAGTGTGGACTATGTCATCTTGCAGTTGAGCCTCTGACGGAATGATAGGATTTTTGCCGAATGCGAGGAGATAAGGCGATATGCCAGTGGTGTAATGATCAGACGCATTCAGAGCAAATTGGATATTAGGTAAAAATAAATCCCAATTTGTCTGATTTTCATTCACCATCGTTCTCAAACATCCAATAATCGATTGATTTTGGCATTCGACTTCTCCTTGTGAACGACTTAAATAGGGCGAACCATGTACTTGTTTGATTCCCCAAGCCTTGCATTTTTCTCTAAAAGTGTTGCCGATATAACAGCTGCCATTGTTGCTCCTTAAGATCTTAGGGACACCAACATATGCGATTACATATTTGTGGAATTCTGCAGCAACTCTCTCTGCTGTAATCGCTGGTGTCGGCCATATAAAGCAAAACTTTGAAAAATGATCAGTCACTACCTGTATATAACAATTGTTCCTCTGAATTCGTGGGAGAGGACCCATTGCATCAATCATCAAAGTTGAAAAAGGTGTGAAAGTCGTTTCTCTGATCTTCATAGGCAGTTTATTTGGGTGTTTAACACTTTTAGATTTAAGACACTCATGGCATGATGTAATATGACTCTTTGTATCTCTGGCCATCGAATTCCAAAAGAATCGGGCCTGGAGCAAAGAGAGTGTCTTTGCATAGCCAACATGTGCGTTAATTGAATTGCCATGTACATAATTGATCAAGGGGGCTTGTTATGTCTGTGGAATTACCACTTGAAAGGAATTTGCCATCTGAGTTATTTTAGTTCTCTTAGGTAACCTGCAAAGTATTTCGTCCTGAATGAAGAACATATCATGTGTTGTCAGAATTAACCTAGTCAACTCATGATTCTTGGGCAGTTGTTTTCCTTCAATGTAATCCGACATTAGTTTACAAAACAAATCATCCCCCTGTGCTTGCTGTAATTTCATCTTATCGAATGGTAACTGGATGGTATGTTTATTCACCAACTCATCTCCAACACTTCAAAGTGTTGATAAGGGCATAAAGCAACCAATCTCACTCACTCACTCCAGGATTTGGAGTTCCCATCCTGTTCCTGGAAGCATTCTTCCCCGGTCTATCAACAGGTCTTGCTTTTGTTTTCCTATCCTTCCGAATTTCGCTTCCCTTAGATACCCAAGCTCAGTCAGAAACCTGTTCCCTACTAATCTGCTCTGGCTTGTTGATGGAGGGAGTCGGACTAACATCCTCTGATTGCTTTGCACGATTTTGAGCTCTCGTTTGCACTGGAGCAATTAAGATTTCCTCCACGGTGTTTACCGCAGGCTCATCATTATGCAATTTTCCTGGAAGTTCTGGAATTTGTGGATCTCCATTACTCAATTCCTGTACCTGCCCACATTTCTTGAGTATTTTTCTACTCTTGTAGAGCATGATGGGGTTGTTTTCACAGGGATCCTCCTGTTTATTATTCGGGGAGACACGTTGTTCTGTCAGGTATGTTGACATGATAGGAAGGGGAATCCCTGAATTCTGGAAGAACATTTTTTTTACTTTAGACTGAAGGGACGGTATTACTTTGCACGTGGCAATGTTGACAAACCCAGCTTGGTCGGTAAGCTTTGTTCTGCCCACCAAGAAACCCGATATCACCTTGATATCGGCCCGATATCAGACACTCCATCGGCCCGATATCAGATCTGATATCGATCGATATCAGACTGCACCCTCAAATTCGGTCGGCCCGATATCAGATCTGATATCAGATCTGATATCGGCCCGATATCAGACCAATACTATTTCTGATATCAGTTTCTGATATTGAGCCGATATCATACCGATATTATTTCTGATATCAATTCTGATATCGAGCCGATATCATACCGATATAATTTCCAATATCAGTTCTGATATTGAGCCGATATCAGACCGATACTATTTCTGATATCAGATCTGATATTGAGCCGATATCAGACCAATATTATTTCTGATATCAGTTCTGATATTGAGCCGATATCAGACCGATATTATTTCCAATATCAGTTCTGATATTGAGCCGATATCAGACCGATATTATTTCTGATATCAGATCTGATATTGAGCCGATATCATTTCTGATATCAGTTCTGATATTGAGCCGATATCAGACCGATACTATTTCTGATATCAGTTCTGATATTGAGGCGATATCATACCGATACCATTTTTGATATCAGGAACTGAAATCAAATTGATGTCATAGGAGTATTGTTCCTGATATCAAGAACATCAGAATCTGGTAGATTTCTAATATCCGGGGATCTCTGATATCCAGCTGCTGTCCAGGGATCTCTGATGTCCATTTGATGTCAACCAATGTAACACTTCTGATTTCATCAATCAATATATAAGACAACTAAATAATGGAGATATTACTGATAATCTTGCAGTTTTTATTACATAATAAAGCCTCTTCGTTACTAGGAAATGCACATGAACGTCTTTTATTTGGTTATTAGGTTCTTTATTTCCTGTGATTACATGAAAGTCTACAAGAGACAAGGGAATATGGTTGCAAATAATAATGACACATTATGGTTACAAATATTGACACATTATGACCTAATGGTCCACTGCTGGAAGTTTACCAGAAATATTTGAAAGAACTTTGTATTACGAAATTTTGATAAACGTTGATATAACTTGCCCTAGAAAAAAAAGTCAGCTGAATATATTTTAACTGGACTGCTGATACCTAGAAGATAGAAATAGGCTGTCTTTGTGCCATCAAAATGCTATAATAACCTATATTTGGTAATAAGGATCTGATCCCGAAATAATAGGATAATAGGATCTGATCCCGAAATCTCTTAAAACTTCAATCTAAAAAATGTCATTTCCTAGACCATCTTAAAATCCCTTAAAACATCCCTTAAAATACCAATTTTGAGTGTAAAAATACCAGGCATAATATCCGATTGGACACACCCAAAATTTGTCATATAGTCCTAAAACCTGTTGACCTATTTTTTACCCAAATATGATGCATAAATTTTGTCCAACCAGTCTCAGAAAACATGTCTAACCATGTGCGCAAAACCACCAAAAATTAATTAGAAAAGTCTCCACCATTTTCTGGCGGTGTCACAAAAATGTGTCACAAAAACGCCCTGAATTGACACCCATTATGACATAAAATTCCATTTATACCTGGCGTTGAATACCATATGAATATCCTTAATATGAGGTCAATTGTTTGACCGTAACCCTCTGATATAGGCGTTTACAAATCTGACGACAAAAACACTTAAAATACTGACTGTAAACTTATATATCATTACAGCGTTATATAGAATTCCTCACCTGTCCATAAATATGATTGAACAAAAATATAATGCAATATGGTCCATCTTTGAACGGAAAATTGAGGTTAACCTATGGATAACATAATTTGTAAAGCTTGTACCAGATAAGTACAGTAATATCATTTAAAACCAAAATCCCTCTTAGGATCATCAATTTCTCATACAAAAACCTGTTGAAACGCCACCATAAGGAAACAATAGTATTATAATAATGCAGGGTTCAGAGTTAATTTCTTGAATTGCCAGTCTATAGCAAGATTTCCTATTTAAGGTGTATTTTCTGGGATCATTGTAGTTGTCTGGGATCCGTATATCCAATTTCTCCAGGTAATTGTCATGTTTAAGTACTCTTGCTTTAAGTTACACATATTTAGGTGTTGGTCATCTTAGGTTGAGGCCTTGATTGGGTGAGCTTCTGCTCATGGATGAGACAACCAATGTACAGCTCCCTGGTGTATTGGTGCTGTCTGATCCTGAGCTGGTGAAGTTGGGATCCTGTGCCATTGGGCAGTGGTATTATGTAACAGGTCTTTCTGCTGAAATAGTTGTCACACATCCTTTAAATACTGATTGCCCAGTTTCTCTACTCAAATTGCCAGGCCAAGTAGGTTCATATGAGTAGCCATCGCTGATCAAACTCTAACCAAACAAGTCCAAACAAGTGTTCGCGGATGCCTGCAGCTCCTCCATGATTAGTTGATTTGTTTGCAGCAGCTCTGGGAAGCATCCTATAAATAAGGCCAGGTCACAAATTAAACATCATTAACAAGAGACATAGTTATCATTTGAATACTTGAAATTATCTACCCAGCACTACCCAGTAATAAAATCAGACACCATTATATGAGGTATACAACATTTGTAGATCTCAGGTTGGTTTGTTAAGTTTATATGCCTAATATTACAGATAAAAACTATTTGCAAATCATGGAATAAAAAAAAGAAAATAACTCTATTCCTTTTGAGAAGGACAGTAAATTTCTGTGCAGGCTGGTAAATACCTGTATTCAGCAGCCAAATTAGTGGGAAAATTAATTTCTCACGCTGCATGTCTATCAAAAGTACATGTCATATCATATCATTGGGATGTTGATTTACAGTACTTAATTTTCTTCATGCTGGATTTGCAAATATCTTGAAAATAAGAGTTTAAATGGTATCAAACTCCTGTAGATAATTAATTTATAACATACCTTTGGAACAAATCCATGGTAGCAGGGCCTGTGGGCAGGACTTGGGAGTCCACTCCACAGTATCCACCTGTCCGCAGCTAGCAAGAAAGGGTTGGGCATACTGTCTACTAATATCTGAAAGAAAACAATGTATTTATCAGTCAAACAGATCTCTATGTTTTCCAGTTCATAAAAGTAGATATTTTTTCAGCAAGGGAATACACATATTTATTTCTTGATATGCTCAGCCCATAGAGATAACATAGGCTCTAGATAAGATTAGATTAGAAACTTTTATTTTCGAATTTTTCTCGCTGACAGAGGACGGTTCTCCGATTGAGGGAGGTCTCCATGTTCTCTGGTGTATTTACATTTTTCAAGAACAGTGAATCTATATGGTTGATTCTCATGAAACGGTTCCAAATGGGTATTTTTGGAAATGTCATTGAAATGAAATGAAATTGCTAGAAAAGGTGCTCTATATCATACTCTTCTAAACCCTGAAACTGCACATCTTAGGTATGAAAACTGTTGGAAATCTACTCTTAAATAGATGGTGTCACAGACGGTGATGGTCACACAAATATTCATAGTCATGTCATTCATTAATAAAATAATAAAAAAGTTGCATGACCTTAAAGAAGAATAAAAACCCTTTCAAATGGTATATGGGATTTAGACCTACTCCCATTGAACTCAAGATATTGATGATTTTTTTCCTTTCGGTTTCAATACACCCATTTGTCCATCTTTCATCAAGCATACAGAAATATGATTTTCTTAATAAATTACATCCCATTATCAGCGTCACGGACGGTGACGGCCATAATAGGTCGTACATTTCTCTCATGCTCTAAGTATTTAATTTCAGAGTGTAGTGAAAAATCTTTTCATGGATTATTCTTCATGAAACTCTTGGCACATATGGATAAATAAACAAACCTTTCCATGTAATCTTAATTAATTTTAGGAATGATGTATTTGATATTTGGGGTGGAAGGTATATATTCAGCATATTTAAGGCTATAATTTCCTAAATATTCATTGTAGGAATGGAAAAGTGCATACGCATTTGTTCAGAATACAGAGTCTGGTCGCATTCTTGGTTAGAATTACAAACTAACTTAGTTTAGTTTAAATTTTGAATATACAACTGTTACAACCTTTAATTACTTTCATGTGGCTGAATTTTCGAGCTGATGTGTCTTAAGATAAGATGAGTACTATACATCTATATATACATCTATATAAAAAGACAAAAGGGTCAATATACATTTATGAACTAACTAGAGTACGTTTTCTTCCAGCTGTTACCATAAATTTTGAATATAAGAGTAAAATACTAGACTAGATGACTTAGAGATATAATAAAGTTGTATGTCGTTCATACAGTAGAGTACAATACAATCTGATACTACAAATCATTTACATGTAGTACTTGAAAGAGCAGTCAGATATTCCCTATAAATATAGGAAAGTAAACAAATTAGACCGTAACAAAATACATTATTACTTGATACATTAATTTTAACATTGCGTTTCACTGGAACCCCTATACTAGGGTGTCCAGAACATGACCAAAATAGACTTTTAAATCTATACATATGTGATCGTAATAAAAATACATTATTACTGAATATATTAATTTTAAACTTGCGTTTCTCTGGTACCCTTATACTAGGGTGTCAGAACATGACCAGAATAAATGTTTAGACCTATATCTGTATATTTTATAACTACATCTACCTTGTTTTGAGATCAAGCCCTTATTGATACCCCTGAATATAGTATTACAGTGGAACCTCTCTATTGAGGCCACCCTTGGGACTGAATGATTTGTGGTCTCATAGCGAGGTGGTCTCATTAGAGGGGCTAATCTGATATGAGGAATGCAATTCAGGACTGAGAGAAACTGGTCTTAATAGAGGGTTGGATCAAGAGAAGATCAATCCATAAGTTTCCCAAACCCCCTCTAAATACTACACGTGACCAAAATGACTGCACCCAAGGCTCCCACACACAATTTGTCAATATCTCAGCTCTCATGCTAAATACTCAGGTTACCTTATTAATGGAATAGAAGCATTGCCATAGACTTACATGTCTTCAGAAACCAAGCAGGTCAAGTCAGCCAAAGCCCAAACTGCCTGCCTTCCAAGTACCCATAGTCGCAATCCTATTTTTCTTCTCATCAATTTCACCACTTTGTTTTGTAGGCCTATGCTCCCCCAGCGATTTCCTAATCAAAAGAAAACATACAACATTGTACAAACAGAATAGCTCCTATCCACAGAGTCTGTTTTACACTCTGAATTCATATCGAAGCAGGTTTGGTTCAGAGGTTCACTGACCCTCACACTTATTAGATGAGACAATTATGTAGGCCTATATTACTGGGCGAAATTTCAATTCAGATGTGTTGGCTTAGTCACTGTGGTAAAAACACATGGGTGTGTCATTAATATAATAGACTAGACAACTCAAGGCTCTCCCCTCTCGGTGGAGGGTTATGGGGGGGGGCTCCCCCAGAGTTTTTTTTATCTTTTACATCTTATATTTCATGTGTCCCTCGTCCCACTCGCAGTTAGCTTTGTCTATCAGCATATACATACAGTAGGCTACTCATGATACTCAGAGACGGTCTCATTAGCAGTGTTAGGTAGACCAATCCTCAGCATAAGCTTTCATGATATACTTGTAACCGCATCTGATATTTAGCATTCACTCAGAACTTGAAGGCTTGGTCAAAATTGGATATGAATATTTTATCTATAAATGTGCTTGTAGTGTGTATCCAACATGTTACCTGTAAAGCTGGATTCAGCCCTCTTATTTCAGAGATTAGGGATCAATGACCCCCTAGCTTAAGAGTACATTCATATATTTGATATTATATTATACTTTTTCTAGCGTAGGTTTAATTACGGTACATTATAAAACTAGCCTAATCACCTAGCCTGGTTTCATAGTCATAGTTCGAATAATTGGTTCTGATTCTGTATTAAACATTAAACCCATTAGGACAATTTGACTTCTCTTTTGTAGTGTATTGATTTTAGTTATAGGCGACAAAGCCCTTTAAAACAGACCAAGCATTTAGTAGAGTAGCTAGAGACGCAAGGATATAGGCCTATTGATTTTGATAAACTGTCCTGCAATTTTGTACATGTCTTCATACAACCTTTATTATTATATGGACTAGAACATCCAATTATAGCCTATATGACGTTAGTCATAGCTTGTCTTAGTCAAACTATAATTAAATTAAAGTCGAATTGATAGAAGTGGAGGACGGAGGCGTGAGTTCAGTTAGTGACGGGAAGAGGAGCGAGGCAGTGTCGTCAACGGCTTGAGGCCGGTCTCTCGCTGACAAAAACAAAGGGGGGACAAAGTTGCCAAACTTTATTCCCGACCAGGGCCCTAAAGTCCAAAGCCAGGGCCCTAACATCCAAGGCATTGGATTGAAGCCTTAGAGAGAAACAGGGAGTGTGGCGTGAATAATTTGTCTACCAATGTCTGTGTAATATTACTTAAAATTAACCGAACGTGTTGGGCCATGTCATTCCTTATTATTCTCCAGCAGAAAATCTACTATCTTCTTCGGTAACTGTCCTATCATACTAGAATACCATATCTAAATATCTATCCTTTTAGCCTTTATAACCCCTAGTTCAAATTATATAATCTTATCATGTTCAATTTGAATATCTAACAATATTAATAAAGCGTTCTATTATAGGTGAATATTTTGATATTATTATTACAACCTTGCTGAAATCGCATGATATTGTCATCCATAATATTGTCATGGTCACCTGTTAATTTCATCGAGAAAGATACTTTTAGGGTAGAATAAGTAGAAAATGAAATATAATTAGTGGAATATTACAATATAAGGTTCATATATATTTTATTTCATTTAGTGTAAAGCAAGACATTCATGTTTTCATATTGGTGACAGTTTTACTCATTATTTGGATTAAAATACTTCCTATAGAATTGTCAACGCACAAACAGGACAATTGTTGATACACGCACATCTGGATCATATTGTATTTTTATTCTATTATGTTTAATCTGGAAGATAAAAAAGAATAACTAGGTTTACCTTATGAAAATACATGGGAGTTTGGTCGGTGACAAAGACACTTCCCAACTGATTCTACTTCTGTCCTAACCATGATATTTATTATATAAATCTAATTTGATGGATATTTAATTCCCTTGATACATGCTGACTCACTCCCGAAAGTGGAATTAGTGTATTTCTTATCTACATTATCTTATCTATGTATCGAATAACATTTAAAATACCTCATTAATGATAGAAACAAAAGAATAGAGAATCTATTTATTCATGTTAAATATTACATGTTTCCTTTATCTCTTCAAAAATTAAAAGATAAGTAAAATAAATAGGCCTACACATGAATAATGCATGAAGGTAATATTTATTTCAACTGAAATGAGGTCTTTTCCCCGACGAATACTGTGTGGGAAACTACCCATTTAATAGTCAGACTGACTCTAAATCTATTTCCTCTATCACTGGCAATGGCAAGGAATTTTCCGCGCAAAAACGCATGATCAGAGCATTAATTTCAAACCTCATAAATGCAGGCTTTTAGAGTAGGTAAAAAGGGTCTAAAGGTATCTAGTCAAAACGGCCCCACACGAAAACGGCCCCGTCAAAACGGCCCCCGATGCGCTACCATGTAAAGTGACAGGGTGTTAAGCTACACCTCCCGGCGGCCAGCGACGGGGTGTTAGCTATATAGCCAACTCCCCAACTACATATCATTTAGGCTAGAATGAAAGAATAAAAGCTGGGAGGTGTGGGGCCTGTGTGCGACAGATTTTGTAGTAATATACAACCATATCACCAGTATCAGGTATAATAATTATCATATATGTGGTCATTTTTTCTGAACGTGTACAATTCAGCCTGAAGTATGTAATTTCAAGTAAATTCAGATCAATTCCAAACGTACATATCTCATTAGTCCAGGTTTAGAGCTTTCTGTCCATACCCATTATACGCATTTCCTCCCACTGGTTCAGTTGTTATGATAAGTCAAAATCAAAATAGACAAAAGGGTCGACATACCTTTATAAACTAACTAGAGTACATTTCTTCCGGCTGTTACCATAAATTTAGAATATAAGAGTAAAACTATACTAGATGACTTAGATATATAATAAATAGAAGTAACTAAATAACTAAAGAGTAATCAGTCGAGCAGTACAGCACAACTGTACCTCTGGGGGGTGTCTCAGGTTATAATAGAATAATAATAACAATGGCAAGAGTTGTAAGACGTTCATACAGTACAGACTACAGTACGATACGATCTGATACTACAAATCATTTACATGTAGTATTTTGAAAGAGCAGTCGGATATTCACTTAAATTAAAGAAAGTAAAATACAAATGAGACCGTAATAAAATACATTATTACTTGATACATCCTGGAAAAACCTGACAATTCTAGATTGTTAACTTAAAGTCTAAATCTCCCTCTTTCTTTCTCCCTCTCGCTTCTCTCCTATTTCTATCTCGCCGTCTCTTCTTTCTCCCTCTCTGTCTTTCTCCCTCTCGATCCCTCTCTTTCTCCCCCTCTCTCTCTCTGTCTGACTTAGAAATCACATGACTTGGATATGAATCGTATTCTTCAAATATCATAGGTTTCAGGAGTTGAAAGTGGCCCCCGAATGTAAACAATACCGACCCGCTAAATTCACCTGTTATCGCTCACAACTATCTAACTGTAGACGGGAGCCGAGCTGTGTCTTCACCTGTCTATCTCAAAGATGGTTCTAACTTTTCACATGTACGGCATTGTTACAATTTTAGAATAAAAACTTTTCTTACCTGTTTCCTGCAGCTATATACGCAAGTAGCAGCTAATTTCCAGTTGTTTCTATGATGATTTCCGTCCATAATTTCCAAATCAAGCTTCAAATATGCCGCCGTTAAAAGATGGTGGCGGCCGTTCTCGCCAGGTCTCACACATTCACGTTGGTTTGCAATCACTTCTCACTAGGCGGCGTACAAAGCGCCCATGAGAAATCGACAAAACAATTGTTGAATTCAATGATGTCTCGTGTCACTTTTTAAGCAATACATTAATTAATATTAGGGTCGATACAATGTCGTGTGTCACCTGATAAATAAATCACTGTGTCTCATGTCGATTTCTGAATGTCTCAAGCTTGAATGGTTCAAGCTAGGAGGGTTCGGGGGATTCCCCCCCCCCCCCCTCCACCGAATCTTTTTTCAACAAAATGACAGCTATTTTAGGGCATTCTGGGAATTTTGAGGAAAGCCAGAGCCAACAAATGTTTATTATTAAAATTGCAATTTAAATTAAATTAGGCCTAATGTTTTGACTAACTAATTATTTTGACTTTGCGATAGACTATTTTGATCAACTTTACAATAGACTTTTCTGACTTTGTGAGTGACAGTTTTGACTTACGATAGACTATTAATTTCTGACTCTACGATCGACTATTTTGACTTTTCGATCGACCATTTTGACTATACAATCAACTATTTCAACTTTACGAATGACTTTTCTGACTTTACGATTGACTATTTTGACTTATTAATTGACCATTTTCGACTTTACAATTGACTATTTTGACTTCACAATTGACTATTTTGACTTCACAATCAACTTTTGTGACTTTACGATTGACTATTTCAACTTTACGATTGACTTTTCTGACTTTACGATTGACTTTTCTGACTTTACAATTGACTATTTCAACTTAACAATTGACTATTTCAACTTTATGATCGACTATTTCAACTTTATGATCGACTATTTTGACTTTACGATCGACTATTTTGACTTTACAATGAATTAACTTTTGTGACTTTACAATTGAATTTTCTGACTTTACGATTGACTATTTCGACTTAACAATTGACTATTTTAACTTTACGATAAACTTTTCTGACTTTGCAATAGACTTTTCTGACTTTATGATTGACTATTATGACTTTACGATTGACTATTCTGACTCTATGATTGACTATTTTGACATTACAATTGACTATTTTGACTTTTTGATTGACATTTCTGACTTTACGATTGACTATTTCAACTTAACAATTGACTATTTCAACTTTACGATAGACTTTTCTGATTTTACAATAAAAAATAGTCAATCGTAGTCAGAATAATATTCTGACTACGATTGACTATTTTTTTTACTTACGATCGACTATTTTGACTTAACGATCAAAATCAGAAATAGTATTGGTCTGATATCGGCTCAATATCAGAACTGATATCAGAAATGATATCGGTCTGATATCGGCTCAATATCAGAACTGATATCAGAAATAATGTCAGTCTGATATCGGCTCAATATCAGAACTGATATCGGAAAGGATATCGGTCTGATATCGGCTCAATATCAGAACTGATATCTGAAATGATATCGGTCTGATATCGGCTCAATATCAGAACTGATATTGGAAATTATATTGGCTCTATATCAGAACTGATATCGGAAAATTATATCGGTCTGATATCGGCTCAATATCAGAACTGATATCAGAAATAGTATCGGTCTGATATCGGCTTGATATCAGATCTGATATCAGAAATAGTATTGATATATCAGCTCAATATCAGAAACTGATATCAGAAGTAGTATCGTTACGATATCGGCTCAATATCAGAAACTGATATCAGAAATAGTATTGGTACGATATTGGCTCAATATCAGAAACTGATATCAGAACTGATATCAGTATGATATCGGCTCAATATCAGATCTGATATAGGGCCGATCGAAAATTCAAAGAATTTTGGGAAATATATTTAAGGAGCTTGAATTAGGTACATAAGAGGACAATCAAAGCATCCACAAATACTTTCATTTTCATCAGAAATTGATATCAGAATGATATCCATCTGATATCAGATCTGATATGGTAAAAATTCTAAAAATCTTTAAAAATTCCTATTTCAGCAAGAATTTTGGGAAATATATTTAAGGAGAGCTTGAATTAGGTACATAAGAGGACAATCAAAGTATCCGCAAATACTTTCATTTTCATCAGAAATTGATATCAGAATGATATCCACCTGATATCAGATCTGATATGGTAAAAATTCTAAAAATCTTTAAAAATTCCTATTTCAGCAAGAATTTTGGGAAATATATTTAAGGAGAGCTTGAATTAGGTACATAAGAGGATAATCAAAGCATCTGCAGATAATTTTTTTTATATCAGAAATTGATATCAGCCTGATATCAGTCTGATATCAGAATCTGATATAAAAAAAATTCTAAAATCTTTAAAAATTCCTATTTCAGCAAACTTTGAACAGAAGAGCTTGAAACCCCCTTTTTGCATGCATATTTCTTAGTATGTAAAAATTTCTTGCTCATTGGAATCTGATATCAGCCTGATATCAGAATGACATGCCTATCTGATATCAGATCTGATATCAGATTCTGATATCGGGCTGATATCAGCTTTCTTGGTGGGTGGTGGTCTGGGAGTCGGCACCTCTTTTGTGACGTAAGACAGTGTAAGACAGTGTGACGTAAGCCAGTTGACAGCTCTCCGCTCGGCCGGTTGAAAGTAAAAGTAATGGCAAATGGAATCTGAATGAAGGAAACGGAACGGAACTTTTTTGGGTGTTTCTGCATCTTATAGAAATGGTTGAAAGTAAAAGTAATGTGATAAATCATGTTTTAAATATTTAGATGTTTATTAGCAAATATAAATGATTCGATTTAGGGAATTTTATGATTATTAAAGTTGTTTAAGAACAAGCTGGATTAAACCATGAGGCTTTCATTTTTTTTACGAACGACTGACTTTCACGACAAACTTTTTTTTCGACCAACTTTCAACTCTTTTTTTCCAACCAACTTTCAACTTTTTTTTTCGACCAACTTTCAACTTTTTTCCGACCAACTTTCAACTTTTTTCCGACCAACTTTCAACTTTTTTTTCAAAAAAACTTTCAACTTTCAACTTTTTTTCCGACCAACTTTCAACTTTTTTTTCAAAAAAACTTTCAACTTTCAACTTTTTTTCCAACCAACTTTCAACTTTTTTTTCGACAAACTTTCAACTTTTTTTTGACAAACTTTCAACTTTTTTTACGACTAACTTTCAACTTTTTTTCGACCAACTTTCAACTTTTTTTACGACTACCCTCCCCCTTCTTCATCCTTCCCCCTACTCCTCTTCTCCCCTTCCCTCTTCTCACCTCTTGCTTTAAGTTATCATTTTCCTCCGTTTTAACTCCATAACGCCACAACGATTGAATACTATTACTTATGCCCCAAAAACGATTGAAAGCCCACTTCAATTAATTCAGAAAGTTCAACTGTTTATAATTAGATCTGATCTATCTATCTGATAGATATCATATTAAAAAATGTGACTAGTATCATGTACCACGCAGTCAAACTTATACATCTGACACCAATTGATATGAGAGGAATATGAACTGGACAGAGGAAAAGGCTGATAAAAATGACATGAGGGCAGCTGTATGGTCGACCCGAATTGGGTCGGTAGACCCTTCTCAGGAATGTTAGTACAAAAACCGATTTCATGCTGTCTTGTAGAGCTTAATGGCCTGAATGGAGTGAATGTAACTGTCGTTTTCATCTCAACATGTGGGACTGCTGGTATATTCGGGTCATATGTTCTTCTCGATAAAACATCAGGGATGATGTTAAATTTTCCCTTAATATATTTCACCGAGAAATCAAATTGTCCAAAAAAATCAAGCCACCTGAACATTCTACCAGTCAGATCCTTTTTTGTGTTTATTGCAGTAAGGGCTGCATGGTCGGTAAGAATTGTAAAATGCTTACACATAACATAATGTCTAAACTTGCCTAGGGTGAATCGAATACCTGCCAACTCTTTTTCTGTGGCACTGTATTTCTGTTCTGCTGGAGTTAATCCTCTTCCAGCAAAGGCAATTGGCCTTAAATTCCCATGTATATCAGCCTGAGATATGCAGGCCCCAAGACTTTGATTACTGGCATCTGAGGCTAAAATGAACTCGCAAAGCGTCCAGTTTTGCTGGGTCAGGATGTATTCCATCCTTGTCAACGATGAAACCTAAAACCTAAAACTCTAGCTTCAATTGTGTCGTCAGCACGTGGAAAAGGCCTAATTTCGTCCTTGATAGATCAATTTATTTGCCTATAATCTATCACGAGGCGCCACGCTCTTTTACCATCTGCTGTCATTGATTTTTGTACCAAAAAACAAGGTGAACTAAATTCCACAGGATCTACACATTTTTCTATTAAATTTTGATCTACCTGATCCTTTAGAATTCCAGCCATAACCTTGCTCATGACTGGGTTCATGCGGTATGGCTGCCTCATCGTGGGACTAAAATCTGGCTTCAAGTCAATGTTCGTATTCCGTAGTCAACCCCAGTTTTTTATCCTTACCGACAAAAGAATTCTCATGATCATGCAACAGACTCAACAATTCCTTTTTCTGCTCAGGATTCAAGTCTTCGCCGATCTGAAAATCAACTACCTTATGTTTGTTTTCACATGATTCCACGACCAATTCATTCAAATTTTCCACCTCTTTGGGGGAATAAAATTCGTCTTTTGCCAACGTGTAAATACCTAAAATCGTACCTCTTTCAATCGTTGTGGCAGCTTTAGAAGCATTAAAAATAGTAATGGGCACCTTATTTTCCCCAAAAGGCTTAACTAATGCATGTTTAACAAGGAAAGAAACTGGCCTCTGTCGCTGCAAATTCTCAGTCACTCCTATAGAATTTTACATATCTTCATAAGAAGTAATTGCCGCGACAGTGGTATATTCAGTCCCTGGAGCTATCACAAACCTATGTGAGGCTCTGATAGGAACACCTGTTGTTTCTGCCCCGATTTGAAACTAATCTTAGCCCTAAACTTTCGTAGGAAATCGACACCCAATATCATGCTTCTAGTCAAAGCTGGAAGAACAATAAACCTATGTGTAAACTGATGGCCCTCATGAAATTCAATTCGATTATCTTATAACAATGATGTGCGCCTCCATCTGCAACAAATATTTTAATATCACAGCGTAAAATCTTACCATTTGGTATTTTCAGATTTTTCTGAAAAATGCTGAACTAACACAAGAAATAGTGGCACCTGTATCAACAAGAACTGGCATATTCAAAGACGATTACCCCCAGAACAACAAAAATACAAAATTCAGTTATATACAAATGTCAGATTGGATGGAACAACCTAGAAACGGAGTCACATAAAATTGAAGACAGGTTCGCCTTTATTAAACATATTAATCGTACCATTGATTATAGATGACAGCCCCAGGAGACAACGTAAGAGTTGTATGGAGGTCTTCTTGGATTTTTGAATTTGCCTCATATTCTTTTATATGGTTAACAAAGACTACCGTGTCATCAGCGTAGTGTTGGACTTTGGAAAATTTTACTGTTTTATGTAGATCATTTATATAAATTGAGAATAAAATTGGTCCAAGAATTGTGCCTTGTGGCACTCCACAGGTGACCGTGCCTGTGTCTGATTCATGACCATTTATGCAGACCGATTGTTGTCGTCCTGACAAATAGTCCTGAAACCAAGAAAACTCCACATCTCTGATACCATATGAATAAAGTTTGTTTAATAATGTTTGGTGGTGCACAGGATCGAAGGCCTTTTTAAAATCAAGGAATAGAGATGTATTAAATTGTTTATCATTTAGGCCGGTGTAGATGTCATTAAGGAAATTAATATGTGCTTGTTGAACTGAGTGGTTCTTTCTAAAGCCATACTGTTTTAAAAAAAATAAGTTATTGTTTTCAAAAAAGTTCGATATTTGCGTATGCACCACTTTCTCCAAAATTTTGGACGGTAATGAGATGCAGGAGATTGGCCTATAGTTATTTGCAGAGTTCCTAGAACCATTTTTGTGCTTTGCCTCTTTAAATGGCCCTGGGACCTTTCCCGATGTGAGGGAGAGGTTTAAAAAGCCATTTGGTGGGCAAGTATACTTAGACAGGGTTTCAAGATCTTAGCAGGCATGAACTTAATGCCTGTGTTCTTGTAGTTATCAAGTTTGCTAATAATTTTTTTGATCTCTTTTGGGGAAGCTGCATCAAAGGAAAATGTCAAATTGTTTAGTTCATTAATGTCATCATCATGTGGCCTATTCATGGCCTTTTCAAGCTTATCAGCAGCACTAGTTGACAAGGGGTCAATCTTTTTTGCAAGGCTGGGCCCTACATTTAAAAAGAAATCATTAAATTCGGAGGACACTTGTTCTCCCGCTAACACATCCATCTTTATCAAGGGATATTTCATTATTTGTTACAATTTTTTCTGGGTTAATGATTGGTCTCAATATTTCCCAGAATTCCTTTGGGTTTTTATCCTGTGCATTTAGGTTATCTTTTACGTGGATAGCCTTAGCCAGTTTACACCTCTTATTGACATCATCCCTTGCAGACTTGGCCTTGGCCAGCAGTGCCGGATCATTGTTGGATTTGGCCTTTCTAAATAGTTTGTCTCGCTCGTTCATCAGAGTGCTCAATTCATTTGTTATCCATTTTTCCCTAATTTTTACCCTCCCAAATAGTTTAATCGGGCACATTCTATCAAGGTATAATTGTATCTTATCCAGAAGATATTTCCATCCTTCCTCTGGATCATTCAATTGGTAGAACTCAGTCCAGTCTAGGTCTTTCAAAATGTCATTCAAAATTTTTTGGTCCAGACTTTTGGTGTTTCTTGCCCAAAAAGTGTCTGTTTTGTACCTAGTTCTGGCTTTCTTTCTAATCAAGTAGGTTGGGTAGTGATCTGATGTTGAGTCTAAGATTATGCCAGATGAACTAATTATTGGTGAGTTTGAGTAGAAGTAATCAATTATTGTTTTTGACTTCAGGGTGGCTCTGGTTGGTAATGTTATGTACTGAGTTAGATTAAATTTTGACATTGTAGCCTTGAGCTGCATTGACAAATTTGACATTGACTTTTTTATGACATTGTAGTCAAGGTTAACATCTCCACTTAGAAAGATCTCCCCATTGTGTTGAATTTGGGACAGAATGTCTTCCAGTTTCTCAAGAAAAACTGCTGCAGATCCGCTCGGGGGTCTGTAAACATTCAAAATCAACATGGGTTTAGAGAATCTGGTTTTGATTAGAATGATTTGAATTTCAACATCTTTATTGGAGACGTTCAATGCCTTGTATGAGTCAGGATCGATGTTATGATTATTTTTTGCGTAAAGGCAGAGTCCTCCTCCCTTCTTTTTGCCCTGGCGATCACATCTAAATAGGTTATAATCAGTTATATCAATGGAGTTATCATGAGTTTTTGTGTCTAGCCATGTTTCCGAGAAGCACATAAAATCAACTTCTCCACCCTGAAGTATGATATTAACCAGTTCAAATTTTTTTACCAAACTTCTGATGTTCCACAAGACAAACTTGAGACCCTTTTGCGCACCAAGATCTGAGAGTCCAGTTGGTCACAAGTCATTTTGTGACTGAAGATTTTCGTATAATATAAACTATAAAATGTATACAAGTTTTAGGTGTCTTAAACCAGTAGCACCAGAGTGAAGTAAGCTAACTGAGTAAGCGACTACAGCAAACTACAGCAATCGAGGCATGACTAATAATCATCATAGTTAAGTTTTGATATAACATTTGCCTGTGGCCACATATATAATTGTGATTTTTGACTACACATGCCAAGTGTAATAGTTAACAAGCTTGGTACATTTTTGGGGGTTGGGGCGGGGTGGGGGTGAGGCAGGGGACCGCAGACAAAGAGCACTAGAGTTAAGTTTCTCTCCATCTGTAGTCACTCCTGACCTCCCCCCCCCCACGCCCACCCAAGGGCCCAGACTCCTGAAACCAAGAGACATATCAATGAGAAACACACAACATAAGATATGAGACACAAGATATAAAAAATACTGAGAATTTAACCTGGTTAGGAGGACAATTAATTAATTTTTTACCCCAGTTCACAGGTATAACATGTGTTGAGTTAACAAGTGAGTTGGTTACATTACACCCAGTGTAGGGCAGGGGGGGTTGGGGGGGAGGGCCCGGCCAAAGAGCACTAGTGTTAAGTTTCTCCAGGCATGGGCACTCCCATCCCCCCCCGAAGCACATGAGAGCACCATTATTACAATTACGTATAATTTCAGATGTCGTACAGTTTTCAGACTATAGAAAAATGAGTCTGTGTTGTACAGAGAACAGTACAAAATAATAACAGTAGCAGCAAAAGTACGGGTACAACAAGTAATAGCAATAAAGACAATAATTGCCACATATCGTTGTGACATAATTTCAGAACCGAGTTATCATTATGTATACATCCAGAGTGTTTTAAGCAGGATAATGGTTTATTTACTTTCTTCCCTTATTTTAATTTTTTTCTGAACACAGTTGGAAATTGCCCTTGCCCAGAATTCCAGCTGTGTGGATGGAAGATGGCAGCCGTCTGAGTCCAGTACACCATAGTTGTGTGTAAATGTACCATTTGAAGGATGATAACGATGAACCTGTCTGTTTGTCCATGGTGTGGCTGTACGGTGACTTGAGTTTAGTACTTTGATTTTTCTACTTAATTCCTCTATTATTGTTGTTCTGCAGTTATTTATGATATAGGAGTAGGCATCTTGGGCTTCCTGTACATAATAGTTCACGGCAGTCTGAGATGATTGATATTCTACCGAGACTGTACCCGTGAGTCTGTTCTTTGAAGTTATGGTACATATGCCTGCTGTCACAATGACTTGTGTGGGGTTGTAATGTCGTAGGGTGGTCGTGGCTTGGGATACAACCTCTCTAATGGCAGCCCCACTTTTGAAAAAGATTTTGAAATCGTGAGAATGGGGGCCACAGTTCTCTTGAAGTAACACAGATGTTAGGTGCCTCATTCGGGAATCCCCGATTATGAGTATTTGTCCATGTTGACGGCTCAGGGTGGTGATATACAAAAGTTAATTACAGTGAAAATCGGTGAGAAATAAAAAATAAAAACAGACACAAAGTGAAGTAAGATCAATTCAGCAGTAAAAATATATGCAAGTAAGGCAGAACAGCAAGACAGCCTGTGTGAGTTCGTCCAATGTACAGGCGGTTGTGGGTGCCTGTCTAGTTATGATATGAGTTTGTTTTCATGACGTGGTCGGCGATAATATGACCAGTCAGCATACAATATCTTTAAAACAGTTCAGTTAAGGGTGACGACAAATTATCACTGAGGGACTAGATCTAACCTTTCATTAGGTCTCTTTTTATGGAATCCAGAATTTTTCCACAATGGTTATTTCCTGGGAAATCAGTAAGATAAGATAAGATAAGATACTACTTTATTTATCAAACTCTCACATGACATAAGAATAATCACATATATAAAAGACAAATGGTATACAGTCATCTAGATTAGATCCAGTTCTCCCAGACGTTACCATTATAATTTTGAAACAGAGTAAACTTATTATAGTTGGGTTAAAATAAAATCAAGTCAAATAAGACATGATATGATGTACGTAAGTGACAAACGAGTAAAATAAATAGAGACTCTGGGTCTCTACAGACCAAGATTTGCTTGGCAAGAGATGGTATCTCATGGCATTTGATACAATATAAAATACAATAAAATAAAATACAATAATATAATCAGATCTTATTTGGATACAATCCTAGACATTATAGTACATTTTCAATCTGTTTTTTAAATTCAAACTTCGAGGTTGCCTTGTGAGTACTAGTTGATAGCCCGTTCCATTGTGACTGAGCTTTGTAGAGGAATGAATTTTTGTAGAATGTTGTTTTGGGAATCTTAATTTTGAAATTTTTTCTGCTTTGAGCATGACTTCTTGTTCAAATTTGTCTCAGATCAAGATTTTCTTCTTTCTGTGATAAATAAAAGGCAGCCTCAAGAGTGTGTAGGTTTGTCCTTTTTTCATTGTTTAGAATTTTTAATTCTGAATATTTTTTGTCAACGTTTTCTCTCTTTTGTAATGTAAATATATACCTTATTGCACTATTCAAAAGAGTGTGAAGTCTATTTAGGAGTTTTTTACTTGCTGTTTGGTAGAATATATCTCCAGATTCGATGACATAAGGACATAGTTCGATTTTCTTAATGAATTTACCTTCCATCTGACCTTATTTTAAGACACTGGTTGTGTGATCGTTGAAGGTAAGTTTTTCATCAATTAATAATCCCAAATACTTGTACTGGTTTACCTGCTTGAGGGTATCATTTCCAAGTTGGAGACAGTGTGTGGTGTTTCCTCAGCTGGGTCTGGCACTTGCCTCTCCTCCAACTCTAGTTCTTCAATCTGCTCCTCGTTTTCTGGTTCGTTTTCAACGAGCTGTTCGTGTCCGATGTTTCCAGCTAGTTCAAGAACATTTCTGTTCATCACATCGTCGATCATATTCAAATTCCATAGGTTCCATACCTTGAGGTGGTGGAAGCGGCATAACGGCAGGTAGACACATGGAGGAGGCCAAAGGTGTATATACAGCCACTGTCCCCAGCTGGGGTGGCATGGGTGGTGTATATGGTGCATGTACGGTTACAGGTCCTTGTAAAAGAGCTGAAGAAGGAGGGCATGGTGTATGTGTTGAAGAAGAAGAGGCAAGGGACATGTTTAAAGATGTAGAGGGGGTCTGTAAGCCGGTAGATGGTTGACAAGAAGTAGCGGCTAAAGGAGGTGGGGGAGGAGGGCCAGAGGGGCGACTCTTCATAGAAACCTGTTCTGCCCTGTGCCCCACCTCTGAGCTTTCAATTGATACAGTGCTTTGCGATCCATGGCTCCCCTTTTTTCCCTCCTCCTCCTCCTCCTCCGTACAGTAAATGAAAACAAAATTGTGGAAATGACGGCACTGGATGCCATAAGAGCTATTGTCACCTTTGGGTCCGAATTGGATGTCTCAGACGGTCATAATATCCTTCATGGTAGCGTACAACTGCATCCTTTTTCAAATTTGATGTAGGAGGTCCTAAACATTTGGGATGTATAATCCGGTTCTTAAACTTGTGCTTCACAATGGTTGAACAGTTAATAGGGTTTCCACGTAGATCGATCAGGCTAAATGTGTCATAATTGGAAGGTGGTCCGGTCATCAATAAGTTCTTTTGCAGGTTAATAGTTGTAAAATTTCCAGAAATGTGTGGGTACTGTCTTAGTCTCCTTTGACTACAAAGTACAATACCGTCCACACAGTTACACCTTTTACATTGGTATGTAAGCGCTGCCATGTACAGACTCCATAAAAGGAGAAGAAAGAAAAGATGTCTCTCCATTTCTGTGTTTTTCTAAAGATGGGCACATCATCTGCCTTGTGGAGGGGACACTACCATGGGGGACACTAGCGGGGGAGAGGACAAACGACCAAGACAAATGTAGACTTGCTAAAGCTCTTCACTCATATCTTCAATAGTTGAAAGATAAATAAGGTTTACCCTATAAGGAGCATTGGACTGCTGTTTCTTTTCATAATAGTATACATGTAGTATTATTACTACAATTAGTAATAATAGACAAATTAGGACAATAGTTAATGTTACGGCTAGTTGTATAGGGTTAAGTAAAGGCTGGGGGGTTGTAGAGGTATTAGACTGCAAGGTATAATTCTGAAAAGTATAATCTTCAAATGTTGCACAGAAAAGTGTATTGTTCAGAAAAAGTATATTTTTCAGAAAATGGAGTATAACCCAAGACTTGTAGTAAGGTATAATTTTGAAAAGTATAATCTTAAAATGTTGTTAAAGTGTATTGTTCAGAAAAAGTATATTTTTCAGAAAATGGAGTATAACCCAAGACTTGTAGTAATAGGGTTTTGGGTCGAAATAGGTTGAGTAGTAAATTCTTGGGTTATCCCTGTAACTAAAATAGATTCTTGGGTTGAAATGAAAGGACAGTCCATAATAACTGAAACATTTCCACTTTGTTTGATAATTTTGATTCATTCGTCAATACAGTTCCCAATATATCCAACATCGATAATGAATAATTTTTGCAAATTAGGCCGGTTAGAAAATTTAAAAGAGTTAAATGAGGGAATTGTAGTCTTAACAAATGCCAGTGAATTTATTCTAAACCGAGTGATTAAATTAAAACGGGGAATAATTTTGATCCTCTCCCCTGTGCATCTAGCCTCCCTTTCCTCAAAGTCACACCTGCATTTGTTAGAGACTCCACACCATATCCATGCCATAATAGGGCTCACAAGTAAGAAGAAAATAATCCAAATATGCATTTTGCTCAAAGTAAGTAAAAAAGTCCCAAAAGTATGCTATATGTGTAGACCTAGTTGTAAAGCAGGAGGCATTGCTGACCATGTGATAATGTATAGCTGATAAAAATATGTGTAGGAGATGAAGGCAAGTCTTATCTAGATGCTCGTAATGCCCGGTGATTGCGAGTGGAATGAGCGGTAAAGCCGCACCAGGAGGATAAGATGGGAGGAAACACATGGTAATTTACATATGTAAATTTGGCTCATTACAAATGGTGCTCATACTTGTAGGAATTTTCTCCCTCGCTATACGCCTGAAAATATGAATAAGCAACTTATTAAATACAATAACTGTGCAACTTGCAACTGTGCAAAATTATACAATAAATAAAATACAGTAAAAAATATAAAAACTTATAAAACTACCCGGTGTGCGCAAATCATATTTGGAATTGAAATGTTCGCGCTGCCATGTTGCGCGTTGCCGATGCGACCCATGCATAGGTTTACTATATATAGAACTGCAGCCAATGTTAGGCGTGAACGCGCGGCCAGGCAGGCAGAATGGTACTGGGGTCATTAGTGCGTGCAGACGCTGGTCAGGCCGCGGTAATTTAAAAATTGTTAGCGGTCTTTTAAAGCCTGGTTCTACGATTCAGTTGCAGTCATACAAGTTTGAGTGGTAAATTATTATATTAGGCAATATCTTATCTTAAGAATACAATATGTTAAGAACACTAGGTTCTTAATAGCCCACTATTGGGCGAATATTTCATCAGTTTATTTCATCATTTCATCATTATTGCCATGTATGTATGCCGTAGTTTGCCTGGCCCGGTAATAGGTGGCGTGTATGAGGGTGCCTTGGATTGAGAGCTAAGCAGCGCCCAGTCCACCTCACACTTTCACATGAACAACAATAGGGGTGGTTTAATATTGAGTGTTGCAACATCAAATAGAAACAATACACATATGAACTATACTGTAGTATATCACGTATACCGTTTGTTAAATCCATGCTGTAGAATATTTATGGTACATAAATGCCACATAACGTTAATTTGGGGAACTAAAAAATAAAAGAATTTGTAAATGCAAACCAGTTAAAGCATGATGCCACCTGGTGAAAACAAGTCGAACTAAGCCTGTGGCAAGATATTAAATGTCCCTGCATATCTGAGGTAATCCTAAAGAGTTATATTTAATTAATTCACTTGTGATTGTCCATTCTGAAATATGAGTAACTATTTTTCAAACATACAAATATATATAAAAAATACTTAGTATATATGCCAATGGTTAACCTTGTTGGAACCAGCCTAATCCCATCTTTCAAAATACATTGATATCCCAAATACATGCTTTTGCGATTTATGTATCTGTGTACACTGAGAACAGTATGACGGACTGGAGAATAATGAACTCACAATACCCTGGCATAAACTACTATCTATATCTGCCACTTTATACTCACCACTCTGACACCCATGCTCATCAGCACAGAGCGTTCTGGCCGCGCTAATTGTTTAAATCAAAACAGCAAGCCTCCATACTGCCACTCGACAGTATAGCTGGGTTTGCAGGGAGTAGGATAGTTAGCAATGCAGAGCGTTCCGGCCGCGTAAACATTTCAATTCAAAAGAGCGTGCGTGCATTTCAGTTGCAGGGGTAGGGGGACAACACAGCGGACAAGAGCGGTGCACGCAGTGGCAGTAGGTGCCTGCAACCTGGCTGCTAAGGTTTCCTATACATAGATTTCACATGACGTCACCCAGTAGGCTGGGGTATCACGGTAGCCGCCATGTCTCGGGGCATCGCTACGCTTGCCGCCTATGGCGGGGGTATCAAAACAAAGTTGATAAACCTCACAAGAGTAGATACTTGGGTAATACAACACTAAAGGCATGTTATCTAACCTATCAAGAAGATATTATTGAGGCAGATGAAAACTGGTAAAAGTTAAAAGAGCCAGAAAACGGTATTTTCAAGTATCGCAGCATACATAGGCATCTAAGTGGACCCCAGACATGGCGAGGGCTGTGACGTCAGTGAAATCTATGTATTTGGTCGCGCTACCCTACTGGCCTTGTGTTTGCCGGGTACTTACCTTATACTTAGTCCAAGTATCTCATCGACCATGTTTCCAGTGTATAATGTTGGCAATAAAATCAACACCTCCTTTTATATCCGAGTCTCCTGGTCTTTCATTTGAAAGGGTAATGCGCTTATAGGGGTAAATCTTGGTTGGCTCCAGTACCTTTGCTTTAACCCCCATAAGATCTAGCTCATACGTTTCGGGGTTATTACTAATGAGCATGTCTAGTACATCATAACACATGGATATGATAAGAGTGTGCAAACACACTTGGTGTAAGAACAATACAATTGGTAAATACATAGAGTAAACAGGAGCACATAGCAATAAAAAGTTAAAAATACAGTTTTTTCTGTCGAGGAACCTCTGAAAGTTGAGCTGCCTGTCCAAATCAATACCTAGATATTTGTACGACTGCACAGGTTCAAGCCATTGGTTATTAATATGGTATTCCGTCAAGTTATTAGGTGTTGGTTTCGTACATATTGTGACTGACTTCCATTTCCCAATATTTAGGGAAATCTTATTCATTCGGCACCATTCTGCTATAGGGCCATTCTCAGAAAAGTCTTGCAAATGGTGTCTTTGCTCTTTGTGGGTCTCTGAAGTTGAGGAAAATATAGTAATTGATTTTCAGTGAACATATAGTCAGTCATCTTGGATTAAAACCAAGACGTGAAAGGCAAGTGTCGACATCAGTTGAATTCTTTGGCTCAATAATCCCGCCAAGACAAGCGTGGTTGACGGCCATTACCCAGGAGGAACCCTGGAGGATATTCAGAATTGACGGCGGAGTGTTGCAAGAGACAATATATATACGCTAGGAGGAATGATATGAGCCATCTGTGCAAAGGAAAGTAGTGGAAGGATTTTTCTAGGACAGTGTCAAGGAATAACAGGAAAGATAGGAAATAATCAAAACATACACAAACTACCTTTATTATCGCTCTCCCTCGAAGCGAACCGGGGGTTGACAAGCTGGAGAAGAGAAGAGTCTGGTTTGTACAATTTTCCATCCAGAGTGACGAAAAGGGACATTTTGTAGTCGATTCCATGTACAGTTTATAGTATAAATGAATAATAAGACCAAAACGAGGAGTGTCAGAGTTGCGCAACTTGCGAGGGCCAAAAGAGCAAACAAGAACGACCTTGAACCCAGACAGTCTTGTAAACTGACACATGTCGGAGGTGCTTGGGACAAATAAGAGAAGCAGACCAGACAAATCAAGTGAAATATGTCCTGATAAAAAAAAACAGAAAAAAAAGAGATGGCCACGGATGAAAAAGACTTGCTCGATTTATCTGAGTCGAGTGACTCACAAGAAGAAGAGGAGGACTATGAGGAAATGGAAGATGATCAGGGGGAAAAGGAGCCCCAGTATAAAGATGAGGAAGAAGAAGCCTTGTCAATGAGAGACCTCATACTTAGCATGAACACTAAAGTGACCCAAGCTTTGACGGAAATAAAAAGGGTCTCAAAAAACAAAATTTCGATCAAAAAGCACGCCACGGTGATTAGGGCACAGACGGGGGCCATCAGAAAAGTCAGGAAAGATATTAAGGACGGAGATGAGAAAAAGGCAGCGAGCTACGAGGCACTAAAAAAGCAAGTAGAAAAACAAGAAGGGATTATCCAAAAGCAAGATGCCGAGATAAGTAAAATCAAGCAGACTATGGTCTGTAAGGACGACGAGGCCTTCCAGAGAGTGGCTGAGGAAGCTGAGAAAACGGAATATGACCGCCTACAAAAAGATAAAGATGCCCTAAAAAATGATCTAGTGATGGAAGGCATCCTCAGGAAGACTCCTGAGGAGGACAAAAGATATTTGCCAATCGTGATGGAAAGAATATACCAAGGTATGGGAGTGCCACATGGAATAAGATATTATCGAGTTGGAAAGAATGTCAGAATCGTTTTCAAAGAAACATGGCAGGCTGACAATCTCTATGAGAGGCGATTTGATCTTAAAAACTTATATTTTGATGGTGTGGGGCCACAAAAAGTGTGGATAAAGAGACTTGCGGAAGGTGTTGTGAGAAAGGCCAGGGCCCTAGGAACGTATGGCAAGGCCATCCAACACAAAGGAAATATCTATCTAGGGGTGGGACAATTAGCTCAGGTGATTCCATACGACAGGCTAGATTTATTGCCAAAAGACCTTAGCCCAGTCACTTATTCGAAGGCCGAAAATGCAGAAATCTTTGCATTTTTTTGCCAGGATTCCCCATTGTCTAACCACTATCCAGCTGATTTTAGTCTAAATGGGGTACAGTTTTCCTCGATGGAACAATACCTCACACATTCGTGTCTTAGAGCAACAGAGGACCCAACGAGAGCTAGAGCAACACTGAATCTACATGATGTGACCATGCTAAAAAAACCCTTAATTCCGAAAGAAATGCGGGAACAAAATTCTACAAGGAGTGGTTCGCCAGAATCAATGGTATCGTGGAAGAGGGGTTGAGAGCCAAGGTGAGAGCTAATCCACACATCTTGGATTATCTAATGAGCACTGGAGAAAAAGCTCTGGCAGAGGCGTCTCCCACAGATAAGATTTGGGGTGTCGGAATAGGTCTGAAAAACACAGACATTTTTGACAAATCCAAATGGCCACAGGTGGGCAATATCATGGGTGTGCAGTGGACGAAGATCAGAGAAGCTATAAAGGTATCAAGAGCGGCCAAGGGGAAGCCCGCGAATATCTAATGAACGGATCATTGCCGGTCTGAGCCTCACTCTGAACAAAATCCAAGATGGAGGACACCAGCAAAGATTTGGTCGTTATGCAGGAAAGAAATCAAGAATCATCATCCCTGCAGTTCTTATACCAGGAAAAAAAGACTAACATTAACTTTTTATCATTAAATGTGAATGGCTTGAGCCATATCAAGAGAAGGAAAGCCGTTTTAACTAATTTAATTGAGAAAAAATGAACCATCATGGCGCTACAAGAGACACATAGCAGCACAGACTCAGAGGCTATCTGGCGTAGTCAGTGGCCCGGCAAACTATTCTGCAGCCATGGGTCGTCGAGTAAAGGAGGTGTAATGATATTGTTTTCCCCAGATCTTATATTTTCCTAATGCCTGCTTTGCGAAGAAGCAGATTGAAATGTTCTCGAATGTGTGTAAAATTCTTAATGAAATCGAATATGATAGCCTGGTGGTGATGGGTGATTTTAATTTGGAAATAGAAGGTGATCAAAGACACAAAGTCAGAGTCAAATGGTCTGAATTTTTTAATGAGTTCAAGTTGTGCGATGTTATGGCAGATGGTAATGTAACTGAGCATACGTGGAGAAGAAAACACCAAACATCTAGGTTGGATTATATTTTTATTCAAGAAAATCTGAGAGTAAAAGTGGTTGATGCTTATTTAAAAATAAATACATCCTCTGATCACAAGGAAGTGTGTCTGGTCTGCTCTTGGCGGGGGGAGGGGGGTAGGGGAAAGGGATATTGGAAATTTAATAATAAGCTATTATGCAGGGAAGGGTATGTGGAAGGAGTGAGAGAGATAATAAAAGAGTAGGAAGTCTCGAGAAATAACATCAGTGATAGTTTTAGATGGCATTTAATTAAAAATGAATGTAAGAGTCTAGCTATAAAAATAAGTGTTCGAGACGCGAGAATAAGGAGGGATAGAGAAAAAGAGTTAAAAGATAAATTAACAGAACTAGACAAAATGCTTATTCTTAATGAGAGTGAGATGGCTGAAATGAAAGATATAAAAAATAAGCTAGAAGCGTGCGAACTCGTCAAAGCTGAGAGTGCACTTTTTAGAGCTAAAGCAACTAAGGCCAGAGCTGGTGAAAAACCTACTAAATATTTTTTACAACTAGAGAAGAAAAATGGGAAACAAAGATCTATCAGTAATATGTTCGTTCGAAATAAGCTAACTAATGATATGACAAAAATCATGGAGGAAGGCAAGGATTTTTATAGCGAATTATATAAGCAGGATGAGCTAGATAAAGAGAAGTTGTTCCTAGAAAATATTGATGTAAAATTAGATTCAAAACATCATGAAAGACTAGAGAGAGGGATTAGCGAGCATGAAGTATGGCTCACGATCAAACAAATGAAAGATGGCAAATCTCCTGGAAATGACGGATTGTCAGTTGAATTTTATAAACTTTTCTGGCCTGACATAAAGAGAATATTCTGCAAAATGGTTGATGATATTGAAAAAATTACATTGGGATCAATACCAGGGTGTCATCTTGGTCATACTGAAAAAAGAAGTGGATATAAGATATTTGAATAATTGGAGACCTATCACTCTACTCAATGTCGACTATAAGATCATCTCTAAAATTATTGCTGAACGAATTAAATGTGTTATTAGTGAAATCATTGACGAAGATCAATATGGCTTTATGAGCAATAGATATATAGGAGTCGCTGTAAGAAGAATGGATGATATATTGAGTTATCAAAAATTAAAGGGAAGAGAGGGAAGAATAGCCACTGTGGATTTCCGAAAGGCTTATAATTCAATAGGTTGGGATTTTCTGTACAATGCCTCAGAAGCTTTTAATTTCCCTGTATATATGGTTGAGTGGGTTAAAACTTTGCTCACTGGCTCAAAAGCATGTTTCACAGCCAATGGCCACATATCTGATTTTTTCTATATATATTATTAGAAAATTTGGGGAGGGATCAGGGCTTAAGCTTAACATGAATAAAACAAAAGGTATAAAAATCAAAAAAACAACATTGAATAATGATGGGAGTTGTGGAATTACATTGATTGATTGATTGATATCGTTTATTTCCAGAACATGAACAGTTACATAAATATAAGTATACGAAATTTGTCTGGAGATAGGTGCTCGCATCTATGCTAGCCATAGCTCTTCCAGAGAGTCCTGCTACACTATGATATACATTTGTGAACACATTATATTATAATACAAGATTAGCCTTAGGGGTTACATTTGCAGAGGTTCTTTGGCAGTGGTCATATTCTACGCCAGGTTATTGATCTGGTGTAGGGTGAGAAATAAGACTTTTTATAATGTGTAGTCTTCTTGTGGGTTAATATACCCCATCTATTTACATTTTCATTTTCTAGTCTCACATAGGTGTACTTTTGTACAGTATACATTTATCTAGTTTGGGCTTTTCATCCATGGTCCTCGGGTGAGTCGGTTGCATTCTCACGAACACTAATGGAGTCTCCCGAGGATTTGGATGAGTTACTATTCTGGCTTGATATTAATGCCTAGATTCTTGCTTACACATGTATCCAGTGTTGACATACGCCCAGGCGACAAATGGTCATTGCATTCTAACGAACACTCCGACTGCCGCGTGGGTGGGTGTCTCCTTGCAGGCTGGGTCGGTAGCATTCTGGCGAACACTGGTCGAGCCAGCCTGCAATTTTACTGGGTGAAGGAGAGAGAGAGAGGGATCAATTTTCTCAATTTTGGTTTGGTACTGGGCCCCTTTGTCTTGGGGAATAGGAAAAATATTCCTGGTCCATATAACTCTTAAATTCAGTGATTGTAGGGCAATTTCTCCCTTTTGGTGGCAGTTTATTGTATATGGTGGGGGCCTGTAGAAGGATCTTCTTATCCTCTCTGTTTTGACCTTTGGGATCTTTAACAGTCTACCACTGGTCAGGTTTCTTAAGTTAAGTTTCCTATCATCGAGGTATTTTGTATCGCAACTCATTTCATGCGCCAGCTGTAGAAGGCGAGATTCTCTTCGTTTGCTTCACCCTTGCGTTAGCTATATGCTTGACAGGACACATTTCATTTAGGGAATGATCAATTTTCTTGGATATCTCTTCCCAGCATTGATCTACATTTTCGCTGTGGTAGAGTGTTGTCCAATCATTGTTTACAATATTCGTACACAAACCGTTCGTATCTAGGTTTTTCCAAGACCGTGTGGTTAATGGTGTGCGCTCATATTTATTTCTTCCCTTTTTCTTTGTAACGAATATAGGCAGATGATCGCTCGAGTTTTCATTTAGTACTCCTGTATCACTAATGTACATTGCATTTGTATAAATTTGATCAATTGTTTTCGCTGATTTGTGGGTGATTCTGGTGGGCATTTTGATTTTTGGGGTAAGCCCGTTTTGCCTAAATATTGGTGTGATTTTACAGCTCTCTTGATCAGTCTCGTGATTGAAATCCCCTACCACGTAAATTTCAGTTTTGAAGTTTAGGCTGTTTAATAAGTGTTTCAACATATCCTGTGCTACTGGTAGGCTACCGCTTGGAGGGCGGTATGTATTTACAATCGTAAGGTGTTTTGCCTTTTGTTTCGCGCAGGTGATCACTTGTATTTCTAGATCTTTAGTTTGTAAATTCAAATGAGCCATCGTTTGATCATCCACCTCATACCCGTCTTTCAGATAGAGGAGTAACCCTCCTCCTTTTCGTTTTGTTTTCCTGTCTACTCTATATTGTTGGTACTGGGGTACCTGTACCTGGCCATCTGTGACACTGTCACCCAGCCATGTTTCTTGTAATGCTAATATGTCTGGCTTTGCTACATCCAGCATATCTCTTACATAAATTATTTTGGGGAGGACACTACGGATGTTCCATGATATAAGGGTAACCCCCTTTTTTCTCCCCAGATCTTCTGCATCTAACTCTATACTCCCAGACATATACAGTGGGGGTGGCAAGATGCTTCTAGGCTAAGCTAAGCTAAACTGAGCTAAGCTTATACAATTTTGTACTTTCTCTTTTCTTCTTATATACACTTATGTACAGTAATATAGATTTCTCTGTTATATACTGTTTTCTTATTTCTCTGATATTTTGAGTCAGATGTCGCTATATTTATCGGATTGGACTAGGTTAGTTTAGTCGTGGTTACTCAACTTTGTTAACTTTGTTAACTATCAGTCTGTGTTGGTCTATATTATTATTATTTTACTATTATAGATTTTTAATGGTTATATAAAATTGGTGATTGTTTGTTAGTTCTTAGTCACTTCACATTTTGGGTTTTGGGTTTTGGGTTTTGGATACAGTCCTGCTGTACTCCTTTTCCTCTTCTTGTTTTCGTTATATCACTGGTTTTTCATATCACATAATTATATATATATATATTTTCATGCTGATTGCTGATTTGTAGATTTCACACTTTTCACATACTTTTACATGATTTTTACACTCACATTCATATCACAGCGGCTTATCACAGCATTTGGGCATTTCACATTTGAATTGAATTGATTTAATTTGGATTGCATTATAACTAACACAGTTCCATATCTTTACACATTTATTGATTGATTCATTCATTTAGCTTTTTGCTTTTGGTTTTGCTTTTGGATGCATTATAACTAACACAGGTCCATTTCTTCGTATATCCGATTTAGATGGTTGGATATTTTTGTGGGTTGCATTATAATTAACACAGGTCCATTTCACTATAGGCTTGGCATCCTGGGTTGCATTATAACTAACACAGGCCCTGATCCAATTTGCTCTATCTTATGTATGAACTTTTGGTAGTCACATTTCACCTTCCCTGGTACACCTCGGTGGATGAGATAGATTGGGTATTTCCTGGGTTGCATTATATATAAATGTATAGGTATAGATATAGATATCACTGGTCTTATCTTAGTAAACAAACAAACAGTTACAGGTACCTGTCACCTTTCCAGCGGATTTTTCAGGTGCATTCTCACGAACACCGTCCTTCAAAACCGCTGGTTGGGTGTGTTGGTTCTGTTTCTGGCTGTGTGCTAGTTTGCCAGTGCCCTTGCGATACATCCGTGTAGTTTTGTTGTTGCTGCCTGATGTAGATCATGTGTGTAGTGACAGCCATCAGGGGATAATTTGGAGTACGAATGCATCATTTTCGTTTTGCCCGTAGCTTTAGACTTCCTAGTTGATTTCCTCTTATGGATTATCTCACCTATCCTAGGTGTTGGTAGGCCTTCAGTGGCGTTAAGAAATGCTGCCACGTTGTTGTACGAGATGACTAGGTCATTCAGCATCCCCTGGGTGGTATACGGGGTGCTCTTGAATTTGGCCTGTTCGCCCCAACCTGCAGCTAAATGTTTGTTGTACATGTTAATATTTACTCCAGGTATGGTGGCAAAACCTACTTTGGGCCGTTCCTGCTCTAGTACGACCGCATTCCTAAGGGAATTGGCTGCTATTGACAGAATTTCAGTTATGTCGTCCTCAAAGGTGGCGATTGAGTTATATCTCAATACTATTTGTTTGCCTAGGTTTGATCTGTCACGTTTGGTGATATTACATATTCCTGCTGTGAAATATATAATCTTTGGGCGCCTCAGGTGGACTATGGGTTCCGCTGCGTTTGCTAGGTCGGCGATTTGTCCCCCTCTAATCACTACAACTTTTGCCCGGAGTTCTGGGTGGTTTTCCCGTAGCAGTTGCTGCGTAGGGGCTCCCCGTGAGTCCACCAGCACGAGTGCGTCTAGTCGTTGGGCCATGGTTTGGTGTAAGCGTCAAAGATATGAATGGTTTGGAAGTATGTGCTCGATCTGCTTGTTATCACTATCTTTTCAGTGTTGACTTTATCCTGGTCAGGATTACTCCGAACCTGTTATCCCCAATGCAATCTGTCACCTTGAGTGCGTTTCGTTCGTTGTTGATGAAGGAAGTTGGGGGCAGCCATAATCCGGCTCCCCACTTCTTAGATGGCGTTATTTCATATAGGGTTTCGGCTCCGGTATCTAAGAGTTTACCTCTTATGTCGTCATTCTGTTTGAATTTGAGCGTTACCAGTTCTTCAAGTAAAGCTTCTTCTTGATCTTTCCAGTTGTCAATCTTTTTGGTATTGATTGATTTGGCGAGCCATTTTACGACACTCGGCGAGCTTGTTGACCTAATTCTAGTGGCGAGGTTTGTCATGCCTGCCGCCTCTGCTTTTAGGATCTGAAATCCATGTTCCACCGAAGTGAATTTACGTCCCTTATGTTCGAAGGTTGCTGGATAAAAATTAGAGCAGAAGTGGGCTTCTCCCTGAAATCCTAGACCCTTTTCACCCACTTTTATTTGTTGGGCATCAGTTGGTGTGCACCCAGTCGGGAGGTGTATCAGATCTCTTACGCCGAAAGTCTCCTCTCCTATGGCTATGTGGTTTAGGATTAGTTTCGCCTCAGGCCTCTGGTGCTGAACTAGCGTGTGACAGTTCTTAAGCAGAAACTTGTTCTTGCGGCCACCTGGTATGGGGTATTTATTTAGCCAGACTGCTTGGAACTTGTTTTTTGATCTCACAGATCTCCAGCCACGGATCACCGAGATTTTGTTATCCGTTTTCTGGAGCTCAATGAATATCGTACGAGTGGAGTGGATGTGGGCTCTACCTACCCTATACACGGTTTTTACATCATTTTCCCCTATAGTGGGGTGGGCCAGTTTCAGGATTTCCATGATTTTAGATTTGGGATCCTCTTGGGTGTGGCAGTTTTTGATGTGCTCCTGTTTTGATATATGGGCGGGTAATTTACCTTCTGAGTCGAGCCATGGCTCTTGGACCCCTTCTATAAATAGGTAGGTGCCCTTGATTTCAGAGCTATTTCTTTTCGTGGTTGCGTTTGCATTTGGATTTGAATTTGAATTTGTACTTGGTTTTGAGGTTTGGTTTTGTGTTGTTGTTACATTTAAATTTCTTGGCTTTTGCATTTTTTGTCCCTGTTTTGTGGGATTTCCATTTGGTTTAGTTTGACTTGATTTTTTCCCCTTTGTATTTGCCTGACTTGCATGGGTAAGGTATGGGAATTGGTCAGTACCTACTTTTCTATATTCTTCCAGTGTGCTTTCTAGGGCAGTAAGTCTAGATTGTAACTCATTTGTTTCTTTTTCTTCTAGTGCGTATGATGTCATATGCGTTCTAAAAGTGCTGAGTTCAGATTGTAGGTCAAAATCTCTTTGCGACTGTAATCGGACCATCTCGTCCACTTGGCGTTGTGTGTATGTCAGTCTAGTGTGGAGGTCAGCGGTCTGGCTAATATTGCTAGCTAGATCAGATGTTATTTTCTTGTTACTTTCCTCTTCCCTGTATGAATGATATGTTGTGTCGTTTGGACCTAACTTGTTTTTGTTCCCATGATCATGCCTATCTTTATTTTCATTTTCGCTCTCATTCATTGACTGGGGCAACGGGTTAGGAAAGGGGTTTAGCCCTGCTTTACCTGGTCGATGATTGTTGTTCACTGGGACAGCGTTCATTTGTGCCCCATAATGTTGGCTTAATTCCAATAGCACTTGTTGTTTCACCTCTAATATAATTGAAGGTATGTCAATGGGTGTTTGTTGGTGGTCATCTTGGCACAGGTTCACAGGCACAGAGTTTGATCGTCGGAGGTTTGTTGTTGTTTTCATACTCGTTAGCAACGCCGCCATTTTGTTGTGTCAGCGTTTGGGTATTGTGGGCGAGTATTTCTGCTCCTATATCCCTTTCAGTTGGTTTCCAGTTTTCGATCTGTCTGATTTTACACCTTGAGATATTTACGTAGGGGTAGTTGAGTTTTCCTATTTGGTATTTGTCCTGTATCCTATCGTACAGCTATATCTTACATGCGCGGTCTACTATGGTGCGTCATAGCGGTTTCGCGCGCTTCCCGTGTCAGTCATGGAAAATGGATACATGGGAAAATTCAGTCAAAATTCTGGGTATTTACTTGTTTAATCCATATCATAGAGAGAAAGAAGCTAGCAAGAATTACGAATCTGCCTTATTTAAGATGAGGGGTGTGGTCGGTCTCTGGGGGGCAAGAAATTTGTCACTCAGAGGAAAAGCGGTGATTAACAATACATTGATTCTTCCAGTTATTCAACATGTTCTATCCTGTGTTCAGCTGGACAAAAATGCTGTAAAAGACATAAAAAAATCACAAAAATAATGATGTGGGGTTTGAGAAATGTGAAGATAAGCTTCGATTTTTTAAAACAAAATTATGAAGATGGTGGCTGATGGTGAGATGTATTGATGAGATAATAAAAGCCAACAGGATCAAATGGATTCAGAGGATGTTATATGGTAACCAACATAAGTGGGTAGGAATATTGGAGGCTTTTCATCAAGAAAAAATAAGAAATATACTCACATCCAAAAATCTCTTAGCGGATTCCATACAGAAATCTTTAAAATATGGAACGATGTATACTATAGTAACGAACCGGAATCTGGTCTTGAAGTGTTCGTAGAAAGAATATGGAATAATCCAAATATTACAAAGAGAGAAAAACCTATTCAAAACGACGACTGGCTACAGAGTGGCATAGAAACGATAGGAGATTTGTTAAATGATGAAAAGAAAATCATGTCGGTAAGAGAGTTGGATTTAAAATATGATATATATTGTGACATAAGTGATAGATTAAAACTGGTGGCTGCGATCCCCAGAAAATGGTTGCAAATAGTGGCAAGAGAGAATTTTATTGTGCCTAAAAAGAATTATATAATTTTTAAAATAAATAAGAAGCTGTTACAGATTGAAGGTTTGGAGACAAAAAATGTTTATAACGAACTGGTAAAACAGGCTAACCCTGATTATGAAAAACTAAAGGGTACATTTCCTGAAAGAGGAATATGAATTCTTCGTAATGAAATAAAGATAAAAGGGATTGTAGCATCTCGTTATTTCCTCGTACCCTAGTGGCTATGAAACTAGTGCAAATAACAACACAACCAGGTTCTAACGGTCCTCGCCAGCCAAGTCCTTTATTATACCAAACACACCTGCCGCGGTTGGAGCTCGGAGAGCCTCTGCCAACCCTTACAACTTGTGTCAGTAAGATATATGAATGCCAAGCATCTCAATAGTAAAAGGTGTCTATATGGACATGCAGAACAGTACAAGAGCAAAACATAAAAATAAGTCATAAATGCATATTAGTAGGTAATTACGACCTCTGTCGGAACATATGAGAACCGCAGCCCTTGGCCTCTCGTCCGGAGCCTAACGGGAGAGCATCCGGAAACCCCGGAACATGGTACCGGACAGAGTCAGAACCAGCCTGACTCTCGCCGGCACCACAGAATGCCATTATGTGTACTAACATGGCGAACGACAGAATGAAGGAAGGGAAGATTTTCGTCAACTGTACATCCGCAGAAAATCAAACCAGTACACATTGTAAGTGGTCGATTCTAGGAATTTAATTGCAATTTTGATGGTTTTAACGTTTCTTGTTTATGTCATATCTTTGTCAATTCCAATCGTATAAACCTACAAATTGTATGTACATGTATTCCTAAAAACATGCTCCTTATTCCTAAAGGCTTTTTAAGATTATACGTGTATTATTTCTTCTGATTCTCTTAATTGTTGCTAGTACACTAGTTTATTGTTTACATGATAAGGCTGTAATAATCCACTTTTCAACAAAATAATATTATTGTACCTGAATACAGTGAATATCTATGCTTATACCTCAGGGACAAAATTTCAATAACATTAAATATTCAAGGTGTCTATCCGAAATCCTAAAATTGTATGGTTATACAAATATTCTATCTATTGATAGAGATATTGTAAAATTATCAATGTTTCCAATAGTTTATCTTAGCTAAAATGGCGTTGGTAACCCGAATTTCTAGTGACACTTCAGTCAAGTAAATTAACTAATTAAGGGAAGGCTGCAGTACCGTGGGAAAGAACTGACCAACAATACAACCCACCTTGGTAATTACCTGTACCTGCAATTATCTGAGTAATTAGATATGGACCAGGGGATAAGGTTTTATAATCACACTGTAACAGACGGAGTAATTGGGGGGGGAGTCATTCTTCTAACTACAGCACAACAAAAGGGGAGGGACACAAATAAATAAATAATCAGACCATTTGGGGGACCATAAGCCTAAGACTTAATCCCCTATCCCAATACACACAAGCTGCCCGTACTTGTCAGAGGGGGCTAGTATAAGGAAGGGCCATTAAATATCACCAGAGGGAAGGGGAGTGGGGAATACAATTATTGATTTTCTTGTATGTTTGTAATTTGTGAATTTATTATTATTATCATATTTGTCCTTTTATTATGTAACTATGACTTATACTTATGCGATTCTTAGTGTAGAAATTATTCTGTACCTTTTTATGACATAACCTTGCGTTATGATTACGTCATACATACTGACCCACCCCTCATGCGGGAGGTACCCAGGGGGTATAAATGTACAGGAACTTGGCCAGTGAAGGCACTCATTAAACGGACCTCAAACACAATGTTTCTCTGACTTAGAAACCTTTTCAGTGGCGACAAACACGAAGTGGACATAGAATTTCCGAAAGGAATTCATGGATTGGAAGGAACAGCACTAGCCTAGCTAGTTATAGCAGAACTTCATTGGTGAGTATAGGCATTACTTTGGGATGCGGGTCCCGGGTCTGGCAAGCAAGCTTTCTCACTGCTAAGGTGACATGTATAGCAGTAACGCTATGATTGAAGTTTAATGTTAGTGCAATACACTTAACACTGGGGCGTCCAACAGGCGACTAATGTACCAGTTCAATTCACACCTGTAAACAGAAAATTATACACTTAGCATAATGGCAAATCCGAATAACGAAAACGTAGTACCACCCCCACAACAACCGGCTGTCCCTCAACAACCTAACGAGAGGTTGGCAGATGTAGCTGAAGTCAAGGAAGTTAGACGAAGACTTGAGAGGCATGGGAACACGCTTGGGACGAACGATGGTTCAGACAAGGGTTCCTTGAGGGAATGGTTAGATGGGCTAGAAAGGGCTAGACGTTATTGTAATGCTAACGATATTCTGATTATTGAACTGGTAGGATGTTTAGCGCAGGGTGCCTTAGCCAGGTGTATCGCACATTATCTTGAAAATATTGAAGAACCCCAACGCACATGGGTTAACATTAGAACAGAAATCATTAGACTCTTTATGAACGAAGAAGAGGAGCAACAGCTCCGTGCAGGTTTATCCGAAATTGTTCAGAAGAAATATCAAGATTTCAAAATATCAATTTTTACTAGCAGCACAACGTGCTTATGGCGAAGCACGCCTGAATAACGAAATTGTACAAGAAAATGTAGTATGCACATTCATCACTGGTCTGAGAGACGAACAAGTCCGTAGGGATGTGTTCGCCGACCGACCAGCTAATTTAATAGATGCTATTAATGCAGCCAGCGCCGCTGCACACACTTCGGCTTTAGCAGCCATTCCCTCACGTGGAATGAGACGCGAAGAGCCTATGGAAATCGGTGCACTGCCACCTCCTAGGGTTAATAATGAAAGTACGGGTAAATTAGAGAAAATTATAGCCGATCTCTGTAAAGACGTGGCTCAACTCAAGAATGATAACTCTAATACTAACAATGCTTGCCAGCCCAGACCTAGCCCCGCAACTTGTCTCTGCTCCCCACCTTACACGCCGCACATGTATATGCCCTATTATCAACCACCCAACATGCTGCCTATGGCTGCAAACCAGACAAATATGATACCTGGGGGGCAAAATCACAATGAAGTACAGCATAAGGATAGTAAAGGGGAGAAACAAGGGAAAGGGGGGACCAACCAAAATAAGCGATTCAGGGGCCCAAACAAATGCTATGAATGTGGTAACGAAGGCCATTTTGCTAGGGAATGCCCAACTAGGTATGCACAGATTCAAGCTGCTGTAATAGCAGCCATGAGAAACCCAAATCACTCCGACCAGGGGGAATAAGGTCGCCGGATCGACGCCTATGTATTTTTCTAGACATTTCAGGTCAGGGTAGGAAAACACTAGTCGATTCCGGCGCGAGTAGATCAATGTTTCGCAGTGATATTTGGAAATTATTTTGCAAAACTAAACATAGAGCCCCAATCTGCACTAAGGGAGAATATTTACGCTCTCTTAGTGGGCACGAGATCCCTACACTAGGGCAAAGTATAGTGGACTTAGGAGGATGAGCATTTCCAGTTTATGTAGTCGAACAAATGCACCATGACGTCCTTTTGGGTGCAGATGTTCTGGAATTGCTCCATAGTATAGTGAACTTTAAAGACAGGACAGTTACCTTAGAAGGGGTTAATTATTCTGCAGCAGACGGGGGGAAAGAAGATAGAATGATGGCTGAAGCCACCGCAGTCTCTGAATTCTGGCAGCTAGCTTTTCCCCAGGCATTTGGAGAAGGTAACGCCACTTTAGCCGCAACTTCTGTAGTCTCTCTAGAAATAGATACAGGGGGGGCCGCCCCAATTAGACAGCAACCTTACCGTGTACCCCTCACAAAACGTTTGCTTATTGATCAAGAAGTAGATAAGATGTTAGCGGAAGGTATTATTGAGCCTAGCTCCTCACCATGGGCCAGCCCAGTCCATCTAGTACCAAAGAAAACTGGTGACACTAGATTTTGTGTAGACTTCAGGAAAGTTAATTCCATCACCAAGAAAGACGCACATCCACTACCAAATATCCAGGATATTTTCAATGGACTGGGGGGGGCCACCGTATTCAGCACTCTAGATTTAAAATCAGGGTATTGGCAGGTAGAAGTGGATGTAAATAGTAGAGAGAAAACCGCCTTTGTCTGCCACAGAGGTTTGTTTCAATTTAAGCGCATGCCATTTGGACTGTGCAATGCACCAGCTGTATTCCAGCGGATGATGAACCATGTATTTGCCGATTGTATTGGAAAATTTGTGTTTGTGTTCATTGATGATATTGTAGTTTACTCGGCAAACGAGGAAGAACATGAACAACATCTGAAAATTGTATTCCAGAAGTTACAGGAAAACAATTTGACTGTGAAAGCCAGCAAATGCGACTTTCAGAGAGAAGAAGTCAAGCTGTTAGGCTATGTGGTATCAGGGAAAGGGATTAGCTCCAACCCCGATAAAACCAATGCAATCAAAAACATGGCACCTCCAGATTCAGTTAAAGCAGTCAGGTCCTTTTTAGGTATGACTGGCTACTACCGTCAGTGCATACCTGACTATGCAAGAATCTCATACCCATTAGTACAACTCACAAAAAAATACGCAAAGTTCCAATGGGGGGAGGCCGAGCACAGGGCGTGGTTCGAACTTAAAGAGGCTCTAGTCTCGGATCGCATCATGGCTTACCCCAAACTGACAGAACCCTACCAATTAGACTTACTACTGGTCGACGTTTCGGACTTTGCAGTCCTTCTTCAGGGCCAGTCCAGTTATGGCTGAGCCAGTCGGATCTGGGTTTATATACACTGACAAAGCATGATGGGTAATCATAACAGGTAAAGCTAGAGGTCTAGTTACTGGGTTTGTTTGTAGTACTTTTCGATTTTTTGGTTTTAAACTTAGTTTAGTAAATCAGACAACAACTCAGAATGAATGGATGAATGTGTTTTTAGTTGCAATAAATAAATAATTACAGGATTGAATCATTTTCATTCGTTTTCATAAAAAAATGTTTCTGGTGAGGGTCTGGAGTAGTTCATTTCGTTAGGCTTGGTTGAGTCTTTATATTAGGAAAGAGATGTTAATTCACTAGTAATAAAGTTAATATTTCAGGATCAAGTCTTATCTTGACGTCGCAGGGTACACTGGAGACTGTTTTGGGATCACTGGTTCTTCTTCGTATAACCATGTTAAGATTGTAAAATCTACTGCTAGGTCCGAATCCATTGTGTTCAGTAGAGTGACGGCCTCGAGGAAGGGCTTGGGTGCTTTGTATAATGATGGGTGTAACGTTAGTTGTCTTTTGACCCCATCATTATTGTCTGTTTGTGCCTCCTTGTCGTTATTGTCTGGTATGGGTGTTTCGTCTTGGCATGGTGTACCTGCGGATGCAGGTGAGTTGGTCGAAGAAGAGTTGTTAGATGTTCCAGAATTGCTTGAACTGGGGCTGCTGCCCGAGCTGCTTGAGCATGTGGTGCTTGTGCGTAGATCTGAGTCGATGGTGCTTGTAGTGGGGCTGGTGGGGCTGGCGTCATACCCCACAAGGTTGGTGACAGTGGTATCTGGTTGAGATGAGGGGATTGCGATAGTTTCACTGTTGGTGGGCACGTCTAAGTGTTTGTCCATCTGAAGACATATCAATTTGTTTCTGGCTCCTTCTAAGTTGGCCAGGGATTTGCGGATTTCCTTATCTTGCAGGGAATGCAGGTTGTTTATGGGTGTTACAGCGGGGGCATGTTTGTCTAGGCCTAATGTATAGTAGTCTGTGTTACTCATACCTGGATTTAGTAATCCAACTCTCTTTTTCGCCGGTGGTTCAATATCCCTCTCTCTTATGTGTCCGGTTGCTGCTGGGTTTGATGCCGGTTGTGGATACTATGGCTTTGAAATCGTCGGTGTTCTTATTGCAATGTTAGGCGGTTACTGCTTCCCTGGTTGCTTCTTTGGTGAATGCAGGATTCTTGGTCAGAACCATGTATTCTGGTGGAGGCTGCGTGTTCGTTTGATCATGTGTCTTCATATGTCTGTCTAGGGCGGATTTTGAGACGTACTCCCTGAAGCATATCTTGCAATCAAGTGTCTCTTGGCCGCTTTCCGGCCCGTCATCACTTTGGAGCACACGGTGCATGTAAATAGCTCAGTGTCAGTGTTGTTGCTGCCCATTATGGTGATGTTGGATGGGTAATAGGTCCCGCGGAGTCAGTATGTGCTGCTGCGTGGTGCGAGATAAGTGAAGTATGAGGGGTTACAGCACCCTCATATATCCTTCTGTGTGCGGTATGTTGGTGTAGAGGGAGGATACATCGATAGTTAGCAGGTAATCTCCAGGGTCTAATTGAGCTGATTCTTCTATGATTCTGAGAAAGTGGTTGGTGTCTTTCACATAACTGTCTAGAGTAGGGACAAAGGGGGCAAGTATGCGGTCTACATAGTGGGAGTTGAGTTCCGTGGGTCCATTGCACCCGGAGACAATTGGTCTGCCTGGGTTATTAAGTTTGTGAATTTTGGGGAGAAAGTATATGACTGGGGTTCTGGGGTGTTGTCTTCTTAAGGATCGCAGGGCTGCGTTCGGTAGGAGGCCTGTTTCTGTACAGAAATCAATGTACTTGTTGATCTCTTTCTGGTATTGCTTGGTCAAGTCTTTATTGGTTTCAGTGTAATATTCAATGTTGAGTAGTTGCCTAAGGCCCTCATTTACATAGTCCTCTTTGTTCATGATGACTATGGCGCCTCCTTTGTCAGCAGGTTTGATGATGATGTCTTGGTTTTTGCTTAGAGATAGTAAGGCTTCTTGTTCCTGGATGCTAATGTTTTTAATTGGTTTGGGGGTTTTGATTTGGTCTATATTTGGACAGGGAAATAACGGAAAGCTCCAAAAAGATCTGAACAGTATAGTCAGATGGTGCGCCGTAAATAAGATCTCCCTCAATATAAAAAAATGTAAAAACCTGACTATAAGGTCGAAAGGTGATGCCAAAAACATTGTAAAATACTATATAGGAGCTCTAATACCAAGCTCATGCCGTATAAATACTCGGACACCGTCATCTTGGAAGCATCCACAGCTTTCATAGGTTTACCATTTAACAAACACATGACATGGTACTCGGGGCGAAGACTCATACCTTGTTGACGAGTTACACTAGGGTTGATGCTGACTGAAAGCTGGCTCATGGCGGAGGCCATGAAGGCCATGGCTTCGGCCGCAGTTGGCTCGGCAGCGGGTGGAGAACCAGAACCCGGCGGAACGAAGCCCTGAAGCCCGATGAAGCCCTGACCTGGTTGGGTAGGGGGAGTTGGTGACACAAGTGGTTTTACCGGCTGATTAGTTCCCGATGATTTGCCCTCACATTTCACCAACCTAGCAGTCACATCCTTGAGAGAAGCATTACTAACGACTTGTGAGGCAATGAGAGCAGTCAGCTGTTGTTGTTGTAAGGTAGCCATACTCAAGAGCTTGTCCATAGCTGGATCCCCCGTCGGAGGCCGGCAGGGGACCGGCCCTGAGCACCAGACTGCGCAGTTACCGGCGGCAAGTCATCTTTGTCAACAGGAGCCTCCAAGTACAATTTCCATTCTGTCTCAGCTGAACCTGCTTCCTTGGCTTTCTCAATGGCCCTCTTCTTGAAACGACAAGACGTTTCACCCGGATGAGTGTGTTCTTGCTCGCATGCACCACAAACGGTCATTTTGATGTATAATTCCAGCCGAAATATAGAGACAAAAAAAATTCTCAACTCTGACTACTGGCCGTACCAGCTTTGTGTGGTGGTAACCAAGCAACGCCGTGCCTGGTACAGGTATGTCCAATCCGGTAGGTGGAGACTTACATATACATATACAAATATAACATCTTATATCAACCATATAGGAGACCAAGAGTTAGAGAATGTTACGGAATATAAGTTTTTAGGGATGGAAATAGATGAAAGAGTAAATTACAAGGTGTTTCTTAGAAAAAAATTGTATACGGTGAAATCAAAGATCCATGCTATGTCCAAGCTATATAACGCATGTGAGAAGAAGACTCTCCTACTCTTGTATTAAACTATGGTTCTCCCAATCATTGATTACGGAGACTTGTTTCATGGCTCATCGGCACAAACACAGTTAAAGAAGTTACAAACACTGCAAAATTCAGCTTTCAAAATTATACTAAAATTACTAAAATTAACTAGTACGAGAGAAATACACAGATCACTTAATCTACCATCACTCTCATCAAGGAGAGACAGCCATTTATTAGACCTTGCCTTTTTGAGATCAAGAGACAAAGAAAATTTAGACAAAAGAAAACTGGGTTTAAGAAGTTTAACGAAAGGAAAAAAGCTGGTAGTGCCCCAGCCAAAAAATGAAATTTTCAAGAAGTCATACGTTTATGTGTTATCAAATTTATGGAATAATCTTCCAGATAACATTCAATTTACAAAGACAAGAATCCAATTTAGACAGTATCTCAAAACCACTTATTTCAGTGACTTTGATGAATACCTTTCAAAAGAATAATGAGTCATTATAAAAGGCATGTAAGTCCTTATTGTAAGATCGATACATCGATAAAAAGTTAATTAACTGTATAGTGTAGTTAGTGAATGTTTATAGGGGTTTTGTACTGGGGACAGGCTCATATATATTTTGGGAAATGAGCGGGGTGGGGTCTAAATTATTGAATGATTACTTTGAATCGGACAGAATGAATGCATCCCGATATCTTGCTACCACATAGTAGATATTAAAACAAGGATCCCGCAGGAAGACCTCAGGGAGAGGCTGGCATCCTTTTCTGAAAATTGATGTAACTGTTTGATTCGGAATAAAAATACAAAATATATATATATATGTCTTTCGATCGTGTTGATGTAGCAGTCTACATCCTCATCTTTTCCGGGTGGTGGGGTCCATCCCGAGGATTGTTTAAGGCTGTCAAGGGGGTCTGAGACGAATTGGAATTCAGCATCTTCATCTTCTGTTTCTTGGAAGTGATGTTTGAGTCTGATTCTTCGGGTGAATAGATATGTGTCTTTCAATCTGTGTATCGGGTGGTATGTGGTGGAGGTTGGGGCATATGATAGGCCCTTTTCTAACAGGGATTTATCGGTTCCTGTCAGAAAGTATCTGGAGAGGTTTCTTACAATTTGTTCAAGACATGTCTGAGAAATAGCATTGACCAATATCATTTCTATTCTATATTTTAATACTTTTATGGGTTATGAGATAAAAGGTGATTAATAATAATCTCTATATTAATAAAATAAGGGTTTTGAGCCTTAAAAGGACATCTTCTCTGAAACCGCTGGCCAGATCGCCATTATATTTCACATGCACATTGCCAAAAATGGTGCCGAGCCATTCCACTATGTTTCATTAACAAATTAGGGTTGGAAAGGGGTTAGAAATGGGTTTACATTGAGCACCCCCATCCAGGGCCCCCAGCGCTGCCTGAAAACAAACCTATCAGTGCCCCTACACCAGGTTTCTGGGTCACCCAAAGCATGACGTCATGGACAGGTACCATGGCAGGTCGTTGCTTCACTACGGGACGGGAGTTGATATATTTCACCATATTTCCACCAAAAGGAACTCAGGAAATGTCCATTGTGGGGGCAGGGGGAGAGGCAATTGGAGGCAAAAAAACATCTTAACAGGGTTCCATTTGAGGTATATGGGTTGGGGGAGGGGGAGTGGGTAGGGGAGGGGGAGGGGGGAGAGGGGCGGGAGAGAGGGGCAGGGGAAGAGGGGCAGGGGGAAAGGGGCGGGGGGAGAGAGGCAGGGGAGGGGAAGGGGGGTGGGGAAGGGGGGAGGGGAAGGGGGAGGGGGTGGGGAAGGGGGCGGAAGGAGTGGAGGGACGGGGAAGGGGGAGAGAGGCGGGGAGGGGGGAGAGGGGCGGGGGGGAGGGGGGGAGGGAATGGGAGGCAACAACAATGACAAAAAAACATTTTATCAGGGTTCCATTTGAGATATGAATGTTAATACAGATACTAACTTACAGAGACAACTTGAAAGAGAAATATGGTTGGAGAGGGAACAAGGAGAGTGGGAAGATGTGGGCCCCACTGTCCCACTAGCAAATCCCGTGCGAAGCACGGGTATTTGCTAGTATTATGTTTATTTTACCAATGGTACAATATGAAATTCCGTGCATAAAGGTGCTAAAGAATTAGCCTAACCCAGCGCTAAGCCTTTGGGTAATATATACGAGTAATTCTCCCAAACGGGCAGCATTTGATTTCAGGAGGCCATTTTTAAGAAAAAATAAAATTCATTAATTCTCGGTGTACATATAGCAGGGAATATCAGCATAATGCAGGTGAAGTTTGGGAAGGCTGGGGCCAATATTTCGATTCCTACACCTATGATTCAGATACCTATATTTTCGCCTTATTTCGACCTCATTAAACCTGATTAAGATTTAGAGTAAAAATAAGTTTTATTACTCACTAATTCGTCTAGCAAAATTAAATGAAAATTCAAAGCTAGAGAATGGATGTTGGCTTCCAATATCCCCCCCCCCCCGCCCCCTGTATTACCTTTTCAGAAACTCATCGTTTTTAGCGTTTTCCGATGTAATGCAGCCGTCACAGCCAACTAGAGGTATATCACTGCATTCAGCTTGATAGGTTGATGAACGGCGATAGAAATTTATATCAACAAGAAAATACTTGGAAAAATCGCTGTTAATCCTAGAGTTTCTACAACCTTCATAATGTTTAAATGAACCTTTTGTAGTGAATACGGTTTTAAATAGATCCGAGATAATTGGTCTGACTGGGTGTTGCTATAATTGGGTGCACGCGCCTCAACTGAACGCGCTCCCGGCTCAGAAATGGCCTTTCGGATTCCCGCCTTTTCTTACTTGGACAGAGTTCCAGTAAACCATTATCAAAGGTCAAAACTTACTTATCAAAACTTAAATCTAGTCAACTCTTTTACCATAATGTGTCTTAGAGTGCTTCCGGATGCTCCGGTAAGACTCCGTGTTGTTTCACTGTGTTACTCCTATGTAAAACCATGTTAACTGTTAGACTCTCAACACCTGCAATGATCGTGTACCATAATTGCCACTTGTCCTCTGAGGCCAATACCTGGTCACATCTGTTGGGTCCGATAAGCACTATCGGACATGGTTTGTGTGGAGAATAAAGCCCGTGATACTTAAAGAGCTGTGTGTCTGGTCTTCTTTCCCTTCGCGAGAATAGATACCGTATATACCCGTGTATAAGCCCCGGCTTATATTAATTTCAAATGGTGATTTGACCCGGCTTATATTCGGGGCCCGGCTTATATTCGGGGCCCGGCTTATATTACAATAACTGAAAACAGTAGATTTACCTGAAACACATTTGTATTATTACCTTTAATTATTGCTCTGGTTTTCATGTTTTAGACTTCAATTTAACAAAACAAATACTAGAATCGATCAACAACAACTGACTTCTCTTATTTAAAGTATCATTTATTATCCACTAAGAACTTGTTCTGGCCTTAGATCTAATATTACTCTAAGTTCTGGCTGATTTCTTCAGTATTAATCCTCCTGAGAAGAAACCAGGCCCTCCATCTTTCCATCCAGTTCCAGGCACCCGGCTTATAAACGGGGCCCGGCTTATATTAACGTTATGACGTGCTGAACCCCCGGCTTATAAACGGGGTGGGCTTATATTCGGGGTCCGGCTTATACACGGGTATATACGGTATATCGAACTTGGGTAGTGTGAGACGGAAAAACACTACAATTGGTGCCGTAAACCAGTTTCTGGCCGCAGACCTTGTTGATAGTGTGACTGTTGTTTCTTGATGAAACAGGACTGCGTTGTGCAAAGATTTGGAGATTGGCTGGTAGACCCGACCAAATGGCTGTAGCAGCGGATGGTGCCGTTGCCCCTCTGGGCACGGAGTCTCTGCCAAAAGTCAGTGTGGTCAAGTCTCCGGCGAAGACTACTATGGTCAAGCCTTCGAAATTGTCTATAGTTGCGGATACCTTTGGTCCTCCGATGAAAGGACTATTGGGTACCCGTAAGGAAACGGTAACCTGTAAGGATGAGGGAACTTTTGCTTATGAGGGCGATGGTTCTGTGCACCGGGTAGATGTTGGAGCAGGTAGTGCTTTCAATAAGTGGCGTTGGTCGCCGGATAACTTGACTGAGGATGAACTCTGTAACGAATTCCGGAAGATGCGTTCCGACTTTAAAGCTCATAGAAGTGCTGCCGAGGATTTGCATGCGCGTTGGGCAGACGTTACACAGCAGAATGCAACCCTTCGGGGAGTTATACATGATGCTGTTTACGGACCGCCTCCGCCGGTAACGGTGGAAGATCGTGTTTCGGAGGATGGGACGGATGAAACGCCCCCGCCGGACACTTCGCAGGGTGAGGATTTGCTTGGTATGTTGTTGAAAGTCAAAACTGCATACACACCCAAAGCTCCAGTGACGTCAACTTTTGCTGATCCGAAGTTGTCATTTGCACCAATGATGGATGATCCGTCCATTGTTGCAGCTAAAGGGCCGGAGGATGTAGACAGGCATGTTACATTCTCAAAGCAGGCGCAAGCTTCATCTTCCCCGAAAGGGAATGCAAATGATGGTTCGTTTTTGACCGGCAAAATTATTACCCCGCGGACGGAACAGAGTGTTATCCAGTACTAAAACCCGGAAGAAGCCTTCCGGAGGTGATAGTGACTCAGATGACTCTGATGATGACTGTGGGAAGGATTCTCGATCTAGTAGGTCCCGTCGGAAAGATCGTTCTCTTGTCCAAGGTCTTGAGTATACAGGACTGGATGAGTCGGATGAAGATTTTGATTGCAAACAGTCTTCGACCCGAGAGAGTAATGCTCCGAAAGTATCCGTACCCAGGTTGTGGGATGGTGTTATTTCGTGGAGGATATACTTGGCGGAAATGAAAGTAATTGCTACCGCGCACAACTGGAGCCCCGAACAGTTGTTATGACAGTTGATCTGTGGTTCTAGGAGGCAACTGGCGGAAATGGGAGATTTGCCGAAGAATTTGACTCTTGTACAGTTTGTCGACCATATGGAAGCAAACTTTGGCGAGAAGTCTAGACCTAGAAAGCAGGCAGAACTGTAGTTTGTCTGCCTTACCAAAGGTGGCAGACAGATGGGTAGACGCGCATGCGCGGCTCAACCAGTTCAACTCGCTTCGCTAAGTTGATCAGCTCGCTGCTTGAGAAGCTCGCGGATTTTCCTTGATATTTCCTATGTGGAATCTCTCTCAGCAACGATTAATAGTTAGCAACTAAATTTCACGTTTACTAGGACTTGGGACTACAGCATTTCGATCGGAAAAGCTCTGAACGCCTAGTATTTGAAGTCTTCCATCAGCAGACTGACCGACGCGGTACTCCAGGGTGTCCGCCATCTTGCTGACCACGAGGGACAGCGTCCCTCCAGCTTCCTCCGTGACAGTTATGTCTGGTAAGGAAAACGATTCCCAGAAGGAGGATGGAAAAGGCAAACCTGAAGCCTCCACTTCCACCGGGACTACCAATGGAGACAAGTCTCCAGGACAAGGACAAGGACAAGGATTAACATTCTCAGAGCTGAAGGCGGAATTAATCGACGACATTAAGGCCGCCATCTTTTTTTTGTTGTTTTTACAAAAGACTTTATTTACTGTAACCTGCCGTCTGGGCTTCTACAATTCTAAGACATGTGTGCATAATATGGTAGTTAGGAAGAATAAAATTTCAGCCTTTCAGCACCTCAATGTATTCTGTGATACCTTCGGCTACACGCCGCCATATTTTTTTTTCCTCACCACTAATTTTCTTAAAATCGAAGGCATATATAACAACATTACATCTCATACGAAGTTCATACATTGTGGCCAAGATGTCAATGTTACCTTTGGCAAACAACTTCTGTCTATATATAAATGATTTTACCTGGAGAATAATCCAGTTTATTATTTTGGAATTTAAATTCGTGACATCGACTCCAAAAATAATCTCAATGGGTCTTATGACTATATATCTTCCTTTTCGATTAAATATCCTTTTTCCACTGTTATCTGTATTTAAATAGCCACACTCATAGATCCATCTTAGTATCAACCCAGAGCTTGCCAAGTTCACGGACGCCGCACTGGTAAAGAACTTTGCTCTGGACGATATTAAGGAGATTAAACTCAGATATCCGAAACCTGACAATCTGGAAAACTTGTCTGTCCCTGGCATTGAGAAACCAATTTGGGAGAACATTGCTAAGGGAGCAGAGAATAAGGACTCCCTTCGCCAGAAACACCAGGAAACTTTTATAAAGTTGATTACTGTGATTACGCTGGCTACCGAGGATATCACTAATGAGTTTATTCGTGTGAGGAACGAGGAATGTGCGGGCAAAGCGCCCTCTACTTCAGCAGCATGGCTCAAATCTACGTTGGGCACCATGCACGATGCTATTCGTTTGGCGTGTTACCACAACACGGAGGACATCACCAAACGCAGGAGGAAGGACTTGGAAAACTTCCTCCCAGAAAAGTTTCGCTCTTTGGCTTCAGACTTTGTACGATTTCCCCCTACCCCCACTCACTTGTTGGGGCATGACCTCGAGGAGGCCATAAGGAAGATAGAGACCACGAACAAGCTCTCAACTAAACTCTCCTCCCAACAACAACAGCCTCCAAAAAACGGGGGCAAGGGTCGGGGAAACCGACCCTACAACAACAACAATGACAACAACTTGGAAAACAAAGTTACCAGAAGCAAGGCCAGAACTCGCAAAACAAGTCATCCGGGAACCAGTCATCAAGCAACCGGTCCCAAAAAGACAACAAGAAATAAAGGTAAAGTCAATTCCCTTCAAACCAGGAAACCTTCAATATTTTGTTGAGCAGTGGAGGAGCTTAACCTCCGACCCCTTCATTCTGGACTGTATACAGGGAGTGAAACTGGATTTCATCTCCACTCCATTTCAGACTACCGTCCCCAAACCGTATAGGTTTGCTAAGGACATTGAGAATGCTTTGGACCTTGAAGTGTTAAAACTAAGGGGTGGTCACTAAAACTCCTTACCACTCTGCTCTATTTGTGTCTAATATTTTCTCCAGGCCATAACCAAATGGGAAAATAAGACTTATTATTGATCTCACTATTGTCAATACCTACATCAAATACTTACACTTTGTTATACCGTGCGGGAGCTATGCTCCGCCCCCAAGTGCCAATCAAGTGTAGGCACTCCCTGGAGTACCAGCCCTCCTGGCTGGAGTATGTACGACTCACACTTCTGATTATTAAACAGTCTACTATAAACTATCATTGCCTTTACATCGTTATATATATACATCCTCTAGTGGACTCCCCTATCTCTTCACATACTTATATGCTATTCTAGATATAATATTGGTGGAGGAACCGAGTGCGAATCGGTATTTAATCACAGATAGCGGTTTTATATATGGCTTCTGAGAGTTTTCTGGATAGTTTGAAATCAACAGTGAGGAGTTTTACAACGTTTGGGAAATCGGATTCCCAGAGACGGTTGGAGTACGGGGGACAAGTAAAGGAGGAAGAAGAGAGCCTGAGTGGGAACTCTACTATCCTATACGGGGATAGTGGGGAACAGGCATTCTTCACACCACAAAAGGATCGTGGATTACCTTTGGATGATTTAAGTGATATAGAACATATTAATGTTGCAAAGAACATTGGTGAAATACCACGGTGGAACGAAATGTTGAATGAGGACTTAAATTGGCCAAGCCCTCCACAGACGGATGCATATGGAAAATTGAGAGGAGAGAGCATAGTAAAAAATTCTCCTAGAAGGTCTATGGAAAGGGACTCTGTTTTAACGAATGCATTTGGGGAGAGAGCAGCTACAATATTTACCGAGGAGGCTAGAGCTCAGGTGTCACCGGCACAACGCTGGGGAGTAGCTCGTACAGGCGGTATTGGTGAGAAATGTTCCTCACCGGACTACAATAGAGGATCGAGATATGATCAGCACAATCGGGCTCTGGAGGTGAATACCAGTAGAATCAGCCAAGACTTGCCTCCGGTGTCGGTGAAACCAACACCAGTTCAACAGCGTATAACGATACAGTCGAGAAAAATGGATCAGCAATTGATGCAACAACAACAACTGCAGGCTCAACAACAGCATCAGTGGCAACAGCAATATGTACAACAACAGTCACAACAGCAGTATGTGCAACAACCGCAACAACAGGTACAACAACAGCAACCGCAGCAAACAAATTCTCAACATAACAATGGGGCCACGAGTGGGAATTACTACAGTTACATGGGTAATTTCGGTAAAAGATCTCCACAGTCGATATATACGCCTAGACAACAGTTAGGTCCATATGCTAACGTTAATATGGGACAGGGAGACCCAAGGTTCAATTATCCTGCTCCAAATATGAATCCTAGTCCGTAGCAGCAATTGATAACTCCAGTGCAGCAGGCTGGACATACAAATGATAGCATGGCTTTCATGATGCAGGAACTAAAACAAATGCGGATGGATACCTTTCAATTCATGACGGGTATGTTGGATACAAAGAAGGAAGAGAGGAGAGAGGATTGGAGAGAAGAGAAAAAGGACAGGCTGCCGGGGCATGTAATAAAGAATTTTATGAAGCCACCGGTGGTGTTTGACGAACCAACAGTGTCAAGGTCAGCGGTTAGGTTTATGGAAGAATATGTAGACTATGCGCTGAAGAATGATCTACCTGAGAACATGTGGTTGGACGGCTTTAAAGCCTTTGTAAAAGAATCAGCATTGGATTTTTACATGAGATTTGTGGATAAGTATTCCACGTCCACGCCTTTCAGCACTTTCAAGCAGGAGTTTTTGATTAAGTTCCAGGATATGTCAATCGAGGAAATGATGAAAAACTATAATTACAGAGAGAAAGAGCCTTCTAAAACAACGAAGGAATTCTGTAGAGAAATGTCACGATTGCTGGAGAGATCTAGCTTGAGTGAGAAGGAGCAAGCGGAAATTCTAATTGGGAAATTAGATGCGAACTTAAGGATGTGTGTAGCGGCGGAGAGACCGCAGACGGTGGCAGCAGTGACCGACGCCGCTGTAAAATATGAGGCTGTAATAAAAGCCAAGTCTAGTACATCAACAGGAGAGAATAAGGCTGAAGTCTTATATGTGGATGACAACGAAAGGAAATCCAGAAAGGATTACAGCAGGAAGTACGATACATATAAGGGTAAGCAAGAGGAGAATAAAGGCGAGTGGAAAAAGAAATACTACAAGTCTGATGGATATAAGAGCAAATCACCACATGAGAAGAAGAAGTTTGATTCAGGGAGTTACTCTAAAGAGGGATCTGTCGAGCGACACAGATCTTCTTCAAACGGCAAATATGACCAAGAGACCTTGTACTATAAGGGCAAGGATGGACAGTTCTATCCCAAATCTAATTGGAAAAAGAAATTCTACAAGAAGGAGGTGAACGAGATTTGTCTAGAAGGTAGTGACAGTGACAGTGATACTTCAAGTACTATCTCAAAAAACGAGGAGGAAGGTCAGGAAGCGCTCCTGGCCGACTCAATGAGCTTGATCCAGCACATCAGAGAGGACAGCTTATAAAAAGAGTGAGTAAACCTTTCAAATACGACCCTGACAGAACAAAATTTTCAATTTTAGAAATGAGCAAAAGCACGAGGGCTGGCAAGAAAATGAATGTGATTAAATTATGTAACGGTTCGGCCGGGATTAGAGCGGAAAATTATGTACTGCCAGCTCTGGTGGATACGGGTGCCTCGGTGTCATGTGTCAGCCGTCAGTTTGCACGAACTTTGTTAGCAAGGAATCCAAAGATTCCAGTGGAAAGAACATATCTGAAATTATACATGGCTGGCGGAGACTATCGAGTTGCTCGGAGAGTAATCAAAATTCATTTGGAAATGTCAGGGGAAGTGTATAGCATGTGGTTTCACGTGGTACCCGGTTTGCGAAGATCTATGATAATTGGGGTAGATATGTTGGAGAAATACAATGCGTGTATTAGGTTTGCCAATAAAAGTCAAAAGGTTTTCGTGATTAGGACGGAAAAGGGTCATAGATTGGGGCCAAGATCTGAGAATTTATTTTCAGCAAAGGTTTGTGGAATAGTAGATTTGAAAGGTAAAGTGGGTGTTGTAGAGAACATGCATAGAAAGACTGTCGTTCCATTTCTGGCCCAAAGGATAGCTGTTAGACCAGGAAAAAAGAATCGTATTCCAATAGTGTTAGCTAATCCTACCGACGAGGCTTACACAGTGAGTAGGGGGAGCATATTGGGCATTTTTGTGTTGCAAAATGAAAGTGATTTCGTGCAGTTGGGAAGCAGTGTGGCGGAAGTATCATGTAAACTACCATCGGTGGTGGGTGAGGTAAACGCCATGCGGCCTGATAACTTCGTGAGAATGTCTGGGGAATATAAGGTTTCTGAAAAGCTAGGAGCTGCACAGAGGGAAGATTTACTGAGAATTCTTAATAAGAATGTGGAGGTTTTTCAGAAAGAGGGAGCCCCAATGCAACATAGGGTCGGTATAGAGCATGAGATAGAATTGAAGGATGGATATAAGCCAGTAAGCAAGATGCCATATCGACTGAACCCAGCTATGAGAAAGATCATGAAAGACATGTTGGAAGAACAGGTAAGGGCAGGGATTATAGAAAGGACGGATGGAAAGAGTGAATTTTGTAGTCCAGCATTTCTTGTTCAAAAACCTGGATCTCGAAGAGAAGGGAAAACTCAGTACAGAATGGTCACAGATTTTAGGTCAGTAAATGAGAACGTGAAAAATCAAAGTAGAAGTTTCCCTAGGGCAGATGAAGTGATAGAAAGGGTAGGATCGTTGAAGGGTCTTTTCTTCTCTAAGGTGGATGCTCATGCAGGTTTTCATCAAATTAAATTAAAGAAGGAACACAGACATATTACAGCGTTTAATACAATGGAAGGCATTTTCCAGTACAGGGCGATGCCAATGGGGTTAAAGACCTCGCGCAAAGCGTTCCATGGAATAGTGGAGGGCATCTTGAAGAATATCCCAAATGCATGTTGTTATGTGGATGATGTCATTTTAGCTTCCAGAAGCTGGGATGAGCATGTGAGGGATTTGGATATCATGTTGGGGAGACTGAGAAAATCAGGAATTAGCCTCAAAAAGGAGAAATGTTATTTTGGCATGGAATCGGTGGGATTCTTGGGATTCGTGATAAATAGACATGGGGTACAGCCAGACCCTGTGAAGGTAGATGCTATAAAGACGTTTCCCAGGCCCAGGACAGTGAAAGAAGTAAAGGGCTTCTGTGGCCTTGCGAATTATTACAGAACATTCATACCTGATTACAGCCATAACATGGTCCCTTTATACAAGTTGACATGAAATGATGTGCCATTCGTGTGGAATGAGCAATGCCAGGTGGCGTTTGACAGAATAAAGAATTCGATTTGTGCCGATGTTATCTTGCCTCATCCAGATTATGAGAAGGATTTCTATATTGCCTGTGATGCAAGCGGCATTGCAATCGGTGGAACCATTCAACAATTGGATACCAATGGTATGTTGCGACCTTTGGCCTTTGTAGGTCGGGCATTGACAAAACCTGAGGTCAATTACAGCACGACAGATCGTGAATTATTGGCGGTACGTTATTGTTTGGATAGATTCAGACACTATGTGATTGGAAGGAAATTTTATATTTACACTGATCATGCTGCTTTGCTCATATTGAACGGTAAAAAGAAACTGAGTGGTAGAATGGCCAGATGGCTTGATTTCTTTCAGGAATTCGACTATACCATGCTCCATATTAAGGGGCGTTTAAATATTGTGCCAGATTTGCTATCTCGAAGATCATATCCCAGTAAGACCGAAAAGGGGGCAAAGGGTGAATGCTCCAAACGAGATGAGGTACAGAAGAAGGTATGTTTCAATCAGGTACATGCAATAAAGTTTTTTGAAGAGGAAGTACTGCATACCTATCCACTGAGAGTGTTCAGACCAAGGTCCATTCTGAAAAGGAATTCAGAGATCAGAGAGGGGCAGGCAGTAGGAGGTAATGGCGAGATTTCCAGGGGCAAGGTGGAATTAGAATCTACATGTGGGAGTCAGTTAATGGCGGTAGAGACACGTGCCACTACACGCCAGGACACTGACAGGTCACACGAGCAGAAGGAGATGGCTAGGGCACAGTTAGCAGATAAGAGAAAGAAGCGAGCGGCTCGAGCGGCGAGGCCAAAGAGAGCTGGGCGTCTAGCTGTGAAATTGCCTGAAATCAGAGGCGGTGATAAAAGACGTACAGCGGCGCGGAGAAGGAGCTTGGCATGTCACACGCCACGACCCGAGGGTTGCCTATTTCCTGAGGAATTAACTGGGGGAGATCCAGTTACTTTTAGGGACATGAAAAAATCCCAGGGGGAGGACCCATTCTGTGGGGCAATGCTTAAATTCATTGGATCTGGAATTTTGCCAGAGAGTAATGAGGAAGCCAGAAAAATTCTTCTGACTCAGGATCAGTTCTACACGAAGGACGGCCGGTTGTGCCGCATACCAGGGAAATTGAGATACAACCAGGTGCATCAGGTGTATCAGATAGTAATTCCAAAGTGTCTGGTACAGAAATTCCTTGAGAGAATTCATTGTGGGTTATTGGGGGCCCATGCAGGGATTACTCGAATGATGCGGATAATTGCTACTAGGTTTTATTGACCCACGGTGAGAGCAGATGTGGAAAGATATGTGCTCACATGTCACATTTGCCTCAGTACGAAGAAAAAGAATCGTACAATACGATTGCCAATGACGGTAAGAGATAGCGCTCCATATCCCTTTTCATGCCTCATGATTGATACCATTGGGAAAATATCTACAACCAAGCGGGGGGCTAGGTATATACAAACAGTGATAGATATGAGCACGAGGTACGTTATTGCTTGGGCTACAGATAGAATAGACAGTGCAACCTTCAGGGACGAGTTCTTTGAGAAAGTCATATGCATTGTTGGCTGTCCAAGCAGGATTTATTCTGATAACGGCACCACGTTTTCTGGGTGTAATTTTGTAAATTTTTGTTCAAAATTTGGGATAGAACAAGTGTTCTCCAGCCCCTATAGGCCTCAATCGAATGGATTGATCGAGCGTACGAATAGACGCTTGGTAGAAAGGCTCAGAACATTTACAATAAAGAACCCCGAAACATGGGATATATACATCCCCGGTATAGTACTTGCATTGAATGCCAGTGACAGCTATTCGCTGGGGTACTCGGCTTTCATGCTGGTATTTGGGAAGAACTGTGTTCTTCCAGCCGAGGCCAACCTGAGAGATGTCAGGGATTCCATCAAACCAATTATAGAGCATTTGTTGGAGGCCGATGGTGTCAGGGAATTTCTTGGCACGGAGGCAGAGGTCAAACTCAAGCAGGTGCAAGAGAAGATGAAGAAGAGACATGACAGATCTACATACCCAGACAAAATAGAGGCTGGGATGGTGGTATATTCGAAGGTACAGAATCATACCAGGAATGCAGTGAGCAATAAATTAAAAATTGTCTACAATGGTCCTTTTCTGGTCTTGTCTAAGCCCTCAAAGTTCACAGCTAGGTTAAGAAGGCTAGACAACGGCAAGGCGGTGAAAAGACCAGTCCACGTGGCTCACTTGAAAATTGTAAATAAAGATTACACCAATGACTTTTTGAGAAAATTAGTGGGAGATAAACCCAATTAAAAATTATCAACGCCAAAGCGCTTCCTAAAAAGGATTAGCGCCGATCTATCAGTGGGGAAGGCTAGATTGTAAGTGGCGGTCAGAGGAGTGATATGGGTGTATCACCAAGTAGATGTTGGGGAGTCGCCGTAGCTAACGCTCAAAATATCTGGTCAAAATACTAATAGGTATAAACCAGCCATTCCTCCATTTGTTAACTGCACGGGGAATTTTAAGCAATTCAATAACGAAAGAGAATCCTCATATGGGTGGATACAAAAGGAATTCAGCATTGGTAACGCCTAGACCCGGGTTCAGTGAGGCTCAGTCCAGACAGGATAGGGGCGTGGCTTCTATCAGGTCTCGTGCACTGAACGATGAAGGGTGCCTCGAGAGGAGGTGGGGTCTTGCTATCTGAGAGCCAGCTCTGCGGCGAGTCTTAGGACTGAGTTGCCATAAGCATTCTGGACATAGCAGACGCCAGCGTTGTGTCAATTCCTCCGTCTATATTCGGTAATGACCCCAAGATTTCTCTGTAAGAATAGGGTCTAAGGAGTCTCGAGTAGGGTGCGATCATGGAAGGTTGGATTATCAAGGCGATAGGGATTATCAGGTAAACCGAGAAACCATTTGAGGTGATAGTTTGTAATTTGGTGATTATTTGCCGCAGCTTTACTACCCAGCGTCCTGCTGGTATATCTGTGCTGCTAGTCTGATCGAGTAATTTGCAGCCGAGGCTTTCTCGACAGGAGTAGATTGATAAATGAAATTAGTTCTGCTAAAGAACTGACTCCCCTAGGAGGGTGATGGTCATAGACTGACCAAATAACTTATTGCTTGTTGTAGGTAGAATGATATAGACAAATGAGATAGATGAACAAATAGTTTATTCATTTCATGCAATTGTTTTCAGTTGGATGATGATATCGACAGCCTGGAGCGAGAGAGTAGCACGCCAGTATGTAGGGGTCTATTTTGATCATCAGTCCAAGGTATACGTTGGTGCGGAGCAGAAATCAGTGGTTTTGGAGGTAGCAGTACCACACGTGGCTGAACCAGTGAGACCAGAGGAATGTGTCGCTAACCTCCATGGTATGAATGCGGGGGACTGTGAGGCGATAAATCTGCTACAGAGTGATCTGTATGGATTGGCTGTAGAGCAGTTTGAACGCTGGGACAGTTTAATGACTTCGTTTGTGCAAAATAGGATCAGAAATAAACGGGGTGCGCCTCTTCCTTTTGTAGGAAAGTTGATGAAATCGGTCTTTGGAACTGCCACGGAGTCTGATATAGCGGATTTTTCTGATGCGGTGAGAGTTTTGCTAGATGGATCAGAAATGGCAGAATCGATTGAAGGAACCAGGGACGAGATCTTGATAGGACTAGTACGCAGCAATCACAACCTGTTGCGATTTTCATCGGCTCATGTAGGACAAATGGAGAGGGTGTTGATGAACCTAACTACCACCATAGGTCGTTTGTCTAATGAGAGCAAGAGAGAAGATGTTTCGCTTGCTCGCCAATACAGGGATTCTTTGAGGAAGGTGGCTTACATAGAGACAATGGTCCTGGATATTGTTTCATTAATACAATACGTGCAGAGCATGGCAGAATTAGTAGAAGCCTTGTATGCATTGCAGGTTGGAGAAATCCACAGAGGACTGGTGGACGACAGACAATTGGAGGTAGCACGCCTTATGTTAAACAGGAGTACAGTGAGACAGTTTCCTAAACATAAAACAATCGGAGAACTACGTAGAAGGGGTTCAGTGAAGGCTGTGCTGCTGCAGGAGGCAAAGTTCATAATTGTGATGTCACATTATATAGTGCCTATAGGTGGTCTGGCGGACATATACAGCGTTGGGACAGTCCCTGTGCCACTAAATTCAAATTCGAGTAGTACTAGGGGATATACTGAGATTGTGCTGCGAAACAATTATTTTGTTCTAAATAAAAAGGAAGGATTTTATATGTTACCATCAGGTAGGGAGATTGATTTGTGCTATAACCAGGTAGAGAATATGATGTTATGTACTGGAATGTTTTTGGAACGAGCAATAGAAAGTCACTCATGTTTGTCTGCCATATTTTTTGAGATAAAGGATGCGATTTTGGAGTTATGTCAGTTTCATTCATATTTGGACAGGCCCATTCCTGTGAGTCATTTGTATCTGGGAGAGAACAGACACCTAGTGATTAATGGCGGGCCGACTGCGGTGTTCAATTGTGGGGGATTAAGACCGAGGAAAGTGCGGATTACTTCACACGTAATAATATCTATCCCGTGCAATTGCGTGGCTCATATGGGAAATTTTTCTTTGTCAGTAACCAACAGCGATTGCAATAACGGTACAGCTATACATGTTTCAGTAAGGGCGGCCTTTAACCTGCCTCTGGCTTTAACCTTCAATTTGTCACTGGGAAATATCAGTGTCTCGCAGCTGTTTGACTCACCGGTTAGGATAAATATTCCGTCAGCAGCAGACATACGAAACACTTTGTCTAAGGGTCCTGATACAGTTCTCAAAGAAGGTATAGACTTACACAAAAATTTATTAGATCTGAAGGAAAAAAATAAACGAATGAAAACAGTATGGGAAGATATGCGTACAAAGTTGAGAAATTTGCCTTTTCATCCCACTACCAGTGTTACATTTATGGTTCTGACTGTTGTGAATACTGTGGCATGTTTATATCTATTGTGTAAGTTGCATAGAGTGACAAGTTTGTTTCCATTCCTGGGTAACGGAGTAAGTGCCATGTCAGTGAATGTAAGTGGGTTGTCTAGAGAGGTGGTGGAGCTAGACGCCATGCTAGATGAGTCTAGGCGAAATACTAGTGAGCTACTCTCTATAGAGAGCGCGGTGGTATTGATACTGGTACTGGTGGTCATGTATGCATCACAGGGTTGGATTAGATTTCTATGGAAGACAGCTGCAGACTGGTGTGGAGGCAGATACATACACAGGGAAGCTCCTTCATTTCATTTAAGACTCCAGTCGGGGAGAAACTTGTATGATTTTGAGATGATAAAAACAATTTTTGAAAGGAATGCGGTGGCAAAAGCACAGGCTCCTAGACTACGGAGCACCGAATTGGTGAAGAATTTTTTTAGGATAAGTGGTACACTACTATTAAGATGGGATGATGATTTGCGAGTTCCGATACAGGGAAGAACATACAGTGTTACACTACCGGAGGTGGTGCGAGTGCCGTATGGGTATTTGTCTAGACTGGCAGAGGATCTGCATAGGAATGCAAATGTGTGGATAATATCATGGAAGCCTGTCAAGGGGAGTAATATTCAGGTACTGGGAAGAACAGAGAGTCCAGGTAAAAGCAGCGAGTTAGGGCATAGTAAGGGGGTAGAGAAGTCACCCACTAAGCCAAAAAGGTTAGCAGGAAAGGTAAATGCAGCATTTCTGGACCATCAGGAGCCCTCTGGTTCTGTCGTGAAAAGTAATTCTGTGGAAGATAAGGAGAGATTCGAAGGCTGGGCTAGATGTTTTGAGGGTATGGAGAGAGCTATGGAGGAGTTTGAAGCAAATAGGACTCCAGAAGTAGAGAGGAAGAAGTTTGAAATGTTGACCAAATGTTTCAGAAACATGGAACAAACCATGGAGGAATTGTCTAGAGAAAATCAGACTAGATTAGGTGCCCTGGAAGCAGATAGGGTTCAGGATGAGAGGAATGCATCATTTGGTGACATGGAGACACAGCTGTGTTAGACACGGGGGTAGTCGGTAGAAAGTAACGGGGCGGCAAACCTTAGTGTGTGTTGTATGCGTGAAATGAAACCGGGTGCCGCTGATCAAATTTATACACTTGTATTTGAATTGGTTTGCGTTCTGCGGGTTTAATTCTCAAAGCAGTTCGGTCATTTGTATTTTATTGCATTGATTTGTCTCTAGATGGTGTGTTCATATTTGATAATCATGTTTGTTTAAGTACACATTGTAATTCTTTGAAGGAAAATGTTATCACACAGTAGCAGAGTAAGTATAACGTGTCAAGCTTGCGGTATCAGATGGTCAACAGGTGGACCTACTTAGCGGTGGCAGGCATGGAATGCGATAGTCCTGCGGTGGTGATAATGAATGTAAACATTGATTTAAGCTGTCGGTTAATGTATTACAGTGCGGTGTGTTGTGGTAGAATGTGTTTTTCTTGTTTATATTTTATTTAGTTTCTAGGCACTTGTGTTATTAGGTGCTGCGGCTGAGTATAACTGACGATCTCAGATATAGTACATGATTTTGTGTATAGCGTTATAGTTAAATACAGTATTTGTGAACTCTTTTGGTTGCAAATCAATTATAAGACAATAGTAGATGGATAGAATTATTTTTGTGTTTAGTTCTCATACTTATGGCAAATGTTTACGATTGTCAACCTGGTATTTGGATGGGAATTGACCACAGGATGTGTTTGGGGCTAGTCCCATGGTGAATATTGATTGTTGAACGAGTTTACCACAAAGAACGACTTATTTTATATCGCAAATATTTAAGATTTTCGTGTTTGTTTTGCAGATTGATTGTATTGACGTTTTCATTGTTTTGATTGCAATTGTATAAATACTTAGAGAAGCTTTGTTTCCGGGTAAGATCGGATTGAGTAGGTCTTGAAGAGACCCTTGGTCTAAACATGAAGCTGCTAAGACCGGAGCACAGCCATTTCAAACAGGCTATGAGTTCGGTCCCCCACAGTAGTGAGGTAGTACAAGATGGAGATTCGTCTTATGTCTCATGGATGTTTATGATTGCATGCATTGTGGTGGGAGTTTATGTAGCAAAAAGGATTTTTGTTTTCCTACGTGATCATTGTTGTTGTCGACTGCCAGTGCCTATCTGCTGTAGATGCGAGGGCGAACGCAAGGTATCCGGCGGTCTGGCCTTGCGATTACAGAGTGGTTCTACAGTAGTAGAGATTGAACTGTTGTCCGTTATTTTTGAGAATAGGATTATGGAAAGGGCTGTCATCCCTAAGCTAATGGGGGTGAGAGTGGAAAGTTCAGGGCTGTTTTGCTCCAAAACAGTGGTGCTCAGGTGGGACGCACCTATCTTGATTAACAAAGGGGATACCGAATTAGTCCTGGACTTACCGGCCACTAGGACCATCTCTGGGGGACAGTTTGACAAGATCGAAAAAATCCTAGACAGTAATGGGCACATGTGGGCAGTGGTCTGTAGGAACTCGGATGGGGTCACGACGACCCTGGGTGTGAATTTGGACTGAAGCAAAGTCGTACGTTAGAAAGCTATTTGTATTGCATTGTGTTAACATGTAACCATGTATTTGTAGTGCGTTAACAATTGTGTGTTAATATAGTGTTTTCTATTAGTGTATAGTCGTGGTTAGTTCACTCCTAGTAGTTAGTCGTGGTTAGTTCACTCCCTGGAGTACCAGCCCTCCTGGCTGGAGTATGTACGACTCACACTTCTGATTATTAAACAGTCTACTATAAACTATCATTGCCTTTACATCGTTATATATATACATCCTCTAGTGGACTCCCCTATCTCTTCACATACTTATATGCTATTCTAGATATAATAACTTTAAGATGGATCATCTTGAAGTTGCTGTAAATATGGTGGCACCTGGGTCAGTTATGGCCTCTATTGACGCATACTATTCCATTCCCCTTCATGAGGACTTCCGGAGATTTGTGTGTTTTCAGTGGAAAGGTTCTTTCTTCCATTTCAACTGTGTACCGTTTGGACTAAGCCCGGCACCAAGGATTTTTACAAAAATCATTTTTTTTTAAAGAAATTTTATTGAGCTGGTTTCAATGCAGATACATAGATAATCTCACAGACTCAAGGGAAAAAGAATTATTAAACAAGTAAACAATATATCTAAACAATATATCTAATATATCTAACAAAAATCATGAAACCTATTTTCTCTACCCGGAGACTCAATGGAGGAAAGGGTTTCTCCTTCATTGATGACTCCTTTATTTGGGCTCCAACACCTAGGGAATGTGAAGCCTCAGCTAAACGCTTAGCTCACTCCCTCTCTAATTTGGGATTTACTATCAATGTGGAAAAGTCTTCCTTCCTTCCTTCCTTCCTTCCTAAAACAGAAATGACTTTCTTAGGCTATGTGATTAATTCTGTCTCCATGTGTGTGTACCCCCCAGAGGACAAAATCAATAATACTATGGAGAAAATTGATAATGTCTTGTATAACAACAACTGGTTCTCCATCAGATCAATAGCCGCTCTCACTGGAACCTTGGTGGACCTCACCAAGGGAGTAGACTATGGCCTGGCCCATTACAAATCTCTAGAAAGAAATAAGTTCTGGGCCCTACTGCGCAGTGAGGGGGATTTCTCCAAACCCATGCGCATCTCACCAAAAGCAAGGGAAGAGCTTTGGTGGTGGCGAAACCAACTCCCATCGGGAGTCAGAAAAATCAGACATATTTCCCCTGATATCGAGATTTTCACAGACGCCTCACTCATCGGGTGGGGCTGTTTCTGTGAGAAAGGCAGGACTGGTGGTAGATGGCTTCCATAGGAAGCCGATCTCCACATCAATGCTTTGGAACTTAAAGCAATTCTCCTAGCCTTACTCTCTCTTTATCGCCACTCAGAGAACACCTCCTTCTTCATCAGATCTGACAACACCACCGCTGTGGCGTATGTCAGGAAACAAGGAGGAACTCGCTCTACCACCTGTGACTCCATTGCCAAAGAAATTTGGGCATGGGCTGAGGAACGTAATAACTGGATCTCAGCATGTCACATTCCAGGGGTAGACAATGTAGAAGCAGACTATGAAAGTCGCCACTTCACTGAAGACACAGAATGGTCCATCCATCCTTGTATCTTTAACAAAATTAAAAACTATTTCGGTTCCCCCGACATAGACCTTTTTGCTTCACGCATAAACCACCAGGTGTCACCATACGCAAGCTGGAGGCCCGATCCTCAGGCCTCTTTCACTGATGCTTTTTCTGTTAACTGGAACAAATTCTCACTCCCTTATTAGTTCCCTCCTTTCAGGATCATAGATCGGTGCTTACGGAAGATTCACAAAGACCAGTGCAACGGAATCCTAGTAGTACCAGACTGGCCCGGACAACCTTGGCACAGTATTGTCGCGTCCAGGGCAACAAAATGCCTCTTCATCAGAGAAGACAACACCCTTCTCCCTCTGTTTCCTCAAGACAACCTCCCACCTCATCTTCCATCGTGCCACTTGGTCGTGGCAAACTTTTAGTAGACAAAGTGAATTCCTTGAATCTACCAAAAGCAGTTGCCATTCATTACCTAAATTCCTGGCGACCAAAGACTAGAACAGCTTATCGCATGTATCATAGGAAGTCGAAGGTGTTCTGTTACTTGAAGGGGAAACCTTTGCTAACTACAGACCTCATGTTAGGCCTACAGTTCTTAGTTGAACTATATGACAGTGGAGCAGCCTACAGCTCTCTCAATGTGGCCAGATCGGCCATATCAGCCATCATGGACAAGATCCAAGGATGCACCTTTGGCAGCAACCCCATTACTATTAGAGTATTGTATTGTATTGTAAAACATTTATTATTGACCGTGGTCACGATAAGGGGGCACTTCTCCGACCTTGGGAGGTTTGCCAGCCCTCTTTAAGTTCTTACAGAGTTGAATGGCTGCGAACAATTCCACTTTCGTCTCCGACGAAAGTGGCACACAGCAAACTATGTATAGGTAATTACGGTTTTAATTCTTTCGACGTTGGAAATGTCTTAAATGTTAAATTAAATTTGATAGAATCTGATAATCAGTTAAGTATTCATCATTTCAGCTTGTTTTATATATCATAAGTAACAAATAACATGTTCAGTCAATAGTGAGTTATAATATCAAATATCAGGTACATAGTCTGATAAACAGTTAAGTATACAAATCAACGTAGTTTGTATGTTATAAATAACACATAGCGATATCGGTCAGTAGTGAGTTGTAGAAAAATATCAAATATCTGGTTACAAATTCAAATTCATATGCATCAGTGATTACTTGAGACAGTTATACAATAATAATGTGCCAGGTCAATGGTAAATTGTGTTATCGAATATCATATTACAAATATAGTTTACACTGGTGTTTTTGGTGATGATTATACATAAATTAATCTATAAAGTTTTGGTCTTCCCAGATGGGGTTGTGCCTTACATGTAATTTGAAAGCCTGAGGATCTACTAGTCGATGTGCCACCGTTTGCAACTTGTTCCAGGAGAAAGTAATACGGTTTAATAAAGATTTCCTTATCTGTTCGTTCTTAGGTGTTATCTGTTTTAGTACTTTCCGACCTTCAGCGAAGTTTCTTGTGTTTAATAATTTTAAATCAATATTCCTGGGGTTTTTTGCTAAACGATGTCCTGCCTGTAATAGGTGCAAACGGCGGCGATGTTTTAATGGAAGGATTCTATTGTCAATATGTAGTTGCTCGACATTTGTCCTAGGTGGGAGTTTGAATATAACCCTGAGTATTTTATTTTGAACGATTTGCAATCGGTTGGTGCCTGAAGTAACGTGCGAGTCATGAAGTAAGTCGGTTTGGTCAATCAAAGGGAGAACCATGACCTTATATATAAGTAATAAGGTTTTTATGGGTAGCTTATCTCTCAGTTTAGCAAGCTGCCAACTTTTATAGTTTAATATGTTAGTTAAATTTTTCACTAGTATTTTAAATTTCAGAGCTTTATCAATAATGATACCCAGGTACTTGTATTCGTTGACCTCTTCGAGGCTACTCCCATCGAGGGTTAGTACATTTCTTGGTTCCAGATATGCTTGGTCTTTTTCCCACCTCGACCTCAGAATGTTTTGACTAAAAGAAGTTTGCACCTTGGTTTTCCCTAAGTTGAGTGAAATCTTACTTTTTTTACACCAATAGTTTAGTGAGTCTAGGTCGGTTTGTAATTTATTAGTTGATTCTTGTATTGATTGTCCTGTGGCGTAAACTATGGTGTCATCAGCGAACATTTGTATGTTCGAATTTTGAATAAATTTTGGGAGGGAATTAATATAAATAATGAAGAGGAGTGGTCCCAGGGTGGTTCCTTGGGGTACCCCACAAGTTACCGGGAGACTATCCGACTTGATCTTGTTCACCGTCACTGACTGGTGTCTATTTGTTAGATAGTTTCTGAACCACTCCAGTTCCTTTCCTCGAATACCTGAGCAAGATAATTTTGAAAGCAGATTGATATGATTTACGGTATCAAACGCTTTTCTGAGGTCGAGGTAGGCAGCCCTAACAACCAAACCATCATTAAGAGCGGCATAAACAGTATTCAAATAATTCACCATTGCATCTTGGGTTGAGTGCCCAGATCTGAATCCATACTGAGATTCATACAAAATATTGTTATTTTCTAAGTGAGAAGTTACTTGTTGATGGAAAATTTTTTCTAATATTTTGGCAGGTAATAATATTGTAGAAATCGGCCTGTAATTACTTGGATTTGTAGTACATCCAGCCTTATATAATGGTGTTACTGCGGCTGTTTTCCAGCTTACAGGTATAATAGCCTTTTCATAAGTCATGTCAACAAGTTTGAGAAATTGGATGGCAAGTATTTTAAGCGATAGCTTCAATAACCATGCTGGAAGGTCCCTTACACCCGACGACTTACTAGAAGGTATAGTGTCAATTATACGTTTAAGATTATTCACTGTGGTGGGTCTATATCTAAATTGGGTTTGCGTTTCTTTTTTTGTTTCTTTTATTATATTATCATACTTTATGTCTTCAGCATTGTCGGGTGTTTGGATCTGGTCAGTGAGTTTATTACCAATGGAGGCGAAAAAGTGGTTAAATGTGTCTGGGACCGCTTCTTTAGGGATTTCTGTATCGTTTTCTTTTAAGATTATATCTTTATAGTGTGGTCGAGTTTTACCATTAATAAGTGGGCCTAAAGTAGTCCAAAGTTTTCTAGGGTTGCTTTTGTTTTGTTCAATTTCGTTTTTTATATAATTGTTTTTTAGGTTTCTTGCTAAATGGTTTGCTCTTCTTCTTAGCTGTTTTGCTTTATCTTGTAGTCCAGAATTTTTGAGCTTCCGCGAAGCTTTAAATAGTTGATCGCTAGATTTCATGAGGTCAAGAAGTTCAGCCGTAATCCACGGTTTTTTCGCTCTCACATTGGTTTTTTCATGAATTGGACAAGACTTATTAATTGCATTCATTATGGCTTCTAACATATTCTGCCAACAGGTCTCAGGATCTGAGGATTCCAGCAATTTATCCCAGTCATTGGACAGTAGGTCATTGGTTAAAACTTCCTCGCTGAAGCGTCTATAAGACCGACACTTAAAGCTTATCTTTTCATAAGTCTCTTTACATTTCTTTATTATGGCAAATATTGGCTTATGGTCGCTTATGTTGGCGTTAATTGTGCCACACTTTAGTATAAATTTAGAACTTGAGAATAAAAGGTCAATTGTTGTTTGAGTTGTGGTGGTGATTCTAGTGTGTAATGTTATGAACTGCTTCAGCGAAGTATTATTCTCAATTGTTTGTAACTGAGATTTTGCTGGGGAGGAGGAGCTATAGTCTACATTGAGATCTCCAACTAGGACCAGCGTATCACTATTATCTATTTTTTCTAAAATTTCCATAATTACATCGATAGCTTTGGTCAGGTTGCCACTTGGGCTCCTGTAAGTATTGATTATCGTTATGGTTTTATTTTGGTTTTGCTTAATCCTAGTTGTTTGGATTTCGATGTCTACTGAACAATGTTGTACATCATCATTGATTGGCAAAATTTCATATTTATCCGCTACATATGTAATAAGCCCACCTCCAGTTTTTTTCTCCGTTTGTCTATCGTTTCTAAACTGGTTATATCCATCCAGCTTAATCATGTTATCATAGACTCTTTTGTCAAGCCAGGTTTCGTTAATACATATCACCTGTGTTTTAAATTGATCAAACAATGTATCAATCTCTTCAATCTTATTTAAAAAACTTCTCACATTTAAGCTGACTATTTTAAAACCTTTTGTTTCATTGAAACTTACACTATCACTAAGTGATAAATCTACATTACCAACGTTTATATTTGTGTCTCTCGGTGCTGACACTATCTGACTTAATTGGATCAGCAATTTGGCCCAACTCATACCACAACGGTGGTAGTTCTCTATATCATTATAAAATGATCTAGAGAAATTCCTTTTTATATACAGTAGTGTTAATACTTTAGTGAGGTTGTGGGAGCTTTGGGGAAGCAGCCACAGCATTGGGAGAACATACCCATGGTAAACAATAAATGGAATGAACAACTTATGATGGTTTGGACGGAGAGATACGTGAGTAAATTACCTTGGTGTTTTCTTATTACATCAAACGACACCTTAAATTAAAGATTTCTACTCACGATCACATATCTATACTTAATTAAAAGTCATAGAGAATTGTGCGGTTGTGCATCGCAATATCCAGACGGTCGACCATTCGCCCTATCTGCTTGGACTAGTGATCGTAAGCTCTCTCGGTCAAGTGGCAGCCATCGATGTCTAAGCGGCAATAGTAATTCTGCTTGCTTCCTTTAGTATTATTGTGCACGAGATCTGCCAGATATGGGGTGGGGTAGCCTCTCACCTCATTCCTCTGTCTAATAGCGAGATTTACTTCTGTCACGCTTCTGTAATTCAGGAGGATTTGTTGCGTATTGTAGTGTTGCGTATTGTAGGTAGCCAAGTGCATACCTGTTACTGGAGCGAAGATAATATTCGCTTGGCATGGAAATAATGCTTGCTTCGTCCTGGTTTCGACCGTATCCATGTCTGTCTTGTACACTTCAACTGCTTTGTTTATAGTGGGGTGGGCCACTGAAACAATACCGTCTTTTTTCCTGGTTAGGGTACAAAGGCCAGCAGCAAATATAATTGTGCCAGGTCTGACCGAGCGAATGCGATCTTCTGCCATGAAAGACGAGAGCTTCAGGGAAGCCCCCGCGAATGACATAACTTGCAAGTGCAAATAGGGTTGTAGGTAGGGCTTGATTTCACGTATACGTGAATCTCCGACCAGGAAAATGGTAGCCATCTTAGTAGAAAATAAGAATGAATATTATCAGTTCAGTTTAGATGGGTATGCCAGTTCAATTTATGGGAGTATATATATATCGATTCCAAAATGGTTAGTTTTGTTCTAACTTTAGTTCTGTCAAGATTTTACCGAACTCATTTCCTACAACACGTGTGGGGTCGAATCGTTTATCACCGATTCGGAAGCCGGTGCCCCACTTTCTATCTTTGGTCATTTCGAAAAATTTGGTTTGAGGAGTGTTCTTAAGTTTCTGCCCTAGGTCTTTGTTTTGGTGAAATTTCAATCTTACAATACCTTTGAGTAATTCTCGTTCTTTAGTTTGCCAACTTGCTCCCGGTGTAATGTTCGCAGCCTTTCGACCCTGTGGGGACCCAGGTCAGAATAGGTCCTCAGTTCCGCATAACTTCTTGTACAAGGCAAGTGAAATGCGGCGATTCGTTTGCCGTGAATCGCGACCTGTGTCGGTGGAGGACGAGGTCCTGGAGTCTGAGGGGAAAGGTTGCTACGGCTTCCTCCTCCCCAATACGGCTCTTTGGCTCTTACTTCACCTAGACAGGAGGTCCAGGTTGGCCCACCTTGGATCAATCGGCTGGTCATGTCAAGCCCTAGGAAGCATCAAATTTCTAAACATCTTTTCCCAAACTCTCTCGACCAATTAATGCCTATACTTGGCCTACAAACTCCCTAGAAGGCGGTGGCTTGGGCTAATTGAGGGATGCCAAAAATTTAATATTTTGACCATCTCAAGAGTATACCACTCATGTATCCCTGTTGCACATCTGCTGGACATCCGCAGGTCTGTGCATCCCCTTGTAGGACTCTGTGGTGGGTGGGGAGCATGGGTGGTGAAAACCAGATACTCACTATGGGTACCCCTAACAAAAATAAACGACCTCATATGACAGACTCGGATGATTCAGACGCGGAACATGCCCATGGAAATGATTATTGGCCTCGATTTATAATGATATCAAGTGCAGATGATAATAATCTGATAACTAAAGTATCTCCTTTTGGTATTCAAAAAGGTATTGAGGGGATTGCAGGCACTGGAGTTGTTGGAATCAAAAGGCAGAAGGATGGCTATTTGGTTGAATGCTCTAAGAGGCAATCAGCCTTAAACCTCCTTGCTTCCACCTCCCTTGCTAATGTCCAGACCAAAGTATAGGCCCACAGATCCCTCAACTCATCCAAAGGAGTTATAAGGTCCCGAGATCTGTCAGAAGTTACGGAACAAGAGATGGTTGACCACCTCAAGGACCAAGGCCTTACTTATGCCAAAAGAATTATAATCAAGAAAGACGGCAATGAAATTAAGACCAACACCTTCATACTCACCTTCAACCGACCTTCCCCACCGAATAAACTGAAGATAGGTTATTTGTCTGTGGATGTGGATTTATTCATCCCAAACCCACTCCGCTGCTTCAAATGCCAGAAATTTGGCCATGGCAAAAACTTTTGTAATAATAAGGAGACCTGCTTGCGATGTGGAGAAGAGGGACATGACAGTCATGGCTGTCAGAAACCTGAAAGGTGTGTGAACTGTAAAGGTGCACATACTGCTATGTCGAAGCAGTGCCCAACTTGGCAAACAGAAAAAGAAATACAGAGAGTTAAAGCAGTCCACAACATACCCTATCCTGAGGCTAGAAAGAGAGTTCTGGCTAATAGCCCCTTGCCACTTGGCCAAAGCTATGCTGCTGTTGCATCTGGAAGTATGCCAGCCAAAAAAGTAAGGAGTGTTGAGTGCCAAACATCTTTTACCTGGCTCGAGGCTGATAACCCTACTGAAGTTAAAACGAAGAAAGAGGTAATCGCTACACAAACTGAAACAAAGACAAATAATGCTTATCAAGCAACAACTCCAAAGGTCAGTACAGAAAATCCTAAGAAAGCAGAGGCCCCAAAACCATCTGCTACTCCGAATATTAAACAACAACAAAGTAAGAAAGTGACTGATGCTCGCCAAGCATCAACTCCACACCCTGCTAAAAAATTAAAGGTGGGGAAAGGGTCCTCAGGACCCTTGAGTGAGTCTATGGACTCACTTAATGATATGGATGTGGACCACCCCCGGCCCGAAAGGGGGAGAGGTGCCACATCCAAAATAACCATCAACCGGGCTGGGCCACCAAAAGACCCTAAAAAGTCATAGGTATGCCCATCCTCCAATGGAATTGTCGAGGTTTTAGAGCAAACTTTGAAGACCTAAAAATCCTCTCAAGGCTCTACAATCCTGTTGCCTTCTGCCTTCAAGAGACCTTCCTCAGAGAATCTGCTGCCACCTTCAAAGGCTACAACTGTTATCATAGACTTGGCCCTGTTGCAGACCGCGCCTCAGGCGGATCCTCTGTTCTTGTCAGACGTGACCTGTGCCACAGCCAAGTCTATTTAAATACACACCTCCAAGCAATAGCAGTCAGAATTACCCTACATAAATCCCTCACACTCTGTTCACTGTATCTACCACCTAATACAGACCCCACAAAGAAGGAACTTGCTGATTTGGCAAACCAGCTGCCCCCACCCTTCATTATAATGGGTGATTTTAATGCACACAACCCTCTGTGGGGAGATGATAAGCTTGATGGCAGAGGCAAGACTATTGAGAGCTTTATTGAAAATCAGCCCTTATGTCTCTTAAACGATGGCTCCAAGACCTATCTCCACCCTGGGCTTGGTGCCTCCACTGCGATTGACTTGACGCTCACTTCTCCCGATCTGTTGGTAGACCTCTCCTGGCAGGTGCTTGATGACCTCCATGGGAGCGATCACTATCCTATCATTTCCAAGATAGATGCCCCAAATCAAAATCAAAGGGACCCAAAATGGAAACTCACAAAGGCGGATTGGAGTTCTTTTGACTCCCTCTGCAAGGAGAGGCTCCAGATCCCTATTGATGATGAAGCAGCGACCAAGTTCACAGAAACACTAATATCAATTGCAGAAGAGACTGTACCTAAAACCTCGACAAAACCGAAAAACACATCCACCCCGTGGTTTAATGAAACTTGTAAAGAGGCCATAGCCCAACGGAAGAAGGCACTGAGGAAATTCTTCAGGCAACCAACAGCTGAAAATTTGGAAAGCTTTAGAAATAATAGAGCGGCTGCTAGAAAGACCATCAAACTAGCCAAAAGAACCTGCTGGAAAGAATATGTATCCCATGTAACATCAAAGACGCCCTCAAAAGAGGTATGGGACATGATTCGAAAAATCAAAGGAAAGGGACCATCTGTGGGGGTGAGCCACCTCAAACAGGGCAATGTCCTACTCGCTGACATGCCAAGCATTGTTGGCGAGCTGGCCAGGGCCTTTGAGGTTGTTTCCTCTTCTGCTAGTTGTTCCCAAGACTTCCTTAAGATCAAAGAGAAACAGGAGAAATGCCAGCTCAATTTCCAAACCGATAATGCAGAAAGCTACAACAAACCTTTAACTCGAGAGGAATTAGACCACTCTCTGAGGAGGTCACACAATTCAGCCGTTGGACCTGACAGAATCCACTATGAATTCCTAAAACACTTGCCAGAGGGGTGTCTCACACTCCTCCTCCAGATCTTTAATCAAATCTGGGATACTGGTAACATTCCACAGCACTGGAAGGAAGCAACCATCATACCAGTCCCAAAACCAGGCAAAGATCATAGTGATCCATCAAATTACAGGCCCATTGCACTGACAAGTTGCCTTTGTAAAACCATGGAGAGGATAATAAATGACCGTCTTGTCTGGCTACTGGAGTCTGAAAACCTTATTTCAGACTTCCAATGTGGCTTCAGACATGGCAGGAGCACCCTTGACCACCTCACCAAACTCGAAGAAATGGTGAGAAGCTCCTTCATCAAGAAGGAACATGTGGTTGCCGTCTTCTTTGATCTAGAGAAGGCGTATGACACCACATGGAAGCATGGCATCATGAAAGACCTGCACAATATAGGATTAAGGGGTCGTTTGCCCAACTTCATCAGGAACTTCATGTCCAACAGACACTTCAGGGTCCAAGTGGGAGCAACCTTCTCTGACTACCATCCTCAGGAGATGGGAGTTCCCCAGGGTAGCATACTCTCTGTTACCCTGTTTAACATCAGGATGAACAGCATTGTTAATTCCATACCCAGGAACATGACATACAGTTTGTTTGTTGACGACCTGTTAGTGTGCTTTAAAGGCAAGAAAATGAGCGTAATTGAGAGACAACTCCAACTAGCCCTCAATCAGGTACAGAAGTGGGCATCAGCCAATGGTTTCCGGTTTTCTAAATCGAAGACTGGCCATGCACTTCTGCCAGCTCAGGAATGAACACCCTGAACCTGGCCTATACCTGGATGGAAACCCAATCAAGGTGGTCAAGGAAACAAAGTTTCTTGGTCTCACATTAGACAGCAAACTCTCATTTGCACCTCATATCAAGGCACTCAAAAACAAATGCCTAAAGACTATGGACATTATGAAGGTTGTCTCGAGAATGGATTGGGGAATGGACAAAAACACACTCCTACATCTGTATCAAGCCTTAATAAGATCAAAGCTTGATTATGGATGTACCATTTATGGCTCAGCCAGGGAGACCTGGCTAAAGCAGCTAGACACAGTCCACCACCAAGGATTGAGGCTGGCTACTGGCGCCTTTAAAACAACACCAGTGAAGAGCCTCTTGGTTGAATGCAGGGAAGCCTGCCTCGAGAATAGGAGACTTAAGCTGGGACTCCAATATGCAACCAAAATACGGAGCAGCAGACGAAACCCTGCACACAGTGCTATCTTTGGTGAAAACAACAGAGATCTTTTTGATGCCAGACCGACCTACACCAAACCATTTGGTCTGAGATTGAGAACCAGCATTAGAGAACTTGATGCAGATCTCAACATGTTGTCCTTAGTGACTACTCCCAGCATCCCTCCTTGGCTCAGGAAAAAACCTAACATCATTTTTGACCTGACTGCAAGAAAAAAAGGGGATACCTCCCCACTTACATATCTCGAAATCTTTAACAAGGTTAGATCCCACTACTTCAACCATGTGGCTTTTTACACTGATGGCTCCAAAGAGGGCAAGAGGGTATCTTCTGCTGTGTTTGGCCGTACAGCCAGACTGAGCAGTCGGCTTCCAGACCATTGCTCCATCTTCACTGCTGAAGCCAAAGCCATCCTGATGGCTCTTGAGTGTATTGCTGATGCAGACCACAAAGCATGCATCATCTTTAGTGATTCCAAATCTGTCCTGCAGTCTCTTGCCCATCTAAAAACTGACCATCCAACAGTCATGTGCATTCATGACAAATGGAACTCCCTGACAGATGCTGACTATGATATCCAGTTCTGCTGGGTTCCTGGTCATGTCAACATTCCAGGGAATGAGTTTGCTGACAGAGCTGCTAAACAAGCCCTCAATCAAAAAATCACTGTATGTCCATTCCCTCCATCTGACTTGAGGCCCCTCATTAAAACACATACCCAGTCCATTTGGCAAAGTGAATGGGATGAATGTATTGACAACAAACTCCATGAAATACAACCAATGCTTGCAGAACCTATTAAGGCTTCCTTTAACACCAGGCAAGAACAAGTTGTGTTCTCTTGTTGTCTTATTGGACACACCAGACTGACCCATGTCCACCTGGTGAAGCGAGAACCACAGCCTGAATGTATTGCTTGTCAAACCCCACTCACTGTCAAGCATATCCTACTGGAATGTGCAGACTTGCATGATGCCCTGACCTCCTGACCTCAAAACACTTTTTAAAACGGTCAATGGTGATAATGTTATCAATTATCTAAGAACTGCTGGTCTGTTCTCTTTGTTATAGTCTCTTTCATACAAAGCCAAACTTTCGTTATTGCTATATCCATTTTATTCTTTGTTTTATTTGTTTATATTATTTACAGCTGGTCTGTAAACTAAATCACTTTTCTCATCTCATTCCATTTCACTAACTTTCATTGCCATGAATATGACTCCGCATGGATGTCGTCATGGCATTAAGCAACCATTACTCACTCACTCACTCGCAGCCTTTCGTTTGAGAACGTATGGGTCATCTATGTTACCCATTTCTAGTGCGAGTTTCATATTCTGGGGAGTTGGATTATCTTGAGCTTTCGCAATCTGAAAAGCCTGTTCTACAGAGCTATATATCACACCTTTATACCAAAAGTCTTTTTGGAAAAAGTTTGACAGATATACGTGGTCTCCCTGAAACCCTAAAGCATTTACATTGGGATAGATTTGCGTTTTCAGATCGTACGGGGTAGCTCCGCTTGGGAGAAGGTGAAGGTCGTCATAATGGTAAGTTTGATCATTGTGAATCAGGTGATTTGCACGAATGGTTGGTTTCTCAGTAGGTTTCAAAGCAGAGAGGGCCTTACCACATTGGCGTATCAGGGCACTTTTCCTATTGGTCTCATCAGGGATGTCTTTGTTTATCCAAAGATCGTCCATTTGTGCTTGGTCTTTAATTTCTTTTGCCTGTTTCAATATTTGGTCTCTTATATGAACTGTTGTCAGGGTCAAAACAATTGAGCGGGTAAATTTTGGGTTAAACTTTCCTCTCCTGTAAGCATGATCTATGTGGCTTTGGTCAAAGTGATCTACTGTAGGGGCGATTAGATTGAAGAAATAATCGTCAAAATTTTCTCCTTTATTTTCTGGAACTCCTTGGATGATTAGATTTTTATTTCTAATCTTGATATCCAGAAGTTCATTTCTGTGGTCAGCTTCATGTAGCTGATCTTTGAGTTTTGCGTTTGAACGTGCCGATTGGGCCAGCAATCCCTCAAAGTTGGTTTGTTTGCGCCCGAAGTCTCCGATTTTTCTGTTAGCTTCGTTCAATTCGGTCGGTAAAGCTTGAGCTTTTGTGTTTATATCATCTTTCATTTCTCAGATGTGGGTGTCCCAAGCAAGTTTCTCTTTCTTCACCCCTTCATTTAAGATTTGAATATGTACATCGAGTTGAGTTTTGATCAGCGAGTTGAGTTTATCAGGGCCAGTTCTTGCTTTTATTTCTCCAAGATTTTGCTCAATTTCCCCTAGGCGCTCGTCATACTTTTCCTGTCTTTTTAGCATTTCTTGAGAAGCACTCTTTATCTTTTCTTCGATTTGGGCTGTATGGGTTTGCAGGGTTCGTTCATTGTGTTGTTTGAGTTCCTCTAAGGAGGTTTCATTGTGGCGTTTCAAGTCTTTCACTAATTCGGCAAAATAGATTTTCAAAGGGTCAATCGATTCATTCGAAGGTAGTTGAGGTGAATCTGTTAGCTGGGGTGAAGTTGCGTTTTGCAAATCCACCGATTCCTCATCTCCCTGAACTAACTCTAGAGCTGGCGCATAAATTATCGCTTGCGTGCACTCGGGTGACCCCGATGCTGGTTGTTTTGTTGGGTCGGCGGTCAGTGACGCCGTTTGGGAAGTGGTTTCATCCATTTTCCCCATAGTATTCAATGTATTTATCCTTTCTGAAGATCGTCTTTCAGAACCCATTTTCTGTGGCGACCTGATATAAAGTTTTAAAGTTTTAGTTTCTGTCTCGTCAGAAATGATGCGACTCAGAGCGTATGGTAGTCGTTTGTTGCTACGTGTGGTCGGATCTGCGTTGTCATCGCCTATTGAACGATAATGCAGGATAGTGAGTCACGGCAATTTGGAATTCTTGGATATTTCGATCAGGAATGAATGATATCAGGTAAAATGTCCATGTATATTCTCCCATGTGCAGAGGCTTTCTGGTAATACTGTGTATATATTGTCCGAGTTAGTTATGTGGCATATTATTGGGCCTTGCTTTCCCAACTCCTAGCCAACGTCCGCACCGGTAGACGCCATCTTACCCAGTAATGAAGGGTTTCTATAACAAACGGCCCCCAAAATCCAGATACTGTCAGACTTGGGACCCGGACTGTGTCTTGGAATGTTTCAGGGAACAATTTCCCCATTCCGATATCACTCTCAGGATGTTAACCTTTAAACTTACAATCCTCCTCTCTCTCATTTCCTGCCAAAGGGTACAAACATTAACCAGCCTCCAGGTGGAAGAAGTCCACAAGTGCACAGACGGATATAACATTGTATACTCCAAAGTGCTCAAGCACTCCAAAGTTGGAAAAGCATTGGGCATGCTCAAACTGGACTGGTTTAAAGAGGACAAAAGACTGTGTGTTGCCACTTGCCTCAAAGACTACTTAGCCCGAACAAACGGACTCAGGAAAACCACAAAAGATGGTCTTCCAATAGGTGGTCTCATTCTCAGCCACACGGCCCCCTACGCTCCGGTAGGATCACAAACAGTAGCGCGTTACATCAGAAACGCCCTACGCATGAGTGGCGTAGACACCACTATCTACTCCGCACACAGCACCAGAGGTGCCTCTACCACTAAACTTTTGGCCCTGAACATGCCTCTCAAGGATATACTTGAAAGGGCAGCTTGGACGTCGGAATCAACATTCAGAACTTTCTACCAGAAACCTGTGATTCGCGACAAAGGATCCAACAGACTGTTGCAAGCATTTGCAACTAAGCACTAGATCTGTATATTCTAGTTTGTGACTTAGTTAGTTTAGTGAGTAGGATTCCTTCACCTCATTCTTCAAACAACTCTTCTAGTTCTTCTCAACGCGGTGGAACTGAAGACGCAGGGGTTGTGCTTTGCTTTAAAAGTCCCATCTGTCTGCCACCTTTGGTAAGGCAGACGAACTACAGTCTAAGATTATGTGAGGTATTTACTTACCTACCGAACTTTAATCATGACTGTAGGAGGATGACGTCCAGAGGTGGGAGCAGATGCCCACTCTCTCCACCCTGGGCTCTACTGTATTGTCCATCGGACAGTAAAACTTCTGCTCCCTACTTACGAGGAAGATTAATAATCTTTTTCATGGTCAAAGTCTCTCTGGTTCGTAAAACGTCATCCTCCAAGCACACAACCCCTGACTGCTAGCTTTAAAGACTGGTCGAGCCGCGCATGCGTGTCTACCCATCTGCTCCCACCTCTGGACGTCATCCTCCTACAGTCATGATTAAAGTTCGGTAGGTAAGTAAATACCTCACATAATCTTAGATTCTATAATTCCCGCCAGACTCCGAACCAGTCGGTTAGACTTTTCAGTAACGATGTTGCTCGGAAAGGGCGACGTGCTTTTGGTCCCTTGGATAACACTTTGAGGTCAGTTTCCCTCCGTGTGTTCCTACAGGGAGTGACAAATCAGGATATGGCTGATTGGGTTCGCCTGAAACAGCCGAAAGATCTCCTGAGAGCCATACACTGGGCGGAGGTGTGGGAGAGTTGTTACTTGGAGAGTGGCGCTGTTCCAGATGTGAGGAAGAAAAACCCCAAGGTTTCTGTGCAAGCTACAGCTGCCGAACCTGTGGCGGAAGACTCATGTGGCGATGACGTCCCTGAAGCAGTCGTCCAGGCTCTACGGTCCTGGGTAGGACAGTCTAGGCAGAAGTTTTCCAGTAAACAGTCTAAGTTTAACTGGAAGAGAGGTGTGAAGCGGACTGGTTGCTTCCAATGTGGTCAGGAGGGTCATTTTATGGCTAGCTGTCCACAGAGGGATGTCTGGAAAGACGCGACTGGTAAGGGAGATTCCATGGCGAAGGCTGATCAAGCGGTGAAGCCAGAGTCGTCGGAAAACTCCAAACAGGTCTCACAAGAAGCGAGATGAGATCCGGGGAATTGTTTGCGCTTCCTAGTACTGCAGTTCATGATCGTTCTGTGTCGGAGGCATTTGGTGATAGTGGAGTCAGGTCCCATCATGGGTGCCAGTATTCAAAAAGTTTCCGTGGATGACCAGAGGGTGTTGAAGCTCCGTGATCCATATATTGCGGATAGATGGTACGCTTCAGTATCAGTGAATGGGGATGTTGGTGATTTCCTTTGGGACCCAGGCGCTACCACTAGCCTGGTGACGAAGACGTTCTATGACTCCCTGCGTCGGCCGCTGCCACTGGGTCCGTGCCGGTTGGCGTGCACGATGGGAAACGATTCACAGATTACTGTGCATGGTAGTGCTCTGTTCCCTTTGACGTTAGGGAAACGGACGTACATGTTAACGTGTCTGGTAGTATCGGGTTTATCTGGCCCGGAGTCCGGAATCTTGGCACAGGACTTCAATCTTGTGCATCGATGTTATGTGTGCTGGTCAGGGAAGTTGTCTTTGAATGATGGTGAAGACGCTGTGATGATGCATCACTGGCGTGGTGATCCGCGGAAGATTAATTTACTGTTGGGTAAAAATCTTTAAATTTTGGAGGGGGTATTGTAGTGAATACGGTTTTAAATAGATCCGAGATAATTGGTCTGACCAGGTGTTGCTATAATTGGGTGCACGCTCCTCAACTGAACGCGCTCCCGGCTCAGAAATGGCCTTTCGGATTCCCGCCTTTTCTTACTTGGACAGAGTTCCAGTAAACCATTATCAAAGGTAACTTAAATCTAGTCAACTCTTTTACCATAATGTGTCTTAGAGTGCTTCCGGATGCTCCGGTAAGACTCCGTGTTGTTTCACTGTGTTACTCCTATGTAAAACCATGTTAACTGTTAGACTCTCAACACCTGCAATGATCGTGTACCATAATTGCCACTTGTCCTCTGAGGCCAATACCTGGTCACCTCTGTTGGGTCGGATAAGCACTATCGGACATGGTTTGTGTGGAGAATAAAGCTGGTGATACCTAAAGAGCTGTGTGTCTGGTCTTCTTTCCCTTCGCAAGAATAGATATATCAAACTTGGGTAGTGTGAGACGGAAAAACACTACACTTTAATATTTTCACCATTTTAACTCTTGAATAAAGGGCTACAGTAGTAACAAGTTTCTCCGACATTGCTATATACGTTCGCCACAATACTTAGTTATATCATTATACACAAAAAACATATTATATGGAAATATTTTTTGTAAATCTTTTACCTTCTTTGGATTCTGGATGAGAGCTATTACATAGTGTGCAAGTCTGGTCCAGGTCCTTGGAAGTGGCAAAAAAATACAGGGATCTGGGGGGAATTCCAAACCCAAAACCAGGGTATAAAAAGAGCCCAGGTACACCAGATTGTCATTCAGCGGTCGTGCAGGTTAGGTGTTACAAGCTTCGTCTACCTATATTATATGGAAATATATTAAAACCTATATTCGGTATATTAATTAAAAAGATATTAAGTTCAATAAGTATGCTACAACGTGGTGTAACATACTGTACGATTGGGAGACTTTTGAAGTCGAAATAATTACCAAAAAATACCAATAAATAATTATAAATCAATAGAAATGATAAATAAATGAATGTACAAATCAACGCCAAACTATTCACCAAAATCAGGGACCCGCAAACCACGCACAAATTGAAATATTCACTAAAAATTGCAATAATTCTATATAAATCAATTTAAACAGTAAAAATAAATGTACAAATATACTCTAAACTTGACAGAAGTGAACAGGAATGAACAGGAGGCTCATCAAGATCATAAGCACCTTTAGTTTGGACACAAACCAGGGAAAACAAATTAATTTAGGGTCCCAACAAAAATTTAGGGTCCTGAAAATCGGTCACCCCTCCTGACAAGTTCTAAAATGTTAGAACTTGTCGGGAGGGGTCTACGACAGGTCACCAACAAGCCACCAACAAGCCACCAACAAGCCACCAACAATCGTGAGGGGGTCACTGATTGTTGGTGACCCGGTATCCACATGCATGATTGTCGGTGACCCCAATGAGACCACAATGAGACCCCAATGAGACCACAATGAGACCACAAAGACACTGGTCTGCACCGCTGGTGCCTGGGATACAGCTAATTAGAAGCCTAAGGGTCCCCAGTGTCTCTACCTCACCCAACTGGGTGAGGAGGCACCTGTATACAGGATCAGGTCATTCAGCAGTAAGACTACGTTTAAAGCACCCAGGGGTTTATGCACTGATGCACAGGGCAACATCTATGTATGTGACAGGATGGCTAGTTGTGTGTATGTATTCTCCAATAGAGGAGTCTAGGCCATCAACCCCTGGGCACTCGCTATACAGGAGCGGCAGGACAAACCTGCCATACTGGCTGTACAAGATAGCCCTGGCACAGGTGTATATGTTTATGAACTCTCTTAATATAACATATTGTGATTATGCACCAGTGTGCACCTCGAGCATAACAATATCTATCCAGCAAGATCCTCCAGTACAGTGCATGATCCAAGAGTTGGGAATGTGTTTCCAATATATAGGAGATGTCAGCATCAGCATTCAATGTGTCAGAAATACAATTAAATAACAGATTTACCGATTTGCAAATTTATACACATAAAGTACCAGTGGATGCTGTGGTATTCTATCTGTAGTGAACCGCAGATTCGTGGGCACGAGTTTACGAAATTCTGGAAAGAATCACGAATACGAGGAGATTCGTTTGAACCTGGTTTATTTCCCAAGGTATTGTCACTGAACAAGGGTGCTTAATTTGAACAACAGAAGTATCTCGGTCCGCGGCGCGGCCCGAGTCCGTAGTGTTAAGCGAAGCCTGGATCCCCTTGCGGAGGTAGTAGTATCCTCCGCCTACCGCCAGTCGGAGGGTGTCTGCAGTGTCGTCTGCACGGTGGTGAATGTGGCCCCCTGACGGAAGTGGCCGGAACTGGTGGTCGTCTCCGGCTCCGGTGTTGGTGTTTGGCAATGGTCGACAGCCTCGATGTATTCCGGGTGGCGGACCCACTAAACTGCCCCCTCACTAGTTGGAGTTGAGGAGGTCCGTGATAATTCTAGTTATGTAGGGTTCGCCGTGGCACCAAGGAGATCCTCGTGGCTCTAGACCCTCGTGTGCAGCGGGGCATACGTAATGCCACTCCGCCACACAGATCCTAGAGCCAGGCTTACACTTGCCCCCAAGGTTTGTAGCCTTCATAGGCCTAAAGAGGCCACCGGACATGCCTGTCCGTCCCAATCTCGCAGTGCGGTACAATCGGAAGCGTACATTCGAAGCATCAAAGAAATGTTCATGCACAAGCTTTATTATTAAAAGCGAGACCAGTGAACTATACTAGTCTTGCGGATAAAACCACCACCTGCGAGGAGGAGAGCCCTCCCCTTGCTGTGAGTTGAACCCACACAAGACTGCCGCCTCGGGGAATCGCAGTGCGAATCCCTAGCCCTATTGGAGAGTTCTAGAGGAACTCACCCGTCTCCTTCGCTTCAGCCTCACCCTCTGTTTTGGAGATGCCATGAAGCGAAAGGTTCCCAATAAGGGCTTCGTCGAACGGGTCGAACCATGGATCCGGGATGGTGACTACATTGTCTTCCTGTCCCAGATCGTCGTAGATCAGCTCCGCATCGGAGTCCGACTCCTGCAGCAGCTTGTGCTCTTCCCCGTCCGATATTTCTACCGACTTGTCAGAGCCCGAGCCTGCTGTCTCCGGAACGTCCACGGAGCTGGTACGCTCGACTGTGAGAGGTGGTGGCAACGGGATTACCCGTGCCTTCCCCTCAACCTCCTCCGTACCCGTATCCGTATCCGTAGGCGCGGTTTCGGGAAGAGGTGCCACTGGCTCAGTGACCAACGGATTCTTCGTGGACGTGTCCACCAAAGGTAGCGATTCCTTCAGCTTTGGGGAGGCATCACCGCTCGGAGGCGGTTCGGGCCGTGCCACCTATGAAGGAGAGGCGCTTAGTTGCCGAGGAGACGTCTCCTCGGGGTGGTCCGTACGAACGGGGAGTGGAGACGACAGTCTGAGGTGGTACTGACGCCTCGCACGATTCCATGGAGTGGCTACTCGGGAGCAGGTTAGGGCCCCACTCAGCTGCCGACATCCGTGGGGTGATCCCTGTGTCCGTACTCGCGCTCTGATTTCCGTGCTGCCGAGTTAAATCGGTAACCCTAATGAGCGTGCCACCAGTTTCCATGGGGGTCCCCGCAGGGTCCACTACCTGGAAGGATGGAGCCTCTATCCCATGGGTTAGAGGAAAGGACGGTTGACGCGAGTTCAGAGCCTCAACTCGCAGCCGTTCTTCTGTTTCGCGGAGCTGTTGTATCTCCCGATTCAGTTCGGCCTGCTGGCAGTCAGCTTCTTCCTTCTCCATCTCGCGGAAGTAAGCTAGGTCACGAGCCTCTTGCACCTTGTCCCGCCGACGGCTTAGAGCCTGAGCAGTCTCCTGCTTGGCAGTGTCAGCTAGCTGCTGACGAGCGGCCTCCTCCTGTTGGAGCCGTCGCTCTTCCTCCTGCCGTAGAGTTTCCTCTTCCAAGGCCTCTTTGACCAGTCGTGTCTCTGCCGGCGCAGCTTCCCGTTCGATACGGAGCTTCTCTGCCTGAACACGGTCCTGTTCGAAGCGAACTCTTTCTCTCCGAACAGCCGGGAGCGGACCCACCAGCAGTCGGTGTCGCGATTGTAGCCGTGACGCGAGTGGGAGCGCGGGCTGGGGTGTTGGTTGTAGCGCCACGACCTATACCTCCAAAAAGAGTTTTAGTGGTCTGACGATCCACCACTCCGAAACCCGGGGGAATAGCCGGGGCTGCACGCAAAGCCCTGTCGGACTTCTCGCGAACCTCCTTCTTCCTCTGTTCCAGCCGCAGAATCGGATTCTGCACTGGGGGAGCCGTCTCAACCTTCAGTGGTGGAAGAGACGCGACTTTCGCAGCCCGATGCACAGCAGAGTGACCTCCGTGTGCAGCTGCTGGTTCTCCCGGCAAAGTCCGTTGACTTGTGTGTCGAGAAGGTTTACCATCTCCACCAGGAGTTCCTGCTCATTGAGGGAACAATTAAGGTCCTCCATGAGCTGCGCGATCTCCGCCTGGCTATCCACCAGACGGTCCACGTTATCGAGAGGCCTGTAGGTCTCCGCGATATCCACGCAGAAGCCTTCCAGTGACTCTTGTAGAGCCAACCGGAGGACCGCTGCGCGATCAGCCACCACCTTACGGGCGCGAGTGAAGCCAACCCGGTCGATTGTGGGGGGAGGTACCCTTACGCGAGCCGCGGGCCGTGACGGACCAGGCTGACGGTCCGGCATGGGTGGGGTGGCACCGGGTGCTTTACCCCCCGCGGCTGCGGGTGCGGGGCGTCGTGACTTCTGCAGAACCGTAAGTCCTGCAGTCCTGCAGGCCTGGGCAGGACGGGAAATTCCTTCTCTTCAGAGGCAGGAATTTTATACCCGTCCAACCAGGCGTTCTTCGCGGGAAGCGGAGCAGGAATGATCTTCTTGGGCCGCTTCTCTGTATCGAAACGATCCGATTTGTCAGAGCCCTTCTTCTTCCTCTTTGTTTTCCCCGTCCGTTTAGGCTTTGAGATAAAACCCTGGGAGGTGAAACCCTTGGAGGTGAAACCCTTGGAGGTGAAACCCTTGGAGGTGAAACCCTTGGAGGTGAAACCCTGTTCCGTTGCATTCCTCAGAATGGCTTCCAAGGTTGCAGAGGCAAGGTGGAGGGTGCTTTTGTATCCCCACTGTGGGAGATACGAGACACCTGCGCGCTCTAGAGCCGGCATAATCTTGTCGACAGCCTTTTTACGGGCCATCTTATGTGGCTCCTTTGACCCACGAGCCACGAGGTCGGAACGACGGTCCCCGGTTACGGGACAATACCCAATTGGACACCGCCAGACCGGCGTCACGGGGGTATGCACTTCACACAGATGTCTGGTGAAGAGAAGCCGAGACTTGAAGATCTGCGGCTTTCCGACAAGGGCTTCCGTCCTGCAGAGCAAGAACGGACACCGCGAACCCTCTTCGTAGAGAAGCATGGCCATCTGCAGTTTGCGGTCAGCCTCAAACGAATACCCCAGGTCAGCCGTTCGCAAGACCTTACGGGGGTTGGTACAAGTTTCAAAGAAACCTTTGTACTCCTCGACCGAGACTGCCTTGTGGTACTCCGGGTAGTCAGGGAAATGATCGACCTCCGATGGGTCACGGACCGCTTCCTTCTTCTCTCGCTCGTTTGCGGGGAGCAGAGACAGAACTGGCTTCTTTCCGTCTCCCCACTTGAGCTATTTCGCTGCTGCGTTGAGAGCTTTGTGTCGGCGGTACTTGCCGGCAGCCGCATCGGGGTCTTTTAGACCGTCCGACGGGCTCGCATCCGAGTCGGATAGACTGGACGGACCATCCACCTCACGTTTGAGGTGGCGGTCTCGCTCACGGCGAACACGCCGTTTGCGATTGGCTGCAGACTCCCCGTGGGTGTCTGCGTAGGGTGTCTGAGCGTGACCACAAGGGGCTACCCTGATGGTAGAAGGGGCTTGACACTGAGACAGTCCCCAATCCGTGTGTCCGTCCGTCTCCACTCGTCCAAGGACTCCAAACCTATACCCTGCAATACAACCAACCATGAGTGTTGGTCAAAATTAATTACCTCTCCCTTAGTCCCGGGGTCCTTATATAGGCGGCCATCCGACTAAAACAACTCAGTCACACCCAAGGTGTTGACATCGCTCGTGAACTCCCGGGAGCTGTGTCCAACCATTCCGGTTCTGTGGTTGACACTACTCGCGAAAGTTTGTGTGTCACGGCAGCTGTACAAACAGCTGGCGCAACAGGGACTGACACTACTCGTGAAAAGCGTTATCGGGTCGTGTTCGTGTATCCATCCGTGCCCGGCGTCTTTATGACATATTTAGCCGGAACCCGTACGAAAACACGAAACTGGACTAGACACACCCCACCTGGCGTCAGGAAAATCAGCAACCGAAACCACCGGCAGTGCAGTAAGGTCACCCCTACGCACGTGGCGGGCTTTCGGGCTGACGATCGAAACCATCAGATTTAAACAATGAACAGCCTTTCCCGGGAACCAAAGAGCTCCCAAATACTATTGCATCACTTTTCCAAGGCAAATGGTGAGAATCGAGAATAGTTCCCAACGACCCACTCTCATATCGGAAAGAGGTTCAATGAGATGGTTGGTATCGACACCAACCTCCTCTAGCTCACACGATGCACATGGAGGTATGTCTTAGCACACTATAAGGAAGCGGCCAGAACTCAACAATCGTCATTCATCAATGGTAACATAATGACATGGTTTCATATTCAATATCACCATGGTCCAACAATGAAAGTTAACGTTTGCTGCTACTTATAGTGAACTGGATTTCTCCTTGCTCTATGTAAAAGCCAAAAATGCGGTTGATGCGAGCCACTTACGTGTGGCCACCAACTCGCTTCTCGCTTGACTGACTGTCTCGGAGGCAGATGCTCTAAGATCAGGTCATGTGATCAACAGATCGCCTGAAGGTGGCGCCCTTGTCAGGCGCAGCCTCCAAGAAGTTCTCTACCCGTAAAACGGATAACTTCCGTATAGGTGATCTATACGAAGGTTGTATGTATGTATAAGTATGTGGTCTTTAACCACGATTAGTAACACCTTCGTGTTAAATATGTTTAATGTACAGCCCTAGACGGGCCGCTCCAAGGTACTATTGCAGTTTTAAGGGACTCTGGAAACATACTTGGCTTCAGACTTCTTACTGCTAGCGAATATGGTTGATTTCAGTTCGATCTCGGTACTGTCCACCTCATGGATCCATACTAGCGGTTTCAGCCTATCAGCTTCGTCCAGCTATTGCTGTATAGGGTTGGTCGTTACAGAGGTGTCCACTCTCCTAGCGCATTGACCAAAATGACTTCTCGTTGTGTACTTTTTTTTTCTTTGACAGACACGACCGGGTTAACAGACCTTTATGTTCGTCATTTTAGAGAGGCTATGACTGCCCCCCCCCCCCCACCCCAAGCTATCCGATCCCAAGCCTAATCGGCCGCCTGGAGACACATTTCCCAATGCCTCGCGTTGCAACATCGGGCGGCCTCGTGGGGTTCGGCACTTCTGTACCCCGTCGTACAAGCTTATCGGGCTTGTCTGCCTTAGGTACCAAGGTTTTCCTTCCCTTGTCCTGCTTTTTAGGTAGAGAGGTTGGTCGGTCTGGAGGGGGCGCGGTCACCCCAGTACACCCCTTTTTGTGCTTAGGTGGTCGTTTGCGAGATTAACTTTCCGGAGAAGTGTTTTCTCTAACGACTCAGCAAGCTCTTGACCTGCCATGACCTTGCCCTTCTCCAGTGACATCACATCTCTACCAACAGCCACGAGCCTCCTATACTCAGGAGCTCGTTCCAACCCGGTCGCTTTGCAGAGCTCTCCCATCTTGTCAGGGTCGAGAACAGATTTCATTAAATCTCCACTCCACTTGACACCACCAGCCCCGGTGTCCACCAGGGGACCATCCCACTTCGCACCATATTTGTTCGCCGCTTTTGGTGGGTAATATTGATATATCCAGTCCCCCACTTCAAATGACCGGCTAGTAGCGGACATATCAAAATGGCGTTTCTGTACGATGGCCGTTTTCTTCAACGTATGACGCACATATTCGTGCGACTTCCGTAAGTTTTTACGAAGATCCTCAATGAAGCCTGAACTGGAGGGGAAGTCCAAGCCATCTCGAGGTACACCATGGATTAGATCTGCAGGTGTATATGCCTCTGTTTAGAAAACCGCAAAACGAGGAGTGCAGCCCGTACTCGCGTTAATCGTATTATTATAGGCAGCCGCGATGCACGGGATATACATATCCCAATCATCCGCGCCATAATCTGCGTAACACGAGAGCTGTTCCACGAGAACACGATTAAACCTTTCCGCCTGTCCGTTGGCCTGTGGCCTATACGGGAGGGTTGTCTGTTTCTTCGTGTCGTAGAGATTACAGAGTTCTCGGAATAATTCTCCATCAAACTCGGGCCCCCCATCAGTTTGTATAGCACTGGGCGCGCCAAACTGTAGGATCCAATTGAGAAATACAGTCCAGGCGACTGTTGCCGCCTTATGGTTAGGTAAGCAGTATGCTTCTGTTCGAAGCGAACTCTTTTTCTCTCCGAACAGCCAACTCTTCGTGTGAGTCTACCTCCATCTCCGTTTCCGTGTTACGGAGAGGAGTCGTGTTAGTGGGAGCGGACCCGCCATCGGTCGGTGTCGTGATCGTAGCCGCCTTATGGTTAGGTAAGCAGTATGCTTCTGACCATTTTAAAAAGTAATCCACAATGACCAATACACAAGTATTTCCTCTGGTACTAGTCTTAAAGCCACTCAGGATGTCCATCGAGATTCTGCTGAATCTCTCTCCCGTGAGCTCCTTTTGCAATGGCGATTTATTTACACCTTTTCGTGTCTTTCACACATTACACTTGGGGCATAGTTGAATCCATCTATTTATGTCCCCGGACTGAGCCGGCCAGAAGAACCTTCTTCGCAGAGCGTCTTTCGTTCTGGAATGCCCAAAATGTCCCGCCGAGGCCGGGCCGTGATATCGCCTGAACATAGATAGGGGTTTGTCAAACGGCAACACGATCCTCTGGAAAACATGTCCAGTTGAAGGTTTTCTCCACTTGAACGTGAGTACCCCTTCCTCCAAACACAAGTCCGGTTGCGTTGCGTTGCGTTCCAGGAAACCAATGATACGATTGGTAGTATCGTCCATGCGCTGTTGCTCATGAATAGTCTGGTTTACAGATACGGGATTGTCTTCCGTGCCTACAACAACTGTAAGGTTTACGGGAGAGGCCATCAGCATTTTCATGCTTCTTGCCCGGGTGGTGCTGAATAACACCTTTATTGGTAACCCCGTATTGCTGCAACTCCAGCAGCCAAAGAGCCAGCATATTCGCTGGCTCCTTAAAAGTCATAAGCCACGTAAGGGACGAGTGGTCCGTACAGACTATGTAGTCTGCGCCGTATAAATAATGTTTGAACTTTCGCACATAATATACGACCGCCAACTGCTCTCTGTACGTAGTACAGTAGTTCTTCTGCGGTTTTGAGAGCGAATTACTAGCATATGCGATCACTCGCTCTTGCTCATCCTGAACCTGCGATAGGACCGCCCCCATGGATGTACCACTCGCGCCCGTATCCAGAATGAACTGGCCGGTCGCTCGCAGATATGCCAAGACGGACGTGGAAAGCAAGGCTTTTTTCGTAGCCTCGAATGCATCATCGAGCTCACTATTCCAAGTAAGCTTATACCGTAGTACCTTTTGTCCGGCTGTTGCAGTTTCCTGCAATGGCCGTACGAGATCATTAAAACTCGGAATGAACTGACGGTAATATGAAGCGAAACCCAGAAAAGAGCGGATATCCTTCACTGTCAACGGAATAGGCCAAGTTACCACCGCTCGCGTCTGGATCTGCCCGTATCCCCTCCTTAGATACGTTGTGACCCAGGTACTGTACCTCCTTACGAAAGAGGCAACACTTCTTCGGTTTCAGCTTTAGGCCGTACGCCATTGACCTATCGAACACCAAACCCGTGTTCGTAATAGCCTCATGGACTGTTGCGCCATAAATGATCACATCGTCGAGATAGACGACACAAATCTTGCCATTAAGCCCCGGGAGAACCTCCGTCATCATTTTCTGAAACGTGGCCGGGGCGTTGCAAAGGCCGAAAGGCATCACCTTAAACTGGTATAAACCCGTGGAAGTAGTGAAAGCCGTTTTTTTCCTTGCTGTCCGGATCCATAGCTATTTGCCAATAGCCACTTTCCAGATCTAGGGTACAAAACCATGCATTGCCACCAAGCGTGTCACGTTATTCAGTCTCCTGAAATCAACGCAAACCCTAGTTTAACCTTCTGGTTTTGGAATAAGAACGGTGGGGAAGGCCCACAGGCCATTTCCTTCCTCGATCTTATCCTCCGCTAGCATCTTACTGACCTGGGAGTCCAGAGCCTCCTGCTTCACTAAGGGAACTCGACGAAAAGGTAACTTTATAGGCTTAGTGTCACCCATGTCGATGGAGTGTAGGACCCTGTTCGTAAACCCCAATTGTTCATCTTGCAATCTGAACACCCGCTTTTTCGCATATACCAACTCGCGCACCTCTTTCAAGGTTTCAGTATCTGCTACTTCAGCGCCCTCTATGATAGATTCCAGTTCAGAGATGCTAGTAATTGAACAGCTATCAGGGGTCAGCTTCTGCTTCCCCCCCGTGCTGGACTCGTTCACGGACTCGGCTCTCGCACGCCAAATGCGAGTAGTCACCCATGAAATTTGCCGCAACCTTACAAGTATGCGGATGCCACGGGTGTCCCGCGTGGCAAGACTATTGGAAGTCCCGTTGAGTTCATAATAGGAAGTTTGTGGCAGTGAGCAGACGATACATATGTATCGCAACCCTCTACGAAACCGTCTACTTGTAACCCTTCATCCGACTCCATGCTATAGCCAACGTCGTTCTCGGGTAGTGACCACCTTGGCCGGACTTCCCTGGTCGTCCACATGCTCAACTTCCATGTCCTCCTCCATGTCCTTAGCCTTAGTGGTACTCCGTTCTTCCTTTTCTTCAACACCAGTTTCAACTCGGGTGGGGCTTCACCCTCGCCCATGGTTCCCTCCCGATCTACACCGGCTGCATCCTTGCTCGGTTCAGGGGTTACTGCCCCGTCCCCGGTCTCCATCGTATCCTCCCTACTCATAGGCTCACGCACAAGAGTAAGTAAGAATAAGACAGTCCAGTTAGTGTCTGCAGGTGCCTACAGGTAAACGCCAATCTTCAACTCTCACAACTCAAGGCTTCACTCAAAAAGTTTCTCTAGCTCGGCAGGACACACAACCGTGTGGTGTGAGTTCTGAGATGCTTCTGCCACACATCCGCTCCTCCTCTGGTCATGTGACCCTGCCCTTGCGTCTTAGCCAATCACAGCTCCCCACCCATCTGTAGTGACCCAAGGGTTCGTTTAGTAGAGGAGAAATAAGAACAGGACAATCGTCAACTATTAATATTCTATTTTAATATGAGCTGGAAGCTCTAACCAGTTGAAACTGGGACATCACGTCCGGAGGTGTTTTACACACAGTTGTATCAGTAACAGATAAAGGAAACGTACAAAGTAAAGGGAAAAGGAGGCACTTGGAAATTGCTCCCACCTAGTGGACCAAGGCGACAATCCTGCCTATACCTTAACATAGAAGAACTTTGTGAGTAGCATAGAAAGTGGGCTTGTCGCCGGGCACTACATCACCCCCCACGTTTTTTAGAGATAATTCATATGATTATCGACATAGTTCTCTATAAATGTTCCCACGTTACAAACAACTTGATACACATCAAAGCAAAACATATGGATAAGAAGTAATATTATATTAAAAAGAAGACGAAACTCTGTTCGTATCAACATTATAAGAATATAAGAACGAAATACCTATAGTATCGTAGATAAACATAAAAAGGCAGTCTCGTAAAGACTCAACACACGAATACAACAATATCTATATGGTAAATTCAGCCGTTCTGTTTCTTTCTCAAATAAAACAATATAATATTATAATCCAATCTCCTCCTATATACAGCATCGTCTCGTCACATCAACCGTGGCCTGGTAAAAGGTCCTTCGTTCCTTCAAAACAGTCAGACTTCCACGAAAAGGCCCACAGCTCCTCCACTACTACAGCTTTTCAATATAGTATAGACAAATAATAATATAGCAAGATCTGTTCAACAGACATATACAAACAATAATATAGGCAATAAATGATTATAGTAGGTTTTCACTTTAAAAAGTGATATAGCATATCGACTCAATCAAACAGACGATTCATGTTGTGTGCTGAAATCCATATCATCAAATTTCGAAATATTCACTGGAATTATTTTTTTCCTTGAATCTCTTAGTTTGGGAGTGTCCAATAAAGATTCAGGTGTGAGCATCACCCCTCCACCAGCAGATGGCGATAAAGGCAAGTTCGAAGACATATCATCAAAAGTGACACCACTGGACATATATTCATTCATCCCATCCATAGACATAGGAATAGGAGAAGCTAACAATTCTTTTTCAGATTTCTGAGTCCCAAAAATGTTCGAAGCTAAATTCGATGCTGAAGGTGAGGCTAAAAGGCTATTCTCCTTTTCAATCTCCGCTCTTGTATAGGTTGAAACAGGACCTTTTTTCGAAGGAACAGGATCCTTCTCGGGAGAAACAGTACCTGAAGGAGAATCTGTAATTGTCTTAGAGATCCCATACGTCGGCCTATTTAAACACTGACGTGCCTGGAGATTTTTCGCTCTTATTAGTTGTAACGTAGTGCTTGACCTAGCCTTGCTAGGGCTAGCCTTCATAGAAGAGCAAGAAGACAATTTGGACAAATCACTTTTAACTTGAACCATCTCCTCAGCAATTTGACGATTTTTATTCTCCAAATCTAAGACCCTCATTTGGAGTTGGTCATTGAGGTTAGTAGTTTCCTCCAACGTTTCCACCAAAGAGTCCCTTTCATCTTGCATGTCAAGCAACTTTTGCACATTATCCAAAGGATCTATGATAGTTTTAAACTTCACAATAAATTCCAGATGAATCTTATCCAAAGCAGCCTCATGCCTCTCTTTTTCCTTATCCACTGCCTCAGCATAGGCATATACAGCATCGTTGTAGATATCTTTTACATCTGTCAGTCTGACTTCAGAGATCTTATCTTTGATATTATCGTTGAATAGAACAGGGCCTGATATATCGATTGCTGAACCATCCCTACCCGATGTACCAGCAGAAGGTTTGCCCCAGGCATTTGTCACTGGTGGTGGAGCATCCACGTATTTAGGTTTCTTGCTCACAGGAGCAGATACAGGAGTTACTTGGCTAGTATATCCCTCATCCTCAGCAGCATCCATCATACACTTCCAAACTAACCTGGAGACCAGAAGAGTCTGGTGGAAATAGGGATTCGGCTGAATATGACGATCTTTTTCTGTGATATTCTCCATGGTAGTCTCCATTTCCTTCGTTGTAAGCCCATGTCTTCCAGCTGGATCTCGTAAATGGACCACCATATCTGATCTTCTATCCAACACCTTGTGACAAAGTCTCATGGGACATTTCCAGCCGACAGTTAAGGGAGTATGCTCCTCAACCAAATGTCGAATGAATGATAACTTAGTCCGGAAAACCTTAAGACCAGAAGTATTGAGGGTCGTGCTTCGACAGCAGTTAAAAGGACAACGCATCCCTACAGAAAATATACTAATTGCCATCTTCAGTTTGATGTCCTGGGCTGGGAATATGGAAATGCCAGACTCAGGTAACGTCTCCTCCGGCTTACACAGTTTCTCAAAGAGAGATTCATACATCCCAATTTGATCATCATCGGATGTTTCAAACAAATTGGTGTATTGATCTGACTCACTACACAAAATAGGAGCTAAATTTGTATCTTCTCGTTGAGACCAATGCTTCAAACCATTAGTTCTGGTTCAGAAACGTCTCTTTTCTTCAATTTTCTTCGTATCATCTTTCTTCTTATATTGTTTAGGGATGGCCCCACGCTCTGAACTACCTGAAGCTTGACTTCTATCCTTCAAGCTATTGAAACTTGAATTTCGTTGGTTATTGTTCCCTCTCGGGATATAAGAAGCACCTTTCGGTGGTTTATTGCTGTCATTTGACTTATTGCTGGCAGAGCTAGGCTCCGTCTCCATTTTACTGGAGCTCATCTAAGCTGTTTATACTGGATCTCCTATAATAAAAATAAGAAAAGAAATTATCATAACCAGCATAAACTCTCAGTAAATCACCAAAACGCCATAAAAATAGGCTTATTCCTTAGCAAAATACCCAATACAGCACATGTTGTCGCAGTTCCCATTGACTTCTATGCTGTACGAGTCGTACTATCTCTCTCCGACGTCCGCGCTGCCAAATATACCCAAATCAGTAGTAGTTGTCAGTTGTCCCATAGACTCCCATACTGTTTGAGTCGTACCCTGCTCCCTCCGACGTCCGCGCTTTTGGCTTATATTGGAGCGCCGGTAGCGTGGTCTAGGGAGCCCGCAAGGTCCCTTGGCGCAACGCCAAAACACATATACCCACAAAGCACGTTTCTTATGTCTATCGCTTAGCGAACTATAGCATATAAATACAGTTTTGCAGTAGTTTTTCATACCGCTATTGGATTTGCTGCAGTAAATGCAACTATTGTGTAAATATCACATACAAGTATGTGTATTTTATGGTATTTTGAAACAATTATTTCCCATTTCACATAAACCCAGACATAAATATATAATAATATCGACACATGGATTCCTTCCCAGGATATAATCCCACATGTTTCTATTGAATATATAGTACTTACAGAATTCCAGTTTAATAAGGTTTCTCTCACAGGAATGGAAGAACTAATCGACTGTCTCGTTCCAAGTTTGGGACACCTCTGAGGGTTCGAGCGAGCCTAAAACCCAAGATCCCAGACCAACACGGCAGACAATCAAATATGGTAATTATTCAGGGCATAGCCTGATGTCAACAGTGAAAACAATTTAAGCTATTACAGAAAAAGTGTCACTCATGACTATCCAATTGTTTTACCCGGCCTTACTTATGAAATTAACACGCAATTATTACCGAATCAATAAGGCTCAATCCTCCCCGATCTAGGAAGGTATGCTTTCAAAGCAATGCCTAATAAGGCAATTCTCGTGTATAATAATATGTGAATGAATTCCAATCGTATAGGGTATGCACGATAGACCAATACGCTACATCAGGTCCATCAGCATAATAGACTTCTCGTTGTGTTTTTACCTATCCTTCACAAATAATAAATTAATATTATTGCGATCCCACTATATATATTTCCCCATGGGAGCTCGATTACTACCAGACCAACACTAAAATTACAATAATTTCAAGGAAGGCATGGAGAATAGCGGTCAGGGATTTTGATCTTTCTTTTTCCTATTGCACGTACCCGAGATGGCACTATTGAACTGTCATGATTTTCATCAATCTTATAAATATTATTATTATTATTGCTATCAGAGATTTTTGGTGGTGAAATTTCTTCCTCTCCTGAAGTAGAATTATCTGAACCTTTCATAGAAGGTGGTTTCTTAGGAGGTCTACCTTTTTTAATTCCTCTATCGACTTTAAGCCCGGACAAATATTCCTTTATTTCTTGTCCAGCCGACACTTTTCCTCCCTTTGTTCTGACCACGTCTCTACCTGACAGACGAAGATTTTCAACCTCAGGAGCGTTCCCTAAATTTGTCGTTAAAATTAATCCATCCTCACTGGTAGGATCTATAGCGGTTTTAAGAAAATCGCCATTCCATCTCACCTCTCCCCTACTTGTACTGAGGAGATACGTATGATAATTGATCTTTTTAATTATTTTGAAGGGCCCATCCCATTTGGCACCATATTTGTTACTAGCTATAGGAGGATAATACCTATATACCCATTCACCTTCAGAGAAATTTCTCAGTCTAGTTCGTCGATCATGAGTTTTTTTCTGAGCAACCGAAGTCACTTGTAATCTCTCTCTAGCGAATTTGTGTGCTTCCCTTATTTGTTTTTTTAATTGTTCCAGAAAGACACTTCTCATAGATATATCTAGGCCTCCTCTAGGCACGCCAAATATTAAATCAGCAGGTGTATAAGCCTCTTCACCGAACAATAGTGAGTATGGAGAACAACCAGTACTAGCATGTATACTGGTATTATATGCGCTTGCTATGCAAGGTATAAGTGTATCCCATATTTCCGAACCATAATCAATATAGCAAGATAACTGATTAACAAGTACACGGTTAAATCTCTCCGCCTGTCCATTGCACTTGGGTCTATAGGGAAGAGTTTTCTGCTTCTTAATATCATATAGTTTACATAATTCTTTCATAACCCCACCCTCAAATTCTGGGGCTCCATCACTATGTATAGCATTAGGTGCGCCGAAACGTAATATCCATTCTTTGAATATTGTCCAAGCCACTGTTTCTGCCTTATGATCCTTCAAACAATAAGCTTCTGACCATTTAGAAAACATATCAGTCACAACTAAAATGCAAATATTTCCTGCTGTACTGCGTTTAAAACCAGATAATACATCTATAGCAATACGAGAAAATCTCTCACCTGTCAGATCCTTCGTTAGAGGAGAAACGTTAGTTCCTTGCCTAGTTTTCCTTGTTAGGCAGATTTCACATTGTCGAATCCAACATGTAATATCCGCTCTTAGACCTGGCCAGTAATATCTTTGCTTCATAGCCGAATGACATTTTAGATTATCAAAATGTCCCACACAAGCAGGACCATGATGGCGATCGAACAATTGTTTTCGTATTCCAAATGGTACAACTATTCTGCTGAAAAGTTTTCCTGATGAGGGTTGTCTCCATCGAACACATAATAAATCATTATGCAATATTAATTCATCTTTCTTAGCCAAAATGCAGCGAAAATCATTGCTTTCTGCTCCAGCCTTTTCTGGCCAAGGAATTTTGTTTTCAACATATAATCTTATACGCTTAATATCAGAATCCAAAGATTGTTCAGAAACAAAATTGAGATTTTTAACAGGCGTTTCTTCCACAACTTTAGAACTAGCTATTATAGCATTATGGGCACCACAATCAGTGCAATCTTCCCTTTTACATCTGCTATATGGTAGACGAGAAAGAGAATCTGCATTTATGTGTTTCTTCCCAGGCCTGTGACGAATCACCCCTGGCTTCGTGATATTGTATAATTGGAGGGTCATCAACCATCTAGCCAACATATGTTGAGGCTCTTTAAAACCTATCAGCCAAGTCAGGGAAGCATGATCTGTTCGTACAATAAATTCACTACCTAAAATATAATGTTTGAACTTTGCAGAATAGATCCCAACAGCCAGTAATTCCCTATACGTAGTACAGTAATTCCTCTGAGATTTAGAGAAAGAATTGCTGGCATATGCAATAACTTTTTCCTGACCTTCTTGTTCCTGTGAAAGAACAGCTGCCATGCTTTTTCCACTCGCATCAGTATCGAGAATATATAATCCGTCTGCTTGTGGATAAGCAAGCACTGGAGCAGTTGTTAATGCCTTTTTCGTCTGGGCAAACGATATTTCACATTCTGGTGACCAGACAAATTTATATTTTGCGACTTTTCCCGAATCTCTTACAATTTCCTGTATAGGATATACCATTTCAGCAAAATCCCTAATAAATTGTCGGTAATAAGAGGCAAATCCAATAAATGATCTTACTTCTTTCACATTTTTAGGCTGAGGCCAATCGATGACCACTTTAACTTTCTCTGGATCTACACGAATTCCTTCACTGGATACCACTCTGCCCAAATATTCAACTTGTCTCTGGAACATTTTACATTTCTTAGGCTTGAGTTTTAATCCATATTCACGTAGCCTTTGAAAGACTTTTTCCAAATTAATCATGGTTTCTTCGAGAGTTTTCCTGAATATAATCACATCGTCCAGATAAACCAGACATATATTGTTCACTAATCCACGCAGCATTTTATTCATCATTTTCTGGAATGTAGCAGGAGCATTACAAAGACCAAATGCCATTACTTTGAATTGATATAACCCAGAGGAAGTTATAAAGGCAGTTTTACTCTTGCTTTGCTCATCCATGGCTACTTGCCAATAGCCACTTTCCAGGTCTAACGTGCAAAACCAACCATTGCCTCCCAGGCTTCTAGGCAATCGTCTATACGTGGTAGTGGATATGAATCTTTCTCAGTGACACTATTTAGGCGACGATAGTCGACACAAAAACGAATAGAACCGTCTTTCTTGTTGACCATCACTATAGGAGATGACCAAGGGCTATCACTTTCTTCTATTACACCAGCATCTAACATTTTCTGTACCTGTTCCTCAGCAGTTTGCTTCTTTTTCGGAATCTGCCGTCTATATGCTTGCTTTATAGGCCTAGCATCCCCAGTATTTATTACATGGGTTGTACGAGAGGTATAGCCTAATGTCTCACCAGGTAAACGAAAAACATCCTTATTCCTTAGAATCATTTCTCCCAATATTTTCCTTTCGTGTTCACTTTTAACATGTACATCTTGAATTAATTTTTCAAGACCTATATTATTATTAGGTAATTCCTCTACAATACTGGCTGAACAGAAACAGTCAGTAATATGCGCAGGGGACACCTCGACTAAGCTATTTTCGTCTGCTTCATACACATACCCCACAGGTGTATATTTCCTCAGACGTATCGGTAAGGCGGTTGGATTACAGATAGGGATCTTCGTTCTCTTAGTTTTAAATAAATATATATTTAATCCTCCAAAGATTTCCCCATCTTTTCCTTCAACTTCTGGTTCTACCAGATATGGCCTGTCGGTGGGTAGATCTCCTAAATGCACCTCTACAACCTTTACAGCAAATGCACTTATTTGGACATCTTCTTTCACAGTAACTGTCCCCAACGAACCTTTCTTAAGACAATTTATTTTATATTTACCATCTTCAAGAGTCAGTCGACCAGGCCAAGAGATACCACATTTGTATCTCCAGGTAAAATCCATACCTAGAATAGCTTGGTCGCCATCTAAGTGTGATACCACCAGGCAAGCATTTCTATATACAATGCCGCCAATATTGAGATTTAATATTATATAACCCAGTGTATCGATGGGTCCACTTGCAATCGGTTTTACCTTCAATCGTGAAGCGAACAATTGAGGCTTGCAGGCAAGTGAATCATAAAATTCTTTAGAAACCAAGCTGGTTTGAGCCCCAGTATCATAAAGAAATTCTCCACACTTTTCCCCTATCGTTACAGGAACATACCATCTCATTTTTACCAATAAAGGAGTTATATGTATCATGGTTTCAGATTCATCCTCTGGATTCGACAAATATGACACCTTTACTTCCCCATCGTCGCTTCTTACAGCGCCTTTGAGAGCAAGGTCATCATTATCCAAGTTATTCCTACAAATGCTATCCCGATCTAGGCTAGCCTGTGGAGGTTTCCAGGAATTTTTCAATGTCGACTGAGAATTTAAAATAATATTATCAGGTGTAAAAGGCTGTTCTACCGGTTTTAATACCTCCTGACATATTCCCTTCTCATTTCCATCTGAATCACCACCTTGAGGATGGCATATATTATCTGGGTATATCGTTGTACTATTTGTACCATTATTGTTAGGAATCAGGGTCTCAAGAATGCTTCCTACTGAGACCCCTTCTCGTTTCCCTGACTCCTCTTCTCTTTTTCCTCTCTATCCTTCTGTAAACGTTTCTCCAGAGCTAGAATTTCTGGACATTTCCATTTAGGATGTTCTGTCGATTTACAGAAACGACAATCGTATTGTTGTCGATTCTTAAATCCACCAGAAGGATTCGAATTGCTACCTTTTTTAGCATAAGATTTTTCTTCTTTCGATTCCTTTCCTTGCTGGGCAGTTTGAGAGGGTTTAGTACCAAAATATCTAGGATTTTTATAATTTTGATACCCTTTCTGCTGCATTCTAAAAGAGGTAAATGCAGCTATCTCAGCTTCAAGTTCTGGATCTTCAATTTCAGATCTGGTATTGGTCGATTCTGTGGCGAATGCAGCCAGACTAACTGGTTTTGCTTCCTTAGTTTGGAACGAAACAAAATTAGACGGTGAATGATCCAGCAAGGAGGTTCTCATTTCTGAACACCCTCCAGCACGTTTCAATTTCACAGCTATATCCACTGCCATCTGTAAAGTATTGGGCTTAGCATACTTCACCCAGAAAGAAGTGAATTTATCTCTCATTCCATCAGCAAAAAGCATTATAGTTTTCTTTTTTAGATTGTCTGGATATTCGTGATAGGCTTTCCTACACAAATCGACCAAAGATTCAGCAAAATGCTGATATGTTTCATCCAATTGTTGGACTCTAGTCTCGTATTCTTTTATACGATCTTCAGGCGTTCTTTCATCCAATTGCACTGAAAGTCTATTTAATACATTGGACAAAGTTGATAAGGATAATTCTCCCCACGTTGTTTGTCCAACATGATCAGATGTGGCGATTATTAACTCTCTGATCATTGTATCATCGTCCCAGCCATATAGATTCATTCGAATCAAGGCTCCTGCAATATACTCTCCCCAATCAGTGCCCTTGTACTTATCCAATGGTTTGGCCTTTGGAGCCTCACGAGGACGAGCACGAATGGGCTTTGGTACAGACATTGGGGTCCCTATATCCTCATATAATACCTCTACGTCCATTTCAGGCATCGTAGATTTCCTTCTCGAACCGTCAATAGGTGTTGAAACAATGTTTGCCCCTATATGATCAGGTATATTAACTGATTTGGCTGTTCGAACAAGTGGTTTCTGAGTAATAACAGGAGGAAGTATATATGATACTTTCGACTCAGGAATTGGCTGTTTAGGCCTATTTATTTGGATTTTATTAGATCTACCAACGTTACCAGCTGGTGTCTCCCATGGCAGACTAATATCGTCTGGTTTCAATGAAAATTGATCTAGGTTTGGGGCTCCCTCTGAAGCAGGCCTTGTATATGTATCTACCAATTTTTGAATAGATTTTCGCCTGTTATTTTGCAGATCTGGCTGGGATCCCCAGTATTTATATTCAAATACATTAGGAGCTATTGGGTCGATTTTTTCTTTTGTATAATCGATCGGTGAAAGGACTCTATCTCCCCCAATACATTTCGGCTGAAGTCCCAATCTTCCACACTGGATCATGAGATAATCAACTCTATCTGTTGGTAATTGGTAAGTATTGCTCAAAACAGATTCAGCAAGGATTTTAATATATCGCTTGTCTGCTTCTGTGTAAGTTTCAATACCAGAGCCTTTCTCTAGCCCAATTCGTATGATTGTTTCCAAAGAAAGCATATCAGAAACAGCAGGATTATTGTCCTGTAGTCGTTCACCGAATACAGATCCCGCTATGGAGGTATTGTCATGACCAATCCTTTCCCTATGTCCATCGTTAGCCAGAAACGATTCGCCCAAGGAAGAAGCTGGTCTATTTCGATCGCCAAGCCTATATACCTTTCTGGTCATTTTGATATTGGCTGTTTGCCTTGGAGGCTCTTCTGAATAGCTTATAGAGCTTATAGAGGACACATCATGTCCGTATTGCCTATGGCTGGCAGGTGTGGGGGTTGGTGGCCCATTCATAGTGGCCAGTGAGTCACCCACACTTCGAAATTGTATAGAAGGCTGAGAGAAATCAGAATATTGACCATTGTGGATGATTAAATTTTCTGCATTCAACTCAGCATATAATTGTCCATTTATAGACATATAAGGTATGTAATTCTTGTATAAACAAGATATAGATTTCCTAAATTAGGAATTATTACTCCACAAAAGGTCACGGCACCAAAATGTAGTGACCCAAGGGTTCGTTTAGTAGAGGAGAAATAAGAACAGGACAATCGTCAACTATTAATATTCTATTTTAATATGAGCTGGAAGCTCTAACCAGTTGAAACTGGGACATCACGTCCGGAGGTGTTTTACACACAGTTGTATCAGTAACAGATAAAGGAAACGTACAAAGTAAAGGGAAAAGGAGGCACTTGGAAATTGCTCCCACCTAGTGGACCAAGGCGACAATCCTGCCTATACCTTAACATAGAAGAACTTTGTGAGTAGCATAGAAAGTGGGCTTGTCGCCGGGCACTACACATCTATTTTTAGCTGTCTCCAAGTGGTTTCACGCCCCGGCGCGTCACCTCAATACCTAGATCCCCAATTGCCCAATTAGGGTATACCCTCCCTGCCTATGTGACACTTGTAACGTCCCCGAGCTGGGCGTTTTCCTTCTGCTTCCTTGTGACCAGCCGAGTCACCCGGACTTGGGATAATTCCTTAGTTTCCACCATTTGGTTCCACACATCCAGGAATACATCTGACTTCGGCCAACTCCCTCCCCGGGTCACCTCTCAACCGGGTCTTTCCTCGCACAGTGGTAGGTTATCTGTTTCAACCCTTATCGAGCCGTTCCCTACTCCCTTTAGGAGCCCGTGCCTGGAACGTCTGATTCTTAGTACTTCTCGTTGTGTCATTTTTTCTTTCCAGTTTCTCCTTACGCATAGCCATATCTATCCGGGGGTTGTACCTGCTGGCGTGGGCGCCCCGCCAGGTACCCGGATTTTGATATTCTATCCATTACCGTGTCCATCTGCAAGTCACCACCCTGTTCGGCGGCGTCCGGAGTACACTCAGAATCACTGTCCGATGGCAGGCTCCCCGCTGGTTCATCGGGATCTGCTAGCGGTGGGGCAGGATCCACTTTCGGGGGCCTCCCACGCCTCTTGGTATGTTTCACTATTAAGGGGCCGGGCATCACCATTGGGGCATCCTTTCCCGGGACAGTTTTACCCCTTCCGTCCTCCTGCTTTTGATACTCCTCCGACCGGTGCAGATTTGCAACCTGCAACGGCTGCCCCTTTGCATCAAACGCTAGCTTCAACAGGTTCCATTCCATCTGAGTATACCAGCCATTGTCATTAGCTCATAAGTGGATCCTTGCACCCTTCTTAACACTTTGAAAGGGCCGTCCCATTTGGGACCGTACTTCTTCTGCGCCAGAGGGGTGGAATATCTCCAGACCACGTCTCCCGTCTTGAAAACCTTAGGGCGAGCCCTCCGGTCAAAATACCGTTTGTGATACACGGCTGCACACCCCAGCCTTTCCCTTACAAAGCGATGTCCTTTAGACAAGAGACTACGGATCTCCTCCACGAATACCGTAGGGCAGGGAAAATCCACTTCCCCATCCATCATTCCGTAGATTATGTCCGCCGGAACAGTCACTTCCGTTCCAAACACTACCATATTGGGCGTACAATGAGTACTCTTGTGCATGGCCCCCCAGTATGCATGTGCGATACATGGCGCCAGCAAATCCCAGTTAACATCTTCATACTCCGTCAGACATGAGAGTTGTTCTACCAATACCCTGTTAAACCGTTCCACCTGTCCGTTTGACTGCAGTCTGTATGGCAGGGTCATTAATTTCTCGATCTCTAACATTTCCAAAAGATTCTTCAACAGCGCCCACCGGAACTCCGGAGCACCATCCGTTTGCAAAGAGATCGGTGGCCCATAACGTAGGATCCACTCCGTGAAGAGTGCCATTGCACAAGTAACCGCCGTATGGTCCGGGAGTGGATAGGCCTCGGCCCATTTTGAAAAATAGTCTGTCACTACCATTACACAAACATTCCCCCTCGGAGTCTTTCTGAATGGTCCGATTATATCCAGTGCTACACGGCTCCAAAGCACGCCTACACGTTCTATAATGATGAGGACCATGTTGAACCACGATTAGGTACCATCAGACTATGGGATTCTATGAAGGATTCGTGGCAGCATGTTTTTGAGGCAACTCAAAAGCAGTTGTAGACGCCAAATTGCGGCTCTAGGTGAATTGCCCCCAGGGACAAAATTGCCGGACTTGGTAGCTCATTTGGAGACCAACTATGGTGATTATTGTCAGGAAAAAAGAGAAGCTGAGTTCTATGCTTCCAGACAAACCCCTGGTCAAAATGCCAGGCATTTTGCCAATGATATAGCAAAGGCTGCACGCTATGCTTTTGGTATCCATTTGGACAGCACTATGCGGACTTTGTGTATCCGGACTTTCTTGAAAGGTTTGACTGACCTTAAGATGGCGGAATTTGTGAGGTTCAAGCAACCATATGACTTGAACCAAGCTGCACATTGGGCTGTAGTATTTGAAAGCTGCACTATGGATTTAGCCACGGTCCAGACAACGAGTGTAGAACCCAAGAACTCCTCGAACCTTGCCATATCCGCACCTCCTGGTGGTGTGGCAAGTAAAAAAGCTCAGAAAGCCATCGCCCAGATGATGGAGTTGCTTGATAAACAGTCGGAAGTACAGCCTGAAGTATCAGCTTCGGACGATATTTCTGATTGTATCATTCAGGCAATGCAGGCATGGCAGACGAACAGAAAGTCCGCTCCTAAGCCTGGACCAGCTGCTCCCTCTACAGGAGGTGGACAGAGAAGGTTCAGATGGTGGAAGCCGAACAATGGATGCTGGTTTTGTGGTGAGGACGGACACATTGCTTCAGTGTGTCCAACGAAACAGATTATCCTTGGGCTAGCTCCCAAGTCCGGTGCATCAGCTAAGGACTCGGGAAACGCGGACAGACCCTCATAAGGAGCGTGATGGGGGTCGGGGAAAGGACGCTTCACAGTGCCACAGTCCGAAGTGAAGCTGAGAGTAGTATGGGAACTGGAGGACATGCCCAGGCACCAGCTAGTACGCCGGAGGTTTCACACCAAGGTGATCCCCGTCCGAAGACTGGAGATTCTAGATCGCTGCCGGAAGGAAAGCTCCTACCTCAAGGCTTGTTACCTTGTGGTGATTCGGACTCTGCCTCTGAAGTGAGGTTGGGACAGTCCGGATTCCAAGCTGAACGAGATCAGTTAGTGTTGGTCAAAAGTGGATCAACTGAACCTGCTCAAGTTCAGAAAGTTTCTGTACACAATCAGGGAACTTTGGAGATCCCTGCTAAATTGTTAGTACGGGAGAGATGGTATGCCCCTGTAACAGTAGGTGGGGGAAGTGAAAGTTTTTTAGTTGATGCGGGTGCTACTACTAGCTTGATCACTAAGAAATTCTACGATTCCCTTCCAAATCCACCACCAATGACTTCGGTACGGATGATGTGTGTGATGGGTAATGGAACACCGATAGTTACATATGGGAGCGTGCTTTGTCCCTTGAAATTAGGCTACCGGACTTACATGATTACTTGTCTTGTAGTCAGTGGTCTACGTGGTCCTGAACGCGGGATACTTGGTGCGGATTTCTATTTTGTGCACCAATGTAATCTGGATTGGTCAGGGACCTTCTACTTGGAAAATTTCGCGTATTCTGTACCGTGTACGCTATGGAAGAAACTTGTTAGCGGTATTGAAAGTCCCTCTGTGAAGGCAATGGAAGTGGAAGACGTAATTGTTGGGAGAGAGGTGAAACTTCTTAAGGCAGTTGTCCTCAAACCTAGATCAGTTACTATGGCCAGACTTGGGCAGCCTGAATACTTATGTAGCAGGCAACGGTTCTCCGGCCGTGGTAGCTTTCTCCAATCCGACCGGTCGCACCTTGAAAATAAAACGACATAGGGTGGTTGGTAAAGTGTTTAGAGTTGATTTATTAGCTCAAGACTCTTTGTCAGATGTTGGGGAGAATGAGGAAGTGATCAGGGAAGCAATCATCAACTCTATACAGTTGCTGGAGTCTCCTATAGCGGATGATGATCTGATCGCTCCTACTCTTCCCATTCCGCCCGCTCCAGAGTGCCCGTTGGCTAAGATGATCAAAGAATCGGATTTGTCCGGAGTCCAAGATACTCGAAATGCTCTGAATCTCTTAGAGGAGTTCCGAGGCTGCTTTTCTCTCCCAGGAGATAAGGCTTTGGGATGTACTCATAAGGTCCGCCATGTTATCAATACAGGTGATGCTTGTCCGATCAAACAAGCATACAGGCGGATTCCAGTTGCTAAACGTGATAAGGCGGAAGCAGAGATCTGGAAGATGTATAGAGAAGGCCCGATTGAGCATAGCAATAGCCCTTGGGGAGCTCCTATTGTTATGGTGGCCAAGAAGGACGGGACACAGAGGTTCTGTGTAGATTATCGCCAGTTGAACTCTGTCACGATAAAAGATAGTTTTCCTCTGCCTAGGATTGACGAGTGTGTGGAAGCTCTTGGTGGGAATCAATGGTTTTGCACACTGGACCTTGAAAGTGGATATTGGCAGGTGGCTATGGATGAGGAGAGTAAAGAAAAAACTGCTTTTCTCTCTAGTGTGGGCTTATTTCAGTTCAAAGTTATGGCTTTCGGACTGTGTAATGCCCCGGCTACCTTCCAACGTATGATGGACAATATGTTGGACGGACTTAAATGGAAGTCATGTTTGGTTTATCTAGACGACATTGTTGTTTTTGGAAAAACGCTGGATGAGTGTCTCCAAAACCTCAGGCTTGTTCTAGAACGAATCAAGGACTACGGATTAAGATTGAAGCCGAAGAAGTGCGAATTCTTCCGTCGGCAAGTTGAATACCTGGGCCGGATTGTTTCTGGTAAGGGAATTCAAGCTAATCCGAAACAGATTGAGAAAGTCCGAGATTGGCCAGTCCCTACAAATGCTAAGGAGATTAGACAGTTCATAGGGTTTGCTTCCTATTATAGGGAGTTCCAACCTAACTTTGGTGAAATTGTCTCCCCTTTGCAAGACATTGTGACGGCGGCATGCAAGGATAAACGCTATACCAGACCTATAGTGTGGACTCCTCAGTGTCAGGCTGCGTTTAGCAAGGTCAAGGAATTGCTGACCACATCGCCAGTACTGGGATACCCCCGGAAGGTGGGAGATTTCATCCTAGATACGGATGCAAGTGGTTTTGGAATGGCTGGTATCCTCTCACAGATTCAGGACGGACGGGAAGTAGTCTTGGGCTATGCTAGCAATAGTTTGTCTAAATCTCAGAAAAACTATTGTGCTACTAAGCGCGAGTTGCTTGCTGTTTTGACTTATCTGAAGAAGTTTAGACATTACCTTCTGGGTAACAGAAACTTCTATGTGAGGATGGACCATGCCTCTCTCCGTTGGTTGCTAAACTTCAAAGATCCAACTGATATGCTTGCTAGGTGGTTAACTACCATGCACGAATACGGACTGGATCAGAGCATGATTCTGCACCGGGCAGGGCGCAAGCATGAAAATGCTGATGCGCTTTCTCGCTTGCCAACACGTAAGTGTGGGAGACTGGATTGTCATGATTGCGGACTACATGACGCTGTGTTAGCTGCTGTTACCACTGATGTCCCTTCGGACTCGGATGTCCCCACGGACTCCGGGAGTAACAAGCTACAAGAAGCTCAACAGTCTGATCCCATGATCAAGAGGTTGATTGGTATGTTGGATGGTTCAGTGGAAATTCCTTCTAGGGAAGATCTTGCTGGTGAGTCCGATGAATTTCGGACTTATGTTCAACACCTAGGTGGAATGGAAATGAGGGACGGTGTGCTATGCCTCGGGTGGGTCCGGCTAGCCACTGGTAGGAAGTATTGGAGGAAGGTGATCCCAGCTTCCATGAGGAAAGAAATTTTCATGGGCATGCATGGACCTAAGACTTCAGGACATTTTGGTGTTTTTAAGAACACTTGGTCGGCCAAGATGAGATATCATTGGCCGGGCCAAAGATATGACCTGAAGAGATGGATTAAGGCTTGCCCTGAATGTTGTACCAGAAAGACCCGTGGGGGAGGAGGAATTTCTCTCCTAAAGAAAGAGAAGCATGGTGACAGGTGGAACCGGATATCATTGGATATTCTAGGTCCCTTTAGGGAGACACCTAGGAAGAACAATTATATCATGGTGGTTACGGACCATTTTTCTAAGTGGGCCGAAGCCTATCCCATGCGAGACCATACTGCAGAAAGCTGTGCAGAAGTCCTTTTTAAGGAATGGATTCTGAGGTTCGGATGTCCGGTGGCTTTACAGACCGATGGGGCCCCTGAATTCCGATCACAGCTATTGAAAAGTCTTTTGGACATGTTAGGGATTGAGAAACTGATAACTCTTCCCTATAGGCCTCAGTCCAACGAACAGAGCGAGCGGCTGAACAGAGTACTTGTTGAGCAGCTCTCTTGTCTGACAGACTATCATAAAGATGACTGGGATATGCTTGCTCCGTGTATAGCTCACGCGTATCGAGCTACTGTGCATGCCAGCACTTTATGTACACCAAATTCTGTAGTCTTTGGGACGGAACTCGTAGCTCCTATGGATATAGTCCATGGAGTGGGATCTGACGGGTTGGACTTTCCTTGTAAGGTTTCTTATGTGGAGAACCTGAAGCAATGGATGCGTAGAGGACACCAGTATGTGTGGGAAAATCTTGGAGTCTCTGCTATAAATCAGAGACGAGATTATAACAAACGTACTAGGCCTCCAAAGTTTGCTGTGGGGGATGTTGTCTATAGATATTGCCCTCCTAAAGCAAACAAGAAGTTGGGACAGAAATGGGATGGCCCATTTAAAATCCGCAGGTTCATAGGCGGTACCACCTGTGAACTTGAAACAGCAGAAGGCTTGTTGAGATACCACATTGATTATCTCAAGCCTGCTTTTGATGAAGATGGTCCTATCCAGGCTAGAAACCTTCATAGGGCTCCAGAGTTTCAGAAACTGGAAAAGGCAGGTAGAGATATACTCAGGCTGGAAGCTGGGAAAGTTGTGGCGGGAGTCCGGCATGTGGCGGGAGTCCGGAATGTCCGGCTAAGTCCGTGAAGGAGAAGGTTACTATAGGCGTCAAGCCTAGAGGCAGGCCGAAAAAGAAAAAGTCTGTTTCGGCCACGGATCTTCCTCCACTGACTAAAGGAAAAAAGAAAAAAAGTTCTGTTAAAGTAGGAAACCAGGTGTTGCCTACTAAGAAACAGACTCTAGGGGAAATGAAACGAAGGCCTGGTAGACCAAAGAAAGGGGGGACGGGGTCAGGAACAGCAGTAGTTGTTCCTCCAGTTCCGCCTAGTATTTGTGTAAAAACCAAGAAGAAACGCGGTAGACCGAAGAAACAACCTACGGACTTGCCTGCTGTTCCTTTAGTGCCTGTGAAAAGAAAGGTTGGACGTCCGAGGAAAGAACCAGCTCCAGTGGTTCCCTTGCCAACCTCTCTACCCCAGAAAAGGGCACAAAGAAATTTGTTGCCTAGTGTGAGGGACACCTCCCCAGCGCTGGTAAGGGCTCAACGCTTGCGTAAAGCCCCAGTTCGGTTTAATCAGTAAGAAAATTGGTATCCGGGGGGAGAATTTCTGAACTGGTTCTCTCCCACTTCAAAAAAGTACACAACGAGAAGTCAGACTTGCAGTTTATTTGTACCGAATATTAATTGCTTGTCACCATTTGGCAATGTAGACTCAGTTCTATTTATGACTGGGAGACGAACATGTGTCTTGGAGAGTATTTGGTTTGAACGATAGAGAAAAGCTAGGCCCAGGCTTGCCCTGCGAGCAATTGTGGCTTGGAACTTGCTGTAAGGCCGGAATCTATTTATGGTAAATAGGTGGTTGCTTGAATCTGTCCTGAGAGCCAGAGAAATTTGAGGTAAACACCCTGTGTAGTCTCAACAGGGGAGAACAGGTTAGCCGGACTGGTCAAACACGTCTGCGCTATGGCTCAGAAGGAGCGCGGGAAGTGATTGGCGCTGCCAACAGCGGTGGCGGACTGTAGCACTAAGCGTGGCCACGGGTCTCGCCGGTGTGTTTCACTCCTTTCAGTTGACTTCCGGATTCTGAGTGTGCGACACACTCTTCGCAAAGGAAAAGTAAACTGTAAGTTTTCCGAAAAGATGAACTTATTGTTTTACATCTGTATGTGTTGATATGTAGTTGCAAGAAGGCGACAAGAGTTTCTGGACCAATGTGTACTGTATTCGCTGAGAAATAGTAGTCAGAAATGACTCGGCGGACTGGCGCCGAACACGTTGTGGCCATTTTGGTATGTTTTGTATAGCGAATGAATGGACAAGGGGTGTCTGTATGCTAAACAGTCCATTTCTTGTCAAGTCCCGGTGATATTAGCAGGTTACACTCTGAATGCATGTTGGTTGACGAATTTATGTGTTGTTTAGAACATGACTTGTTGTATATGTATACCGGTGGTAGATTTTTAGACCAGCCACGCCCGTGGATAGAAACCAGTTCTGTCTAGGTCTAAAAATATTGTCCCTGAACTGTGCTCTTATTTTTTGCTGTTGCTACATGTTATTTTTCTTACTATCAGAACTAGGTTGAGATTTAATCCAACATGTCTGACCAGGAGAATGACCTGAACCTGTCGGCGTCCGACGGCGATGAATTGCTGACCGACGACCAGGCGGCCAAGGTGCTGGACTCGCTCATGACAGCAGCGGAGAAGGAGGAGTCAGAGGACACGGCGTATTGGGAGCAGAAAGTCCCTACCCCTGTCCCGTTCGAGGTGGACTTGGAAGAGGAAATGGAGGTCGAGGTGATCGTTGCTCCCTCCAAATCCTCGGACAAGCCGGACAGGTCCGGACGGACCACCCACCAGTCAGCAGACAAATCTTCGGACCAGTCTGCGGACAAAGCCCGGACTTCCAGGTCTTCGGACAGGAAAGCTGGAACCACAGGGACAAAGGGTCCCAAGCAAAGTCCTGTAGAGGACAAGTCCGAAAGGAAACAGGTGGAGGTGACACCTAGGAGGTCACCACGCAAGCAGGCCGACCCTGGGAAACATTTGAGGTACAAGGACACGGACACCATCCGGACCCGTTCCCATTCTGACTCTCCAGGCAAGAAGAGTTCAGATCGCGATCGGAGTACCTCTACAAACCCCAAGACTAAGCCTGCAGCCGCCTCTGGGTCCAAGGGGACTGAGTTGGCAAAAGCACTGCAAAAACTTGCCCAGAACACTGCTAGCACTAGCAGTACGAAGTCCCTTCCTAAGCTTCCTAAAATCCGGAAGCTGAAGAAGGTACATGTGTATCGATCCGAGGCTAGGCGGGTGCAGCTGGGGAAATTTGGTTCTCTAACCAAGTTCAAGGCTGAGTTGGACTCAGCAGCCCTAGTTCCCCTGAATCCGAGCATGGATCAGCCCGGATCCATTCCTCCTCAAGCTCCGGAATCGGACGATGAGTCGAAGGAATTTGACGACAACCAAATGACCCGGTACGAACAGGTTATTTGGCCGGAAGTGGTCCGAGAGGACAGCCTTGACGCGGGCACGTTTGGGAAGCTCACAGAAGTGCACAAACTGTGGCAGCCCGGGTTTAGGTGCCCTTTCATGGTTTGCAGGTACCTTCCTGTGAATGAAGGTGGCATCAAGAAGTACCATACCAGAGAACGCTTCTTCAGGCATCTCTGTGAGGTACATGCCCCCTATTCACAGGTGTGGGTGTGCTCCCATGACTAGTGTGCGCAGGTCTTGGATCGCCGAGTGGAGTTGGTGCAACACTTCATGAATGGCGAAGTCAAGCAGCACCACCTCAATAGGGAGACTGCCTTGGAGAAAACCAGAGCTGTGATGCCAGTCATCCGGAACAACTCTGCCTTCCTCCGCATGACCTACATGTCGGCCCAGCACTTGAGGGTTACCCGTAGGATGAGGTCGGTTGCGAAACCATCCAAGTCCAGCGCTTCCACCTCTGCTGCTGGACAGTCCGGGTCAGTCAGCTCTTCCTCTAGCAGCCAAAAAGGGAAGTCCGGAGGCAAGTCCGTGGCAAAGAATGCCTCCTCCAGCAAGGAGACCACTGGAGGCACTGAGGGTGCCCAGAAACGCGGCCGGACTAGCTCCAGAGGTGAAATGCTTTCACCATCCCTTCCTGCAGCCAAGAAGCTGAAGGGCCGCAAGGCGCAGGTGGAGACAGACACCTTGTCTGCCCAGCTGCCTGAAAGGGTAGAAACTGAGCAGCTGGTCCGGGCAGCAGATACCGAAGTTCAACGCTGTTTGATGACCCTCCGGGCTGCTGCTGACGCTGCTCAGCAACAGGTTTCTACCTCAATGGCGACACTGACTGTCCCATTGAAAAAGCTTGAGGCTGTGCAGGGCCAGATTGGAGAAAACGCCGCGCAGAAGGAGACAATCCGGACGCAGGCGAAGATTATCCAAACCCTGCGCATGGCTGTGGCCAAAAAGGATAGCGAGATCCTCAATCTCACTGAGGAAAATGCCAGTCTGCGTGGGGAACTCGCAGAATTCGGCCGCAGCTCCTCTCCTGAAGGTCAGGAAGTGTCCGAGGTGGAACCGTCCGCCCAGTCCGCTACAGGAACTACTGCCTGTGCCCCTCAGCCAGCTGCTGTTGCTGGCCCGAGCACAAGTACTGTGGTGTCAGAGTCCGGGGACTCTGTTAATGTGAGCATGGACTTGGCTCAGTTTAACTTACTGTCCAGTCTGATGGCCAAGTTCCAGCCTGTGTTGGCCCCGCGGACTGCTCCCCCGCCAGTGCAACGAACAGCCCAAGCGAGTCAAGGAGGCCAAGACCCTTTTGGTCTAGTGAGAATGTTCGGCTCACCAGAAAATGCCCTTTCTCCTCTATCCGGGGGAGAAAGCGCAACGGCTGTTGGTCCTGAGGCTGGTTCTACCTAGCCTCTGCCGGATGTGGCGTCGAGCACTTTCCAGTTCAAGTCTCCGTCGGATGTGACGTGGAGCGTTCCCTCTGTGCCTAGCCTTGCCTTGTTAGCTCGCCCACGGGTCGTCTCTTTCGGATCCGGACCATGTTTCTACCACCCCGCGGACTCCCTTTTCGGATTGATTACACATCAACTAAGACTTTTAAAGTGAGATTACTCTTTTTTACTGTCGGTTCACTCAGAAGGAGGAACTTCAGTCAAACTTTTCTACACTGGATTCTGTAAGTTAGTGGGGACACTATATGCTCCTGAATGTATTTGGTGTTTACTATTACTACTTTCTTCAGATGTGTGTATTGAACTTATGTGGATTTTTAAGTCCGTAATCTCTTTTTACATGTGTGCTTGACATGTTTGTCACTAGAAATGTGATTTTTACTGCTTTTTACCGAGTTTGTAATGTGTTTAAAACTCTTTTTCGAAGAGGGGGAGTATTGTAGTGGGTCTGGTTATATTACCAATATTCTATTCTATTGTATGGTGGTGCTGTCCGCTGTGGGTTAGTACACCTGAACTACCCCAGTGGGCAGTACCAGTGAACATGTCCACTCATCAGTATATGTGTGGGGACTTTTACCATCATATTGGTTGTTATGCTCTTTTAAGCTTACTTTGTGTTCATAACCTTTCTACCAACGTATTTCTATGTGATATTTATATCCACGGACGTCAGTCCGAGAGTCTTCAGTAACGTAGTGCCTGAGTGCATCTTACCTTTATTATCTATATTGCATGTCTTCTCACACCAGTTTTGTATGAGTCGAGAATAGGGGAGAACCCTAGCTCGAGTTGTGAGAGTCAGGACAAGTGTGTCCCAAGTGTCTGAATAAAGTCCGTAGAAAGGTTAAGCCTTGTTCTGTCTTTATTTAACGTGCAAGCGGATCGGATCCGAAGATCACTACACATGTAGTTTAGGTAGATGATTATTATATCATTCCTAATTGGTCAACGCAGACTAACATGAGCTAATGGTAAGGTATAATGGACGTCTAGGTTGCAGCTGGTTGACTACTTTTCACATTATCAGTTATTATTGTTTCTTTTACCGGTACTTAGATCCTGAGTTAATAATTATATTTCCTAGGTATATTGTGATCTCTCGTTATCTATTAATGGACGGTAGAGTTTTCCAGATCATCAGGAATGTATATGAATTTTTCATTTCCCAACAATCTGACCCACATACTTTTATTTCCCACTATCTAGCTAGCTGTTACAACATTCGATTCAGTGAGATAAAATAAAAAAATAGCAGGTGAACCAGACCTTATACCAAGAAATCTTCTGACATACTCATGATGGGGCAGGATCATGGGGGGGGGGGGGGGGGATCGGCAGGAAGTCCCCTCTCCCCTGGAATCATTCATTTGTGTTTCTAGATGGCAGTGATCTAGAAAAAGGATTTAATTAAGATTATGAATATGAATATTATTTCTACTGATTTTCTTAATCGTTGTAGTACACCATTGTAATGTATACTTGAAAATGCTGTTATAATCCAACCTACGGCGAAATAACATCATTTTTCCTGAATGCACTGAATGCTTATATCTCGGCAAATAATTATCTCATCAAATTATCTGGGATTCTCCACTTCAATAAATTATTCAGTAATTATAAACGGGGGTGGATATTACCATCGTAAATCAAACATGAAAGAACTCTGAAATAACACCAGTAAGGCTTATACTAGTTTACTACAAGGACAAGACGTTTTTGACTTTCATACATTATGTAAAATGTCAGTTCACTATTGTAGTGTAACAATTCCAGTATGTGAAGATATGAACATTTCCATCAAGCTCCGGGTATCTCCGGATATCTCCGGGTAGTACACCCGGGCACCACTAGGAGGCTACATTGCAACCCATGATGATATTTGCAGTCTATATTATGCAATTATTTTATTATTAATTAATCATTCTTATTATGTGATCCGGACTTTAACCGTGATGGTTATCACATATTTCTCTATTTATGTACAAGTTTGTACTTATTTCATTATTATATTTATTTAGTTATAACTGATTTGTATTGCAAACATAGTCTGTTCTTGTGTTGAATATTATTGATATACCCAATGTATTTGTATATTAATCGGGTTGAGGAGCAAGGTCTTCAACCCAGCACACAAGGAGGAATAAAGAGAATATATGACAGAAGTATTTCACTCTTGATGTTTTATCTTGGATCCGCGCTTGGAACATAGAATATTTCAACCCTTGGTCCTTTGGAACTTTAATTTAATCCGGCCACTATAGTTCCTTTCCTCCCATCTCCTGCTATCGATATTCATAAAATATTTATTCTCGCAGAAGTAAACCTATACGATCACGATACGGTTTATTTTTATTTTTTGGGGGCAGAGTGATATAAGACAACTTATGTTCACTGGTTAGACTCCTGGATGGTGTGGTCACTGCTTCGCCTTGCTGTTGCTGTGGAGAGATTTTGATTTTCTTCTCCTGAAGGGTTCAACCACGATTGGACTACTTTTTTTTTTTTTTACTTAGTATATTTTTGTATTTCTGCTCGGAATAAAAGGACTTGAAGTCTCAGAAAGGATTAAACATGGCTACTGATTTAACAAAGGGGTTAGTAGCTGGCATAGAGCTCAAAGACGTGGATCCTAAGATCAAGGATTACATCTTGCAAGCAGCTAAAGACAAGGAAGATGTTGATAAAGTATTGGCTTTGACGAAGAGTGAATTTCAGGATGTAGCAGGTGAACGTGATGCTGCCATGAATACTACGGATCAGCTCCAGGAGGATCTTGTTCGTCAACAAGCTGCTTTAGATCGAGCTAATAAAGATACAGATTTACTGCATAAAGAGGTTACTTCGAAGGAAAATGCCTTGAAGAAGATTAATACGGAACTGCAATTGGCTAAAGCTAATGTCGATGATGCAGTGAAAAACGTAGACTATTGGAAGAGTGAAGCTCGAGTTAATAAGGCTGAGTTAAATGAAACCAAAAGTTTATTTAAAATGAAAGATGGGTCTGATGTGAGAGACACTGAATTTTGGAAATCATTGGATTCCAATCCCTTGTATTCTGGCCATATTGGAACACGCCAAGGAGGGAAAAAGGTTTCTTTTCAGAGAAAATCAAGAGGATCTCTGTCATTGTTTGATGCTGTGGAATTTGAGGAGGAAGAAAACATTTGTCCGATCAAGATCAAGGATTCTTCCACAAATCATGCTGCGACTCAATGGTCAGAAAAGCCCAAATGCTCTATGCCTCCTGCCTTCGAAGGAAAGGATTGGTATCAATATCTTGTTCAATTTGAGAATATTAGCTTTGCTAACAATTGGTCTCAGGAAACAAGGATGAAGGGTACTTTTCTCCAAATGTAAAGGTGAGGCTGCAAGCGTGGTTAATGATTTTGACATCTCTGAAGGATCATATCAGGACTTAGTCACCGTATTATGTAGGATATATGGAGGAGGTACTCCTGAAGACCGAGAAAATACCTTCTATTCAAGAAAGCAAATTCCTGGCAAGGATCTAAATGCCTTTGCAGTTCATCTTAGATCTTTGATGATCTGGGCCTTTCCGGGTGAAAGACATAATTTTCATACTCGGCTGCTGATTCAACAATTCATTAAAGGCATGTTGGACAAGAAGATTGCATTGGAGGTTCATGCTCGTCAGCCTAAGTCATTATTCGATGTCCTGGACTTAGCAAATCGTTATAAAAGTGGAATAAAAACACTTTTTGGAGTTAATGCCAGTTCTGATGTGTTGACTACAGTTGCTGCTGTTTCTCACACGTCTGAGACTGAGTTTGAAGAATCAGATGAGGAGGAATATGGAATAAATGCTTTGGGAGAGAGAACAAAGTGGTCGGGATATAGGAAAAGTGGACCCTGGAGGAATAAATCATCTCAGACTCCTTATTGCAAGTGGTGTGATACAGCCGGACACTCTACCTTTTCATGTAAAGGTTTCCTTGATGCTAAGAACAAATCCGGAATCTTAGATCAGAAATCTGGTAAAAGCATGGCTGGTCTTGAGGGAAACGACTAGTGGTTGTGTTGGATAAGGCCATCAACTCAACCACCCTATCTCAAAGTGGCTTTTCCGACCAGACAATTACAGCAATGAATGATTCTTCAGGACCTTCTTTCTTAGGGGAGGGTACGGCCCCTGAAGCTCCTGATTTATTACTGGTGACCAGGCCTGAAGAAAATATTTATTGTCTGCCTAACTTAAAAGGAGCAAGATGGTATGTACCAGCTACTTTTGGAAGAGACTTGTATCACCTATTAGTGGACACTGGAGCCTCCATCAGCTTGATCGATGAGGGTATATATTCCTCTATGATCAACCCACCTTAATTGTTACCCACTTCGGATAAGGTCGTTGCTGCTAATGGCAGTGATATAACCTTGTTAGGTGTTGCGAATTTCCACTTTGATCTTGGAGGAAAGTTGCATGTCTGGAGATTTTTCGTTGGACGTATCCATAGAGAATCCGGAATATTAGGCTTAGATTTCCAGATGGCAGTGGACATGGCGTTTAGAAGCAAAACTGGGGAGATTGATATAAATGGAAGGAAAACTTTTTGTGAATTTGTATAAAAAAATGGAGCCCTGAGAGTTAAGGAGGGAACTAAAATTAAGAAGAATTCAGTGACGATGGTAGAAGCAATCTGGACTGGCCCTATGAATGGCATGAGCAAATGTGATTTCCTTGTGGAGCCTCCTATGTACATAGACGATGACAGAGGATTAGTGAATTTTCCTACCATGATAGAATATAGAGAAGAGGAGGAATTGTATGGGTTGCCTGTGATGAATATCACCAGCCAGGCACAATTCATTGAAGAGGGTGAAATATTAGGCGTTGCTGAAGTGGTTTCTCAAATAGAGAACACTGGGAATGATGAGTCGATAGACATCGCTGAGCCTGAAAATTCTACCTTGGAGGATGAGCGTGTTGCTGTATTATTGGAAAAAATTGCTCGTGATCCGGCAATGACTGAATATAATTTGCCTCAATACCTGGAACAGCTAGTTTCTCAGAGTGACATAACCACTGAAAAGGAGAAAGATTTGGTTAGATCTGACCTGTTGGAATTTTTCAATATATTGCAAAAACCTGGAGGAGACCTAGGCAGAACGGATAACGTGAAACATCACATAAACACTGGAGATTCGGAACCTATCAAGCAGAGCTATCGCCGCTTACCTATAGGCAGGAGAAAAACAGTGGAAGAAGAGCTAGTAAAGATGTTGAATAAAGGAGTTATTTCGCCTAGTGATTCGCCATGGTCATCACCGATTGTTCTGGTCAAAAAGAAAGATAATTCCATTCGTTTCTGTGTGGATTATCGCAAAGTAAATGATATCACAAAGAAAGATGCGTTCCCCCTACCTAGAATCGACGAAAGTCTAGATGCTCTTGGGAAAAACATTCGTCACCCATATAGGCTTGTTTCGTTTCAATGTGATGGCGTTTGGGCTATGCAATGCCCCAGCCACATTTGAACGCATGGTAGAGAGTATGTTACAAGGATTGCGCTGGACAAAATGTATGGTTTACTTAGATGATATAATTTCCTATGGAAAATCATTGGAAGAAGCCAGGAAAAATCTGAAATGTGTCTTTGAGAGGATACAGAAATTTGGTTTGATTTTGAAACCAAAGAAATGTGTACTTTTCAAGCGCTCTGTTAGATTTCTAGGCAGAGTAATTAACAGCGAAGGGAGCAGACCAGATCCGGAGAAGATTGAGGCTATTACACACTGGCCACAGCCACAAAATATCAAAGATATTCGTTCCTTCTTAGGACTTGTAGGATATTACAGGGATTTTATTCCAGAATTTGCGGAGAAGGCTGAGCCTATGTTCCAACTGCTCAGGGATCATACAAAATTTGTATGGAATGATGATCGGGAGAAATCGTTTTGCCTACTGAAAAGTGCATTGATTTCTGAGCCTATCCTAGGATATCCAACCGAGAATGATTTATTTATTCTCGATTCTGATGCCAGTGATTTTTCAATTGGCTCGATTTTGTCTCAGGTACAGGACGGAGAAGAAAAAGTTCTTTGTTATTTCTCTAAATCATTGGATTCTACTCAAAGGAATTATTGTACAACGCACAGGGAGCTGCTTGCGGTGATTAAATCCTTGCAAGCATTTCATCTGGGGCACAAGATTTATCATTCGTACGGATCACTCTTCATTGAGATGGGTCCTGAATTTCAAGGATGCTGATGGAATTTTGGTTCGGTGGCTGTCTATTCTAGCTTATTTTGACGTGAATCAATCTAAGATTTTCCACCGGCCAGGGAAATTTCATGGCAATGCCGATGCTCTTTCAAGAATGAGGAAGATCAGGAGATGTAAAAATCCTGGCTGTGTCACGTGCAGGAAGGACCTTTGCAAACCTATTGGTATGGTATCTTCTGTCGATGATATGACAAGCAAATGGGAGGAGAAGAAGGAATTTTTGCAGGAAGTTTTCCCTTGCTCAGAGGGTGAGATGGCTAAATATCAGGATGAGGACAGAGATATTGCCAAAATCAAGTAACTGGTTCGAAGTAAAGAAGAACTTTCTACTCAGGAGATTCGTGCAGAAACACGAGAGTTTAGAGTATTGTATGGTTTCCTCAGCAAGATGATAATACGCAATGGGATTCTATATGTGATATATCATGAGGAAGCCTCAGTTTCTGACATGACTATTGTTGGCCCCTTGAAGATAAGGATGGCTATTTTCTGCATGTTACATGGTTCTCCTCAAGGTGGCCATTTTGGAAGGAAAAAGACCCAAGGAAAGGTGAAGCAAACATTTTTCTGGCCATTTATGTCTGAAGATATAGAGCGATGGTGTGCTTCTTGTGATACCTGCCAGCATGTGAAAGATTTCCCTAGGAAAGGGAAGAGACCGCTTCATAATGAAATTTCTGGCGCAAGATTTGATAAGAAACAAACACCCCGCTAAGAAATAAACAGCGTGGAACGTTGCGTTGGCGAGCGCCATGGCGGACACCTCGTCATACAGAGCGTCTACCATTGCCGGCAAGACGCTGATGCCCTTGGATCGCTGCAATCTGGCGTTCTATTTATACTGAGAGAGTAGTATATGGAATCTAGGATTTTTCTCAGGATTTTGACCTTGGATATGTATTTATTTAACATAATGTTTTGTTTTCGAGGTAATAAGGAACTTGTCTGCGTATCTATTACCTAATATGGTTATGTAAGCGTGTGGGCTGGATCCTCTCACTGCCCACCTCGTGTATGTCCATATTTGGGCATGGAATCAGGGCGTGGCACCGGCCACTATATAAGGCGACAGGTCAAGCGTACAGCAAGCAGTCTTCCCTCGTCTTACCACATGTGATAAGAGGTAACCGGAGATTTCGCCTGCTTACACCTGTAGTTCTGCTGATAGAAGTTTCTGGAAAAGATAGAATTCATCATGCCTTCATCTAGCGAGGATGAGGTCATATACGATAGGTCTACCAAGCTTGGTAAAGAGAAATATAGAAGAAGCAATGGGACTTCTGCTGCTAGCGGAACAAGTTCATCTCGTGTGTCTAAAGAGCGGAGGACAGGATCCAAATCGCCAAGTCAGCCTCGACGTGTGTGTGAGGAATTTGCTGACTCAATAAAGCCTCCCATCTTGAAGCTTCAAAAGCTGTCTGATACCCGGAATGGTCGTTGTGTCCCGATACCCAGTCCAGGACATGACTCGGAATCGGAAGAAGTTATATACTATAAAGTTTCTGAAGATGATCTAGTGACCAAATATGAAAGATATATCGATGGAATCATAGCCAGAATATCATGTGAAGATACCCAGCGGGAGCTGAAGTCGATAATTTACAAAGGACATGACACTAACAGGGGTGGCTCTTGCCCTTACTTGCGTTGTGCTGGCAAAGTCTTGCATTCAAAGCTGGGATGGCTCAGACATATGGAGGAGAGCCATCTTCCTCGCAGATGGGAATTCACATGTGGGATCCCACGAAAGGAGGGTGGTAGCCATTGTAAACGTAGGGAGATACGCCTTGTCTCCTTAATCCGGCATATGATGTGGCATCATAATTTATCGCAGCAACAAGCTGGATCCCGCTGCCATAACAATGAGAGCAGGAACTGTAATCTTGCTTCAAATCCGGATTATGTGCGAAATGACCCGCTGGTAACTGTTGCTGGCAAACGATCAGCCCCTACCATCTCCCCTTCTGCTGAATGTAAAAGACATGTTCCTTCGCATTCAGTGAGATGTGAAACAATTGCTGTGAGCCCTGTCAATCTCAGGGAAATTGACATGGAATTGGACAATCTCCACGAAAGCGATGCTGTGAAAAATCTCTCCGTCGCTCAAACGCAGCTCGTAAAGGCTCATTCCTTTTTAGCATGTGCCTTGAAGAACTTGCATGCTGATTACGAACATTTCAGTAACATTGGTAAAGACAAAGAGGCATGGTCGGAGGAGAGAAAGCAACTTTTAGATGAAGTATCGAGCCTGGAGGTTAAACTGGAGATTGCTCAACATTCCCAATCCTTATTGGAGGATGAACTAGAACTGGTGCGAGGAAATGAAAAGTGTCTGCAGAAACAGCTTGATAGGGCGGTTGAGTCTGAAAGAGAGATTGCCGACGAACTGAACAAATGCCAAAAGCTTCTTGAAGAATGTGATGTGGATGTAAAGACTGAAAATGAAACAGCAGATTCCGTCGTATTGATTCCTGGGTTCAGCTTAGAACAGTCGATCGCAATCCGTGCGATTGTGCATCAGTGATGATTATTTCCTGGACATTTGTGTATATACTATGAAACTTTATTCATATATAGTTGAGCAACTTTTTTATGTTGAAGAACAGTTAAATGTTGGTATATGATACCTCACTTTTTTTTTTATGGATGAGCTATTGTATAAATGTACATATGAATCATTTGTTTTGTTTCGTTAACATGTTCATAAAATTTACAAGTTTGTACTTATTTCATTATTATATTTATTTAGTTATTCCTGATTTGGGGTGCGTTGTAATGGAGTTACAGTTGTAGGTGTGTGTGAGTAATTAATGCTCAATTACATATTTCTTTTGTTCTAAAGTGTCTGGACTACTACATATTAATTAGCTTTCTTAACCCATCATTTCAGATGTGCCAATCTTGGAAGTTATGTTGAGTGGTGGCAAATCCTTTTTGCAGCTGCCTGACTAGCACGAATATGCTGAGGAACATCCTTGACTGGTGTGAAAAGGTGGGGACAAAGCCTGCATAACCTCTTCAAGATGCAGGAAAGAAATTCCAGGACTCAAAACTGCAGGAGACTGTAAGTTTTCTGCCCTTACTGAGGAGCAAATAGTTGTTTCTTAATATTACGTGTAGTGTTTACCGTCCTTCTCCCGTCTCCACATGACAGCATAAACATACATCAAGCCTCAAGGCTCTCCACCCTTCTTCATCTTCCTGACCCCTTACCAAGACCTGCTACTCTTCTCGACCACCCATCCCCTCCTCTCTCTCATCCCTCCATTCAACAGTATAAAGATACACTAGACTTGATATAAATATAGATATTCTACCAGTGGATGTTTTGCTGATTATAATACCAAATATGGATTTGGAGGACCAGAAACCTCCAATCTCTGTAATAATACTGATTCCTAATCACTGATAAAGGTTTGGAATAGCTTGAAATCTCAGTTGAACAAATGCATGGAGGCCCTGTTTAATTATCTATTTATCAATTCCAACAAAAAGTGATGAACATTTAAATTGTTTATTTTTAGGATCATCCGGATTCAAGGCAGTGCAGAATGCAGTGGCATACAATGGAGTCATGGTCAATGATCACATGCCTACATTTCCAAAGGTAAATATCATATATGCAATTAAATAAGAACTGTATTAAAATTAATTATTATCACTCAGCAGAATTTTACCCCGTTTTCAAAATATTCCTATATCACAAAGTAGTTGTGAAGAAATATTACCTACAGATTGTTTATTTCATGTTCTTTCCTATCAATTTTCACTCTTAATGTTCTGCACAGCTAATAGAGGCCCTAGATAATAAGAATGAATTAGGTTTTTTCAATTAAAAAAGTCAGTATTCTTGGCCTGACCAGTCTTGCATTCCTGATTTAATGTTTCCCATATAATCCTTATACTTAACCTCTTTGATGTATTAACCAAAACTATACATTACTTGAACTGAAATCTCTATATTCACTGGAATGAGAATTTAAATGCCATAACATGTCTCTAAAAATGACTTATTTATCATATCATTTATTCTATTACATAATTCATATTCTTGGTCACCATATAACATTAATTTTTAATATATTTATACTTCAATTAGATACCTTCCCCACCATGACATCTCTCATTTGGGGACTGTTTGGATGTCATGCACGAAACATGCAATTACACAACCTGCCAAGATCTGAACAGGTGAGATATTACATTTCACGATGGTCTATAATTTATTCTTTTAAAGTCTTAAGTGAGTCCAGCATCAGGCCTATCCCCCCATGAGATATTACATGAATCGTCAGTTTTTCTTGCCTCTTAACTTGGTCCCCAGGAAATTGTTTTAAAACTACCACTAGTCCAGAGTCACAGGTTCTTTTGGGAGCTAAGGCTCACGATCGTTGTCACTATTTATAGGGGTTTAAGGGGTAAAGGGAAACAACAGATAAGCAATAGAAAACACATATAAAGAGAAAAACAACTAGACAATGGAACCTCTCTCCAGGGAGAAAAAGAAAATCTCTTAGATTATCATAGCAGAGTCCTAGCAAGTCCTATTGTTATAGACAAAATTGTTGCTTACTTCGATCAAGTTTATGTCGATAGCTTGCCACCGATGAAATCCTGTACTGGATTAAAAACATGAACCACCAGCTTTATGGTTCATTGATATGTTTTACACCTTATATTGTTAAATATTACTCAGCTTTATTATGTACTTTGTATAAGTTTTTCCCTAAATGTCAAGGGAACGGTCAGAAGATCTGGGTGTAAATCCTTAATGGTTCCCAGATGCCTATTCAAAAGTGAACCTATTTGTCACACTGACTGTAAACCCTTGATGAATAAAGGATTGTTCTATTTCTATTCTTTTCTATTCTATTCTAACTATTTAGCAATTAAAATACACATTTCTCCTGCCAATTCTCAGAATAACTTATAGTTTTGTACTCCGTGTTGGTTCTAACACTTTTATACTATTTACCAGTCTTGTGAAATCATTCACTGATTATATAAAAACTGAGTAAAGATAGGTGAAGAAAGTGATCATTTTAATTTTAATTTTCCTGTTTGTCCTATTACAGAGGCAGTCAAGTCCACCAGATCAACGGAAAACAACAATATTGATTCAGTTATCGACAACAACCTGCGAGCGGCTAGATCAAAGCTAAACTACCAAAAGAACTGTGCCAACGCTGCCCTAATTGGGGATGGGTTCAGTAGATTATATCTTTCTCCTTTAAACATGATCATTGACATCGAACATGAATTGTATTGTCAGAGTACAAGTGTCTGTAAAATGTGTGAGCCTCATTTTTAAGGGATTTTTAAGCCAACTTATCATGAAGTGTATATTATACTGTAATGGGCGTCAATTTTGAGATGTGTACGCTATTTTATAAGCCAGAAGGTGGTGATTTGCTTGACTATGAAAATTAGCATTTTGTAAGTGATTCTCACAGTCATGAGTACAGAAATTTTATGTCACTTCTAGAATAAATCATGACGCATATATAGATCTAGATATAGACACCATCACAATTTTCCGCAAGAGCAGAGGGGGACACAGTCTTCACATGATTACATGGTAATTTCGGTGAAATAGAAGCTTGATTAGTAGAAACACGATCAGAATGGTTTGTCGGAGGACGGAAAAGGGTCGTGGTGTCCGCCATCTTGCCGGAAGTTGTGATCCGAGGCGGAAGTCAAAGTTTGTCTGCAGGAGAAGATGAATTCCGACAAACTGACATCTTATGGCCTCGGCCATGGCATTTACCACACGAGTGATTCCTTGTGCAGTAACCAAAGCAGGAAGATGTGTTATACTTATAGCAAATGTCATCAGGCCAATCACTGGGAACACTAATCTTCGAGTCAGACCTTTTCTTTTGGTTAGTTGGTTGACGCGGTGTGAGATTCTTGGGTTTAACCTCCGCTGCTGACGTAAAGTGCGCAGCGATGGACAATGGCGATCTAGGCACGAAACCCTGAGCGGGATTCAACAGATAATGATCAATAACCTCACGATCATAGGCGGCAAAAGCTGAGACTTCATAGGTTCTGCCGATAGCAATGCTGAGCAACAATTGAAAATGTGCCAGATAGCTTCTCCAATCCCCATTGGAAGCAGCGAGGTGATCGAGTACCAAGGACATGCCGTAGAAGAATTCACTGAGCGATAATTTAGAGGAATCAGCTGATTTAATGGGCGAGCCTTTGATAATACACAAATATTGATATTCTGGTCGTAAGGGGATACCTTGTTGACGAGAAACTGACGGATCCAAGCTAAGAGAAAGCTGAGACATGGACGATGCGATGAAAGCCATCGCCGAGGCTGCCGTGGGCTCTGTGGGAGTCGTAGAATCAGACCGAGGTGGGTTGAGAAGAGAGCCGGCCGGAGGCGGCTTTGGGCCGATCGGTTGAGGCATTATGCCGATCGGTTGTGGCATCAAGCTCGAAGAAGAGCCAGAACTCCCCTTTTCCAGAGAAGACAATCGAGTGATCACAGTGGATAACGAGGTCTTACTAGTTGCTTGAGCGGTAACAATGGATTCCAAAGTCTGTTGCTGTGAATGAACCATTTGGATAAGCGCGGACAGTGACTGGTCAGTAGACAAAGGGGAAGCATTAACCGTTGTGTCCTCGGAATCCAATTCGTCAGATCCGAGTAATTCAATGTCCAAGTATAGCTTCCATTGATCCTCGACACTACCAGCAGCCTTTGCAGCTTCAATCGCCTTGTTTTTAAAACGACAGGATCTCTCCCCTGGGTGAGAATGATCATGCTGACATGCACCACAGTAAGGCATTTTTCAAAAATTTTTTCAAAAAATCCAACGACTGTCCGACTGCTAGGCAAGCAGCTTTTTGAATGCGAGGAGCGTTTGTTTGCTCGTCGCTAGGCACTGGAGAACTTCCGGTTGATCAGTCAGTTCAGGTGGGTCCGTTTGCCACTCTCGATATAACCATATACAAAAGTATATTAGCCATATATGTCCAATTAGGTACAAAAGAGATATTACCCTCTTTTTTAAGTGAAGGCAATGGTTTTGACGATAAGCATAATATTGAGGAGTGCATGTCTCATATCTTTTAAATGGGTACCAGGTGTTGCTGTTGTCCGGCTGAAATTACTGTATTTCCCTATTTTTGAGTTGGAACAATAGTTTTGACAAAAATCACAATATTTAGAAATTTATTTCCCAGTTCTTTTAAATATTGTAGGATGTTGTAGGCAGTCAGCTTTGAATATACATCCAGCTGACATTTATTTTATTTTTGTTTTAATTTAACAAAACGTGGTTGACCTTAGGCATTTTATAATAAATATGATATATCCTTTCCTACAATGATCTGTGGGTGCGGATCATTTTGGCTTTGATTTGAAAGTTTCCTTTCGGTACAAACTCTGGAAAATGTTTTAATAATTAGTTTAAATTCAAAAGATGACTAGGCGACTTTTCTGGGAGTTGACTTGTTAGGCATAAGCTGTGGGCTATAGGTCTTAGTGTTTCAAAGACTTTATTTCATTTGAAAACGTGAGGTTTAAACAAAATACAAATAAAACCAGATCTTCCAGTGTTAAAGTAAAGGCATCATCATTCAAGATTTTCGGCAGATCTTGCTGTCAGCCACAGAGAATCTTTCTGATTATCATTGATCATGACAGGTATATACAGGGCTCATATGTTGTTGATGATATGATGACAATATTTTATGAAAAGTTATCACGTTTGTATCAGCAAAATCCAAGATGGCCGTCATGACGAAAATCATCATTTTAGGCTTTTGTTGTGTCAAATTACGGCCAAACCTCAATATATTTAACAGATGTTGGCTTGTGTAGTTCGTCTAGCACATATCCCTGGTCATACAGGCTAATTATTTTATCAAAACTTCCAATATTTAGTGAATAATCGACTTAACAGATTTTTCTATAGTATTTCAATCGGGGACGAGAATTTCAATTTTCACCGATTTTCAGAATGTTTATAGAAGGGGGGGGGGGGGGGGGCTCGATTTCGTTCAAATGTTATCTTGGCTTTGAATCACAGTGAAACGGACATGCCATTAGCCACCATTATGTGAAATTCATTGCGTCTATTTCCTCCCATGTTGTTGGTGGTCTCACACTTGTGTTAGATCAAGTTCTCATTCATATATATTCATTTATGTTTGTATTCAACATGAGTTACTCAACCAATTTCATCTCTGAATACATTAGTCAATAATAAGTCAATAATATGGGTGTGATCTCAATCACGCATATAATGTGCATTGAAGCCACAACAGGCCATAATACTTGGCACTGCACACTCACCTGGCATTAACAGCTCACTGTCGCACATCTGACACTCTAGGCTCTGACACTCACACTCAGTCTCTAACACTGAATCACAGAAACCCCTACACACAACTAAAGAATATAATGCTACCTCCATATAAGCCAAATAACTATTACTTCTCAACTTCTCCCACAGATTTAATTCACCCTTTTATAATTCCCACTGTTTTACATCTGAAATTAAATGACTACTGCCCCGCACAAAAGTCGCCAACAATTATATATATAAGTATGTATCATTTTATAACTGTGCCAAATATACGTAACGATTACGCGCGGCGGTAACGCATGCCTGCTACTAGTGAGATCATAACGATGCATATGGTTGAATTCCTTATTTCCTCAGCTTTCTGTAGATATAAAGTGTGTGCATATTAAAAAATGTTTAATATGTGGAGTTCTGATATGTGATTGAATTTGTATGAGCGAGAATTGTTATGATATATGACCATGTCTGTAATAAAAATAATTCAATATAACCATTGTCTTGTGTTCTTATACAGCATTAATTCCACCGACATCTTTCTACATATACAGCATAGTATACAGTAGGATAATTGCCATGTAAACTCAGGCTGCCCATAGACAGTGCCCATAGACAGTGCCATATTGGCCTGCATAATATATGGAGGGTACCGCACCGTCACTAGAGCGGAGCGGTACCGTCACCAGTACGGAGTGGCACCGTCACAAATGTCGGAGCGGCACCGTCCTATTGACAGTGCCTTATGACGGTGCCATGTCACAGAACCGCACCGGCATTCCGTGTTTCCGGATCTGCACCGTCGGCGCACGGAAATCCCATGTGATTCGGATTAAGGGTGTAGCAACGTGGGAGTAAATATAGTACCTAAATTTGAATGTGGTACTCGGGACACTTTTGCACTGGCCTCGATGTTTTTTTTTTCGTAGCCCACTTGCCTATCGGCTCGTGGGCTATGAAAAAACAAACTTCTAGGCCAGTGTAAAAGTGTCCCTTGTACCACATTCTCATTAGGTACTATCTATGTTTATTAGTACAAGTACATGCATGCTACTGATTTAATATGTTGGTAATGCACTTGTCAATTGCAACCCCCACCCCCCCCCACCCCCCCACCCCCGGGTAGGTAGGGGAATGTCCTGGGCCTGTTGGGAAATTTGAGGAAATCCCCGACCCCCCAGGGCAATAAATTCCTGTAAATCCCCGACCCCCTGGGGCACATTTTTCGGGAGACATTTCTTTTAGACAGAAACTGTTATTGCAAAAATATAGGGGCCATTTTCAGAAAAGTCTTACAAATGGTGTTTTTGTTTGACATAGCTTTGTAGAGCTGGAGAAAATATTGTTTTGAATTTTCCCTAATCAGATATGAATTCTCAACATCATGAGTGTTTTATGACATAGCCTACAGTTTTCTATGTCTGAGGGAAGTGGCGAATGGTATGTGACATAACATCCGGTATTTCTTAAATCATGACAACTTAATGAGCATGCACATAGTTATCAATATCAATTAATATTTTGTGTATAATATTATTTGTGATGTGTTTCAGGAAAATGAGTCACAAGTAGCAAAACTGATATTTTTCAAAGTGACTTATATATAGGGCAAAAAAAAAATAGGTGTGTTTCCGATTTACCCCCCCAACCTAGAAAAACCTTACCCTACCTAAATTTTTTTTTACCATACCTGATTTTCCCCCCATCATATCTTACTTTTTTTGGATTTTTTGACAAAAAAGGCTTATAAAAGCAGGAAAACGGGTTTTCCTAACCTGGAACTGTCAAAAGGCACATTTCCCATGTTCAAAACAACTATTGTTATGAGAAAGACATTTTTTTCGGTTCCTGGGAGGAGGTTTCCAAACAAAAAAAAATAACAAAAAAAAAAAAGTTACCACCCCCCCCAACCTAGTTTTCAGCCAGATAAATCGGAAACACACCTATTTTTTTTTTTGGCCTAGGATATTTTTGTTGGAATATTTTATATATTAGCCCTGCTCATAACATGAATACATTACCAAATGTTAAGACAGCGTATTAAATATATATATTCATTTCTAGGGTCATATCATAGAGTACTAGCAATTGTGTCTCTCATACCTGTTTTTCTCTCCCAACCCCATTTCCGATTCACTGTCTCTCATACCTGTTTTTCTCTCCCAAACCCTTAATTTTGATTTAATCAGTGATTGGCATGATGGGGGTCGACTCAAGTATTTTGAGGATTTCATCCCTCAAAATGAAAAGGCTTCAAAATGACACTTTCACCCTAGATACCTATACAAACCATATACAACGTCCTCCAGAGAGGGTGGACAGAACTCTACAGATGAGTCAAACGGTTTGTAAAACAACAAATTCCAAGAACATGTGAGACAAAGAAACCCCTCTTTTCTACCTGAAGAAACCCCTCTTTTCTACCTCTTTTTGTAGAAATCGCTCTTCCCGTATATTATATGGATATTTAGCTACTTTATTCATAAATGTCCACCCAGAAATATTGCAAACCATTTGTGATCTGTTTTAGGAAAATGAGTCATAAGTCGCAAAATATGGATTTTGAGATATTACCATATTTGAAAACATGAGATCAAGCCGATTCCAATGATAGTAAACAGTCTAATAATCTAATAAGTATTTCTATATTTTAAGTTTGATACTTTTATTTTTGAAAAAAGGACTTTGCACTATTTCTTGGGGGCAATAACCAGTAAAGTAATTAAATGTACTGTATAAGATGACCTACGAAATGCATGGATATATTCAATACACTGTCTTGAAATTTGGTGCACGTATTTATGCTATAGACAGCGTTAAGCACCCCAAAGATAAAAACATTCACACAAAGATATCTTGTGAATAAAACACTTTGAAAAATAACAAAGTTGCGACTTGTGACTCATTTTCCTGAAACGCATCACATTTTTCTTTCAAAAATAAAAACATTCAACTTAAAATACTTATTAGATGTCCAACTGTTTACTATCATTAGAATCCACTTGATCTCATCTTTTCAAATATGATGATATCTCAAAATCATTTTCTTGTGACTTGTGACTCATTTTCCTGTGACACATCACAATTCCCTCCCATGAGCCAACCCCCCACCCCACCCCCCACACCTAACCTAACCCCCTACCCTAACACTAACCCCAACACTAAAGGATCTTGACATTTCTAGTATAGGGTACCATGGAAAAAGAGTCCCACATCATGTTCAGCAAGACTAGTTCAAGCCTGACACTGTTGAAACACTATATAGGGGGTGCCAAATCCCTGTCAGGTTCAAAGGAGACACTCTTTGTGTATATAATATTGGGGGAGGTTTGGAACTATGGAACTTAGCCTAGGCAAGCCCATGCACACTGAAAACCATCAAATCTCTCTTGGGAACCAAGGTACAGAGTGGGCAATGGTGGACATTCCCCCACCCTCCAGTTGATATTGCTGTCAACTAAGGGAAATCTCCGCCTGGGTAGGGGAATGTTTTCTCAGACATTCCCCTACCATTCCCCTACGTACCCGGGGGTGGGGGGGTGGGGGATTCAATTGACAAGTGCAATGCACTTGTCAATTGCATCCCCCACCAATACCAATGGGAGGCTCACATCGCCACTATTAGACAGTGGATGATGATTTCAGGAGGTGGCCAATGGGAGGCAAGCAAAACGGCCATAGACCAGGGTACTACTCGTGGTCTGTACTAGGCCTACCATAATTGCATGCAAAAACCACCAAGATCTGACCCAAAATGGACTAATCCCCAGTGAGTGGGGGGCAAATACAGTGTCTTGGACCTATCCCCAGATAAACCTTGGTTCCCAAGAGAGTTTCGGAGATTTTCAGTGGGCATGAGCTTGGCTAGGCAGTACGGTCTAAAGTTACAAACCTCCCCCTATATATACACAGAAAGTGTCAACCCTGAACATGACAAGGTTTTAGTGGTGTGGGGCCATCATCACACTTGAACTAGACTTGATATATGCTATGTAGACAATAGCTGAATGGCTGAACTAAGCAGAGCCTGAGGTAGGTAGGTAACTTTGAAAGACTATAACTTCACTAATTTCTGGAGTATCAAAACAATTTTTTCTCTTTCATACTGCTCACTTCTCCCTCTGCACATGCCGACCTTTTTATTTTATTTGTAAACATGTTTTGTTGTGGAAAAATGTGATGTGTCACAGGAAGATGAGTCATAATTCACAAAAGGTTGATTTTGAGATACCATCAGATTTGAAATAATGGAGATAGGTATAGAAAGTATACATTTCCTGGAAGGCGAATTTGTTTTCTTTATAATGAAATAAAAATGAAAGGAATCCCATAATTGGCTATCTAAAGCACTGTCACAAAGACAAAAAATGTGTGATTATCTACAAATGCTTATCTTATTATGGTATACGCATTGAATAATTATGTTCTTAACATTTCAATTACATCTTAAAGAGTTATAATGCATCTGATAAATCGTTCTAAACTAGTAGGAATGTAAATATGTAATAAATAAATTGATGTTCAACCATACTACCATGCATTTATACCTCAATAGATAGCAACATCTCTGCTGTATAGAGTGGGCACTGGCGGACATTCCCCCACCCTCCAGTTGATACTGCTGTAAACTAAAGGAAATCCCCGCCTGGGTGGGGGAATGTTTTCTCAGACATTCCCCTACCATTCCCCTACTTACCCGGGGGTGGGGGGGTGGGGGATTCAATTGACAAGTGCATTATCAGGAGCTCCATTCTGCCTCCCGCTAGACTTGTCTACTTGTCTGCAGCACTGCTTACATACACTGTTCATATCATTCACGTTATCAGGAGCTCCATTCTGCCGCCCGCTAGACTGGTCTTCTTGTCTGCAGCACTGCTTACAACAAACACCTTTGAGTTTGTTTCGAAACTGTGCTCCTGATATTCCATGAAACCCAAAGTTTAGCATATGATTGAGTCCAGCCAGGAGCAGAATATATATGTATATACCTTGTTTGTTTGTGAATTATCAATGAGTTCATACAGAGGGAAAGCCAGTATCAGGCACACAAACATTACACTATTCACCACTGACATTCTAGTCAGGCCTTTCTTCTCTTGATCCATGCTCTTTTAGTCCCCGTTGGTTGGTCTGGCAGGGACCGCTAGTGAGCTGTTAGAGCCTTCATTTATGGTCCTCACTGGGCTCTAAGCCTGACGGAACCAGTCGAGGCGAGGTTGACATTAGTTAAACCCCCCCAATCATCCCTGTTTAACTCTTGTTTATAGCTCTCTGGAAGTTCTCTAGGCATAGAGGGCCGCTACTTGTCCCGCTGGCCACTCTGTGCGTCTATAACGGGCCATCTCAGACCAACCAACGGGGAATATTAGCAATAGACAACGAGGATTTTTGTCTGTAGGCCCAGGGAGGTCCCAAGGCCGTAGGCCCAGGGACGTCACTGGGCCTACAGACCGTTTGAATGCTAAAATCCGAGTTGTTTATTGATTTTAGTCCATGATGGGTCAGCGCGTAGCAGCCAATGGGAGGCACGCAGACTTGCTACAGACCAGGGTAACAAGCGCGGTCTGTAGTACCATATATGCACGCGAAACTCCTCAGAATCTCACCCAAAATGGACTAAAAAGGCATAGAATGGTCCACCCTGCCGCCGGCGGGCACTCTATGCCGGAAAACGCACCCTCCAGTGATTAGCCAATCAGAGGCCAGCTTCCCACTACACTCATACACAGAGCTAAGAGTACAACCAACGATCCTATAGTAGCGATAGGATCGTTGGAGGGATTTGTGATCTGTGATTGTGATTTGTGATTTGTGGGCTGGAGGTTGCAGACCCTAGGTGGCGGCACCTAGTATCTGAGACATCTCCTTCCTTCCATATACATTCATATGAACATAAGAATACAAGAATATAAGAATAGATAAGATGATAAAATAACAAGTTGACAAGAAGCGAACTTGGTAGTTCTATAATTGAAATATTAAACTTCTTCAATTAATCTACGCGGTTTATACCTGGCTCTGGTTGAGACTCTCCTATCACATACCTGAGTCTCCTTAGGTTTACTTTCTACAATTTCTTCTGTTGCTTTATCTACTGGTCCTACTGGACGTGTGTTGAGCTCACACTGATCATTGGAGTACCTGGGCATTACTACCTGATTTGCTGGTATTTCCCACGCTTCATTCTTCCCATTTACTTTATCTGATACTTTTAGAAGATCCCTTCGGTTTCTCCTATATTTCCTTCCGTTGTTACACTCTACTTCGTATGACCTTGGTGCTACTTCTTCGCTCACCGTGGCCTGATATTCCCATTCACGTTTGTCATTTTTTACCCTCACCTGATCACCAGGCTTAAGTTCTACCAGGGTCCTTGCTGATACGCCGGGCATCTTCCATTTCTCCACCCATCCAGAATACAGTTCTTCAATTGGATTAAATCCGGGTCTTTATCGGTTTCTTCAATTATCTCTTCTATCTTTCTTTTAGACATAGGAATTGATTGATAAATCATATTGACCTGGGCATATACATCTAGATCTTCTATTACTCCACCTAATTGGCTTGTTACATTCTCGCCCGTATTGGATCTTGATAATGCATCTGCTACATATAAATACTTCCCTGCCAGCCACTGAACTGTATACTCATATCGTTGTAATTTAATCATCATCCACTGAAGGCGTGGCGTTAGATCATTTAGTGGTTTGCCTGCCAGCGGTATTAATGGCTTATGATCAGTTTCTAACACAATCTGGCGTCCATATACATAGTGATGGAAACGGTTGCATGCAAAAATTAAAGACAAACATTCTTTCTCTATTTGGGCATAGCGTGTTTCTGCCCCAGTCATGCTACGGGAAGCGTACGCCACAGGTTGCCAATCTCCATCTTTTCTCTGGAGCAGTACAGCCCCAAGACCATTTTTACTAGCATCACTTTGAATCTTGGTCTCTTTCTCTGGGTCAAAATAAGCCAACACAGGTTTCGATGACAATGCCTTCTTGATCTCTACCCATTCTGCTTCATGCTCCGGACCCCATTGAAATACACATTTAGTTGATAACAATTTTCTGATGTTTTCACATTTACTTGCTAGTTGGGGAATGAAATGGCCTACATAATTTATCATTCCTAATACCCTCTGAACCTCTTCTCTAGTGGAAGGGGTTTTAAAATCACTTATGGCCTGTACTTTCTCATTCAATGGCTGTATCCCATCTTTACTTAATCTCTCACCTAGAAATTCTATGCTGGTTTTTTTCAACTCACACTTTTTCCAGTTCATTTCAAGTCCATTTTTCTCTATCTTTGCTTTGACTAGCTCCAGGCGTTGATCATGTTCTTGTGCTGTTCTTCCCCACACTAATATATCATCAATGTAGACTCTACACCTTTGTATCTCACTGAAGATTCCTTCCATCGTGGCGTGGAAGACTTCTGGTGCGCTGGCCAATCTGTATGGCATTCTGTTAAAACGGTAGCGGCCAAAGGGCGTGTTGAAGGTGGTTAAATCCCTGGAGGACTCAGCGAGTGGCATCTGCCAGAACGCTGACGACAGGTCTAGTTTAGAAAAATAGAGAGAGCCATTTAATTGCGAGAATATGTCTTCTTTAGTAGGCAGTTGGTGATGCTGTCTTAACACTACTTTGTTCAAGTCATTAGGGTCGAGGCATACTCTTATTTCTCCCGATGGTTTCTTTACACATACTATTTCGCTAACCCACTGTGTGGGCTCTGTCTGCCTCTCTATTACCCCTAGATCCGTCATCCTAGCCAGCTCTACCTTCAACGGCTCCTGCATAGCTAGCGGGACCCTCCGGGCCGGCCTGATTACTGGACTCGCACCCTCTTTAATTTTAATCTGATATTCAACAGGTAACTTTGAAAGTTTGTTACTCACTCTCTCCTTGTTTTTGTTCTTGTCTTGCATGACTCTTACTCTTTTCACAAGGCCTAGTCGCTCACTGTCATCCCCACCGAGTAGTGTCAGCCCTTTCTCTGCCACAACGAACGGGAGCATGTAGCTCCGGCCCCGCACGTTGATCCTCACTGTGCAGGCCCCTATCACTGCAATCCGTTGGTTGTTATAGTCTGTCAGTTTCACATTAACTGCCCTGATCTTTGGTCTGGGTTGCATTGCCTGATAATCCTGGTGACTTAGTATATTGACTCCTGCTCCCGTGTCAAGTTTGAAAGGAATGGTGATATTAGCCACAGTTAACCACTCCGTCCAGTAGCTGCCTCGTGTGAGCTTTACTTCACTCACTTTAATCATGTTCACAAAGAACCCTTGGCTAGCATCATCACTGTCCTGACTGTCACTTTGATCCTCTCTTACATAGTTCACCTTTTGAAAGCATAGTAGTTCCGTGTAATGCCCCCTTTTACCGCATTTTTTGCATGTTACTTTGAAAGCTGGGCAGTTTTTCCACACATGTCTTGTGCCGCAGCGTTTACAATCGTACTTCTTCTGAGCTTGGCCCTTTCGGCTCTCCTCAGGCGCACATGGTATGGCTTCACCATGCGCTCCCGCTTGCACCTTCACTGCCCCGATCACCTCGTTTTCCACTGGCATTATTTTCCTCATCTGTATTCCTGCAGTTTCTGTTGCCCTGCAGATCTCAATCGACCTCTCCAGTGTTAACGCAGGGTCCCTAAGCAATTTCACAGTGGTTTTTCTGTCCCGTATCCCCATCGTTATGCGGTCCCTGAGGATGGAGTCTGTGAGCTCCCCGTAGCCACATGTGGCTATCTTGATCCTGAGGTCCGTTAGGAATCTATCAAAGCGCTCACCTTCCTCCTGTGCTCTGGAGTGAAACGCAAATCTCTCGTAACACAAGTTCTGTCTTGGCTCACAGAACGCATCGAATTTGCCAATTACTGTCGGATAGTCATGTTGGTCTTCTCCTGGCATGAGGTTGTTCCCTTGGCCTACCGGAGGCCTCCATCTGAAAGTGGTGTAGGTGTCTTGAGCCTCCTGGCCTGCGACGGACAGCAAAATGGCCACAGCTCGTGGTCCCTCCGTCGCTTGATCCACCCCCACCGCCTGGAGGTACCAGCCCATCTGGGCCTTAAACTTCCTCCATTTCTCAGCGATGTTACCATCCTTCAATTGTAACCGTTCTGGAGGCGTTCTTTGCCTTTCCATGTTGTCTTTTACGTGATTCTTTCACTTCTGGTACCATGTGATATTAAGATGAACTGACTCCAACAAGATCTTAAGAGCAACTGTTTATTCTGTACTTCCCCACCAGGGGGCTGGATGTTGCAGACCCTAGGTGGCGGCACCTAGTATCTGAGACAGGATTGAGTTTGTAGGGGTTAAAGGTGAATGATATATAACTCAACCCAACTGTCAGTAAATGATTTTTTACTAAAATCTGTTGCGGGGGAAAGTGATAGTAATGGAGTAAAGTGATAGTAGCAGCCCAACCAACAGGGACTAAAGCTATTAGTAGCCTAGTAGAAATTGCCTTTACAGAGCTTCACCATTAGCAATACATTACTCACTATTACAACACTAGATGGCAGCAGGGGAGTATATGACCCCCAAGTACTGAGGCAGAGGGATGATATCCCCCGTCTTACATGTTAGTATCAGTAACGGTATGAGCAGTAACAGCTGCAACCCAAGTATATACACTCAGCACAATAGCTCTTTTTCTTGGGAAGAGTATTTTCACATGAAGTGGTCTCCAAACGGCCATTGCTCTCTCCACACTGATGACAGCTACCATCCATGTTGATGTAACTGCAGGTACCAGTATACTGTAAATAAAGCCAGAGTGATAGGGCCAAGTACCAGGGTGGGAATTCATAATCTTTTGGTACAACTCCCCAGGGGTGCATTGCTCCGTTATTATACTAAACTTGGGTTTTAATGCGAGCTAACACAAATACAGATTGCGAAAAACTTTATAGTGTTGCACAGCCGTTGCTCCGTGCTTTCCTGACCCTAACGAGAGCTAAATTCACTTCATAGTGTACTTTACTTGAAAATAACAACCACTAGATGCCACATTATATAGGGTGGGCTATCCACTGGTTTTGCATTTAATATTCTATATGTATACTGTATATATTATTCCATAGATAGTGAATACTTATGTATAATTACTGTAGTAGTATCCATGGTAAAATATCAATTATATAAATATAAAATCTTCTCTCTCGAACTTAAGATGAGAATATCATTGTAATGATGTGATACAATCAATCAAAATAATTATAATCATAATTAAGGGTTGTTTTACCGCTATAGAGATAACTATTGTTAGCGAATGAGTTACAGACGGGTAGATGTGCAGACATCTGGGTGACTTACAACCATTATGGGGTAATTAGCGGGTGGGTAAGAAATAAGTTAATTTCACACACTGCCTACTATCCCTTCTTTGCCCACCTCCCCCGTCCCCTCTCCTCCGCCCCAATCACATCTTGCATCCTCCTCACCCTCTTCCCTTTCCACACTCTCCCCTCACTCCGACCTCCCCCTCTCCCCTTTCCTCCCTCTCTCCCTCTGAACTCTCCCCATCTCCCCAGTCCCTTTCTCCTCTGTCCTTCTCCGCCTATGTTTTAATCTACTGCCAACCACATTAACTAATCATCTAAATCAAGGGCTGTTGTTTTACAACTGTTGCACCAGTGTTCTACAATATACGACAGAGAGGAACTTCTGGCACATTAGAACAATTTGCCCCCTGAGCTAAAAAAAATTGCCCATACAGATTGCTATTTCATTGGAGCAACACTTTAAAACCAAATATTGCGATTGCTATGGTCAGATTGGTTGACGAGAAACGGAGCAACGCAGCCCAGCAGTATTAAAGACCAGGACTGACATACCCATAAGCGCAAGCATTCGGAGGAATATAGAGACACTTAGGTGAGAGAAGGGAGGTCTGGAGAAGACAACACAGTTTAAGATGTTTGCTGTGATTCCTAATGCACTGCAGACAATAGTGAGGATTTCTCCCACGTCATAATGTATAGGTACTCTCACCAATATCGTGCTACTTGATGTATTACTTGTGGCCATCTTCTTTGCTGCTTATAAAGCCGGAATCCCAGCTTAATATTAAGGACATCTAATAAGTATTTCTATATTTTATGTTTGATATATTTATGTTTGAAAAAAGGTTTGCAATATAGCCCCATTATGATTCATTTTCCTGTAGTACATTACATATTCCTTCCCCAATTGGGTGACTTCACTAGAGAGAAAAACGGCGCCGACAAATTGTGTTGTTGCCCACATATTTTAACAAATATGTAACAAATATCCATACAGAAACAACAGTTCCCGGAGAGTGTGGCAACACATCTGACACTCCTCCGTTTGCGTTTTCATTGCAAACATGAAATAAACTGTTGTTAGTGGGCAAGAAGAAAATTTGTCGCCGCCGTTTTTTCCTCTAGTGGAGTTCCGCTATTTAAAGCGTCCTTACCATCTGCTTCGGAAGGACATATGGCCAAGGAAGGGAAATGTTAAATACAGGTTAACTAACGAGTTGGATGAAGGAGTGTGAATATTGCATGAGTTGTGTACCAACGAGTGCAATATTCTAAGCGAATGAAACCAACGAGTTAGTTAACAGATTTATTATACATGCTTTTAGTCATGAAAATAGAAAAAAATTGAGTCATAAATTTGACTTTTACCGCCGGTAATCTTAGTAAAGAAAACCAGATTGGTTGCCATGACAACCCCACTTAAATCACTAGTGAAATACACACTATGTGTAAATCACTCTAGATACGTTGTTTTAATGGAAATGCGTGTATAATAATAAGTTATGCACCAGGCCCCAGAGGTTGCGGCGGTCACTGGGGTGCGCTAACATTGTCACACTGAATGCTACTATATTATTAATGAGATATTAATTAGATAATGCTGACAGTGTAGTTGGGTGTGGTCCAACTGTGGAGGCACGAGGGGTCATTGAGTCTCCCATACAATAATGTTTGAGTTGATTTGATCTGAGAATAATTTAATACCTGAACATGATTGACGGTGGTACAGGGGCCTAGGGTTGTGTTTGCTATCTTCTAACCCTTCCTCCTCAACATTGAAATTGCATTGAATTGAAAAATACTTTATTTGTCTAAGTTATCCAAGTAAGAAACCGACCAATGGGTAACCTGGCTTCTAGATAATATCAAGGTCTACCAGCCGTTACTATTATAGATTACTATACAAAGAGAGCGACTGTCTATAAGTACAGATATTAATAAGACATAAAACAAGTTAAACTTATAAAACAAGTCAACATGAGGAATACATCTCAGTATGCATCTCTCTATAGAGGACATGTTGCCCCCACCCCGCCTGACAGCCCCAGCCAGACATATCCCTGCCACCCCGGGTATTTCTTACGTATGTTAATTAGGTTTGGGAACCCAGTAAAGATTACTCCGATCCTGATATTTTGAAGCGCTTTTTTATTCAAACTGTACCCAACGCGTTTCAACCCAAATGGGTCTTTGTAAAGGGTTGGGCCCATATAGTGAGGTTGTACAAGCTGTATATAGTGGCGTTAGTGTTGCACAGGTGTACACATGTGTAAGGTTGTGTGCTGGATTATGATTGGTCGTCGATGCGATTTGAGCGGAACGATAGATAGCAGAATAGATTAAGAGATAAGTGGTTTATTGGAATAGTTTAGTTAATAGAATTTTCTTGGCATATATAATATGTGGAATAATATAAGTAATAGTATTGGGTGGGGAAGGATCTATAATTTGAAGTCCTGGGGGGCGTTTCATAAGTTAACGCAGTGCGCGTTCGTTATGGTAGCGATAAATTTAGCGCATGTTCGTTATAGTAACGCAATGTTATTTGACGTCAATTTTGGCCCTTAACGCGCGCTATGTTTGGTAACGACTGTCGTTAGGCCCTATAGCGCGCGCTATTCGAACTTACGGGGAGAGAAAGAGCATCCATAGTTTTAAGTCCTCATATTAACGTTAGAGTTAATGATTAGTTTTCATGAACATATCCATATTTCTTACTTAGTTTACATCGAATGTCATGAAAAAATGTATTAGATGTCTTCGTCTGGGATTCCTTATATAACGACTGTCTCTCTCTAAACATGATGTTAGATGATTGCTTGACTAGAGATGCATTCTCAGCGTAATTGGCCTAATTATTTTCACAATTTCTTTGATTCTTTTGGTCTTTTAGAATGGAATATTAGTGGAAATAAAGGAAAACTGGCATTTCTTGAACTTCTTGAGTTTCTCATGTGTTTATGATATAGGGAAATATGAGATTGGGGGTGAGTGATAGATGAACAGGGGCGGTACCAGAAGGCAGGTCTAGGGGGGCACAGTTGGGGTCAAAATCTTCTGAATTTGCCTGTTTGGAATGTCATTGCAATGCATAACAGTTAATTTGCATAATGACAATGAAATAAAGCCCCCACAACTCTAATTTGTCTAACAAAATGACAACCCAATTTTCTGGCACCACAAAAAAACTTTTTTGAAAAAATAAAATTAACGAAATTAATTGTCTCTATTGAGACCCTCTTGAGTCCTCACATTTGAGCATATATATAGGTTTATTTTGTTCAGAATTTAGATTTTACTGGACCCTGTCATGGTTCCTTTGGGAAAAGGAAATAACTGATAACCCCAAATTGTCCAAATGATGAACAAATCATAACTGTAAACTGTTCAATCTCACTGATTCTTGTTTTGAGACCGTCTGAAATTTAAAAACCTGTTGAGACATTCTGGGTCTAAAAATGCTTTTTGAATAGAGGCCCTGAAACTGAATAACAATGATGAAGACAAGACAGCGTGCCAATAATTTTTTTCAAGATTTTAGCCATATAGTTTAATGTTAAAAGAATTATTAAGCTAAAATAAAATATGGGGTTATTGGGAGTGTTGTACATGTAGAGTCACAGGTTTGAAGGAAAGTGCAAATTCTGGCAGTGCTTTAGTGGCCATTTAGGGGCCCTCGGCCCCTCTGAGTTAGGGGGGCACAGGGACCATTTTAGGGGGTCTAGAGGGGCCGGTGCCCCCAGGCCCCCCCTGGTACCGCCACTGATGAAGACCAGTTTAGAGAATGCTTATCTTGTTATCTTGTTGCTGGGTAGATATATTGAGAATGTACGCAGAATGCAATTTATATAGATATACACATGATATGGGATAAGTTTATCACAAGTTTACAATTAAAATATGTGATGTGCTTCGGGCAAATGAGTCACAAGTTGCAAACTCAATATTTTCCAAAGTGATTCAAATTTACACGATCTCTTTGTTGGAATGTTTTCATTTTGGGGGAGTTTAGCACTTAAAGTCATAATAATTTATGTACTAAATTTTAATACTATTAAAGAGATAAACCACTGTTCTCCGCACTGCTGCAGGCGGGAGTTAAAGGAACTAATGCATGAAAAATAAGGATTGACAGTAATTTTTTCAAACTTTGTCTTGAGAAAGTACATGGTTGGAGGATAACAAAAAGCAAAAAAAAATGGATCTCAGCATATTTTTTTTCTTTCTAGAGACCAGCAAAGTTTAGTATTGAAGTATGTGGGAAAAATGGATATTTTCTCAGTTTTTCCAAGATTTCAGACAGACAAATAACATTTTTCAATTGAAATGTCTTCTAAACATAACCACTATAGATGTTTGCCGTCATGTATGAAAGAACAGGGTATCAACATATTTTGAAATATATTATTTAGCATTGAAAATCTTCAATATTCCTGTTTTTAACTCACCGCCATGCAGATTCAGTTGAATAACTTTTTTAAAAGGTCGGTGACCCCCATTTTTTATTGCTTGAAAGGGTAAAGCAATATGTTAGCTATGTTTATAGAGATTTTTAGGAGAAAGTTATTTTCAATTTTTTTTTTATACTGAAAAAACGAAAAAATTGTCCTTTTCTCATAGACTTCTATAGTGAACAACCATAAATTTTGAGGCTCCCTAAAATGAAAACTAACCCGGTGACATATTGTTTTTATTGGCTTTTTGAATTCACATAACCTTGTTCTTTCATGAGGCAAAGTTTAAACAAAATGTTATTTTCAGTTTTTTTCCCAGTTGAACTGTGGTTTATCTCTTTAAATATTGTATCCTTGCAGTTCAAAGATCATCATCTGGAGTACAGTTAGTTACTTTACTTGTAGGATTTTGCCTTTTTTTCAAACATAAATTTTATATATCGAACATGAAATTTAGAAACTCTTCTTAGATGTCCTCAATTTGGACGTGTCGTCAGTATTTAGTGTTCACAGTTTCTCCCAGATGGCGCTACAAGTATCCCCATAACTGAACAACTTAGTGCTTGATCCTGCAGGTATTTTAGCGTTAGCGCCTGATGGGATTCAGCTGTTGTATTCACCCGAGCGCTTGCCGCCAATCGTAGTCCCACCTGTAAATACCCAGATTCTCGTCTCAAAGAAAAGGGCTTTTGAATCGCCTCATGGATTCCCGGCATTACAATTGTGTCTCGCCTGTTCCTTCACCATCACTGAAAGAGCTAAAGTGCCAGAACTTTATACCATTTTATTGTGTTTATTGAATTGAGGGAACATTGGCTTCATTGAACTGTTAAATGCAGGGCAGAACCCTTCTGTGTCATTATTGCCTCTCGCTGTTAGAAGTACAATGAATGAAAAGCTAAAATAACGATAATATAAATAAGGATTCGTGCTACCTCAGTCAAAATGTGGAAAGAACGTCTACTTGCTCAGAATAACCATACAAGTTTTAAAACATATTTGACGCAATTTGAAATGGAAACAGCTTAATTTGCAAAGCTTATGAACCAGATTTTTGATTTCAACATTTTTATCAAGTATTCTCAAAAATATTCCTATAAAGTACTGACTACTACTTGAACAGTGGGAAATGCAAATCTTGAGCCATGAATTCATCACACAATATCACAGATTTCTTAGATCAGAGTTACATTACACAATATCTTGTCATACTTATCACTTTATCTGCGTCAGTGAAACATAATCGTCGATTTTTGGTCATTCTCCGTGTTGAATTTTACTGTAGTATTAGTGATGTATTGATTTGGAACAGTATTATGACTTAACAATTAATGTGTAATCACTTCATGATTATCAATTAGCATTAATTATTATCCCCATTATTTCAACTTCTTCTTTACCCCTTCTTTAATTCTTCAATAGTTCTACAATATCCGATATCCAGATAGACAATAATTTATATAACAAATATCGGATACATATCAATTATTTTGGTAATATTAAAGGTCCAATCGGTAAGATATACACGACCCGTAGAAATGTAGGTCATATAAAGTATGATGGCTGCCGTGGTGAGTAAAGAGGGCGTGGCACCCAAGCACAATTATTTAATTTACAAATTATTGTTTGATCTTTCAAATATCATAATAATGATGATATATATGGTTCTGAACAATGCAAGGTGGGGGTTTATTAGAAAATGATTCACTGTTCTGGGTTTGGCGTTTCAGCTTGTCTAAGATTTATATAGCATTGGTAAAACGCTTTATATTAATGCACCGTTCGCAATGAATTAGGTATATTATTGTCATCATTTATTGGATGCTTTTTCTTAGAATATCTAGGGCTTAACTAAAAAGTCATTGTGTTAAAAAAGTTACGATAGAACACAATGCGAATATACTGCTGGTCAACCATAATGACTCCTTTGCATATGAATTGCTTCTTGTGTGGTTGGGCAGGTTGGGTGTGTGTGTGTGTGGGGGGGGGGGTCTCAGAGAGAGTAGAGAGGGCGAGAGAAGGATGCAGAGTTGTATGAAATACCCCAACATGTCTATTGACTAGCCTAAAATCACATTCGCTGAAATAATTCAGAAATAATGAGAGAAATAATGCCTGAATACTTATGCTTGTTACTCAAAAACTATCTAAGCTTTTTACAATATATCAAATTGTATGAAATAGCCAAAAATGTACATTCAACTGTCCTAAAATCAATTGATTATATATGGCTATTGTTTCTACCTCTTTTCGCAATCGTTGCTAGGTGCTTAATATCTTGAAATATGAAATAGAATACTATTAAATTATACTCGACACGTAACGTCTGTACATGAAAACCAATTTAGGCTATAAACGGGATCATGTCAGCATCACAGAGGTTTTTTTATCCTTCAAATTCGCTGAGAAATTGCGACACAGTGGCCCAATTTGTAACATTGAAAGTTATAACTGAATAACGTAACATATTCCTGATCGGTATAATTAATATGATTAATTTACCTAAAATCTCAGTAGTAGGCCAACAATTGCAGTTAATCCATCATTTGTTGGTGGGAACCCGGGATCAGAAAACGACGGAAATATTATAAATTGGGGAACATGATGAGAGGTTTCTAGGGGGAGTTGTAGGAGAAGGGTAGGGACTAGCCCTAAAAGAGGAGTGACTCGGAGCAGCTGTTGTTCAAGACTGTTTATTGATGAGTAAAGTAAATACATTCAGGGTGCAGGGCTCACCACCGGTAGGCGTGGGTAAGCCCTGATTGGTTGATACCTCATGTGTCCAAGAAAGGGGGAGGGACATCGAACCCAACATTATAACATCTATCCCCCCTCTAGATGGAGCATACCCTTGATTGGCACACATGAGGCTGACATACCTAAAATTTACATAATTAAATAACAACAGAATGTATAAATCAATAAATTTCATTTTTACACAATTTTCAGAAAAAAGAAGGACATATCTTCTCTCTTTAAAACCAGAAAACTCAGTGCTTGATAGCAATTGTTATTTGACAATAAAATAAGTGTGCTTCATAGTGATATAAAGCCTTTGCAAACAAACCTAAGCTCCCCTGGCCTAGGAGTACTTTTACAAAGTTTTTTCTTTTCTTTCTTCTTAGTTACGTTACTTTATACATAATATATGCATGGATGAAAGATGATTCTTTCATTCTACTCCCTCCCTTCCATGAGGGGGGGGGGTCATAGCTCCAATCAGTTAGACAAACATGTATACACATATTTAAATTACTGTTCATAACAAATATAGCAAACATATCAAATATCAATGATGATTTTAAATCCAAGATCAATACACAAATAATTAATGTAAAATATGTTACCTACACTACGATCCAAATTTTATCTTCATTACTCATGGCATAATTTAAACGTCTAAACGCGGTACAGGGGCGGAGTCAAACACTTGGGGCCTACAACAGAGTATTCTACCAATTGTTGATCTATTTGAGAAAGTCTTTCTCAGAACAAATGCAATTGCAATTAGCGAACAGATAGGGACCAGATACCCATACACAGGGTCCTCGTGGATTTGCAGAATAACACTCCTGGCGGTGACCACTTTATAATCGCCAAACTTTATATTTTGTCCTGCTAACAGCGAGAAATTCAGCGCTGGAGCAGCATCGCCCCTACCAAAAAAGGGAAGCACAGTCCCCACCCTATGTATTTTACAAACCAGGTAGACGCAGGCTATGGAGTTAGCTAGGCTCCATAATGTATTAGTGATACCCAGCGAAGGGTGCGACTGGACAGATTCTAGGGCAGATCTTAAATGTTCCCACATTATCCTTACCTTTGCTTCCTTTTCCAGCAGGTTTTGTACTGAATCATGCAAATCAATCCTTTTCCTTAACAATTCCCCAGATAGTAATAAATCACTAATACTAATACAAAGATTTGTGAAGTTTGTAATATAATAAAGTTTGTAATATAATAAGTGATAGACAATTCATCTGCTACTGATCTGACCCAAAAGATTTAGAAATAAATTCACAACTCACAGCGCGGACGCTTAAATGAGTAAAGCAATTACCTTAGACACACCAGTTACATAAGTAGACAAATGGGGGAAAAATAGTCATGATAATCATGCATACTTCAAAACAGCCCAGATATCTACTCAACACCTTGAGTGATCGTAGTCTAATTAGGATTCCTTAGGATTGCGAATCCATTACACAAATCCCTCCAGGGGGCGGTGGAGCAGTGCTAAGGATGCCGTGTGCAGTATGACAAAGAGGGCGCGCGTCTCACCAACTCACCATCTACCTCAAAAGACGGACCATCCCCATTCCCTCAGCTGGGGAACACCCATATATTTGGTGACGCACGAGGGTCCGTAGATTAGAGACCTCCATCTGCCCTGAGGGTCAGAAATGGGAGAAACTTAATCCATTGTACCCTGGAACCAGTCCTCGCACCCATGGGTCTGACACCATCGTCACGCACCTCCCATTCATTAATCCCAGAGAGATGAGAAATCCTGTTCGAAGCTACTGTTTACATGCCTCAAGGGTGGCTCTAGGCATAAATTACATAATGAATTAATATGCCCTATGCCTAAACACTCGCTATGGTGACTCACAAACGTACATACGCGGTGGTAGAAGCAAAAGTAAGGGTCCAAGATTAATAATTGAGTCAGAAATAGCATAACAAATTCCAAAAATACTGATAAAATTTGCTCTAAATCGAGCTCAAAATGAGCCTATTCCCTGGCAAAAGGGTTGTAGGGGGTAAATAAATGAGCTTGATAGGCTGAACAGATAAGAAAAAATCATTAAAATATCTCCCAAATATGACATCAAGACATCAAGACGCCCCCGACTAACATGATAGCAAAGAACACGCCCATCTGTCATTCCCTGAACTGTGGAAAAACAAGAATTCGAACGAGTTCAAGCTTCTTGTTCTCAAGGTGCGGAAATTCACTGATCTAATTATAAGGCCAAAATCGAACTATAGATAAGCACAGAGTGCCGACGTCTGGTTGCGTGAACTGAAACGTCCAGAGTATAGTTGCCGTGGAGATTTAAGCCCATCGGCGTGTGGGCCTCCAAGCGCCGTCAACTCTGTACGGCAGCCCGGCGGTCTCATTGAGCGGGCAACGCTCTATGAAAACACCATATAGGGAAAGAATCTGATACATAGCATTAGCAGCCATTATTGGTCGTTTCAGTGGCATTTAGAACAACATGAAACCAGTTGCATTAGGAACGATACAAAATTTGGCAATTGCACTGTCTTTCTGATGGTAAGAAAAATAAATTACCTCTCCAGTAAACTTCTTCACAAAATATCTCTATAACATTAATTATAACCTTTGAAACAAAATAATAAAAAGGTATGTGTACTGGTCTGAAGCGATGAAATTTAAGTTCCTTTAGCAAATGACTGAGTTGGGATAAACATAACAGTGGTATCGTTGGTTGACGCAAATAATTGTAAGAATAACTGTATCAGAGAGAATCTTCAATAAATACAAAATTGGCGAAATAGAATATTCATACAATTCAGACCATGATAGAATCACACAATGACAGCAATGATATAGGATGAGAACTGCAGCCACGCATTACCAAGGCGCGCAAGGAACAGGTACACAAATAACATTTGTCTGAGGTAATAACATAGGACTTTAAGTACGTCAAAACATAAAGAAACAGTTCAAATCAAAGTGGTATATTAATGAATAAGTCAATCAAATATCCGGGGAGAGAAAGAGTGGCTTCCTTGGAGACACAGATGTACCGCCATACATATCAATGTCATAGGCTGATGTTTTAGTCCCTAGAGGTGATGATGAGTTCTCTTTATATCGCCGCGGGAGTTCACACCCACACTCCAGTCCTCCATGTTTCAGATGTGCATGTCCATGCACCTGTCTTTGAATGTTGGAATTCCTGGCGGCCGCCGCACATGACTGGCCCAAGTATTCCCTGCCATAGACACTCCCAAATGGAATCAGCTGGGGGTATTCCATATCAGGGGGTGGTGGTAGCTGCAGCGATAGAATGTATCCATGTGTGATTTAATTTCATGCCCATCTCCCTCAAGTATCTTGATGGGCGTGTGTCGGACCAGCGTCCAAACATGATGCCATGACTCATCATGGTCAAGTAGAAAAGGCACGCGTCCTTACACACAAAAGGAAGCGGTGATGGTAGAGATATTATTCTAAATTCATTTTCAGTCGGTAATTGTCACTTGCCATTTCTGAGTTAAACATAAATAGAATTGCCTGAACGATCCCTGTGTGGGTGGCACTGTAACATTACAATGATATATCTGTTTTGGATGTATTATGCTTCCACACCCTTCACGCACTTGTAATAAATACTAATAATCAAAACAGTACATGTATATTTCAATCCATAGCAACTATTAAAGTAATCACAGGGGTGCGCTGTTTGAAACAATAGAAGGAAAGGTGTGGCATGCCGAAGATCCTATCTGCAATGGGTTTTGTCTGCACTAGCACGCACTGGGAGGCGGGGGAGGGTGCGCTCCTCACCCAGCTCCCAGACCAACGCCATGCATTTGGTCCCATAGCAGCTCAGCATAAACACAAGTCGTCTATACAATTGTTTAAATTTAATCCCACTTGTTCTTGCTCTTGAAGAATGCATGGTAATCCAGAGGGTGTAGAATCAACATAAAGGTAAAATAATAATCCAGGCCGGCATCTGTAAAGTCCAAATGATTGATAAATACACTGTCCAAAGCACGGTGAATCCAAATGGCTATATGGTGCACATAAAGTCCAAACATAGATGTGGTAGAATAAAAACGTCCAAATGTCTGTAGAAGGCACATGTCATGTAGGATGCTATATAGTGGAGTAAATTTCCTGTGTTTCCTAGCTAGCTCCTTGGTGTTGCAGTTGGCTCCAGGTACATGTATTCGAAATTCCCATGAAAATGTGATGGGATACATGTATTCGAAATTCCCATTCTCCTTCATCCCTTGGCTTAAAAGTGGCTTAATCCAAGCCCGAAATTGGACCAAGAACGGCCGCGGGTTCTATCACCAGATATTATAAATTGGGGAACATGATGAGAGGTTTCTAGGGGGAGTTGTAGGAGAAGGGTAGGGACTAGCCCTAAAAGAGGAGTGACTCGGAGCAGCTGTTGTTCAAGACTGTTTATTGATGAGTAAAGTAAATACATTCAGGGTGCAGGGCTCACCACCGGTAGGCGTGGGTAAGCCCTGATTGGTTGATACCTCATGTGTCCAAGAAAGGGGGAGGGACATCGAACCCAACATTATAACAGAACTACTACCACTGTCTTTAGCCAAAATTCCGCGGTTTTTCGGCCTAACCAGAATTTCTGCAGTTGGACACTCGCCACCCGATTTTTCACAACGCACCTGACTTTTTCGCCGACATTTTCAGATTATAGAACTATTTCATTGCACTATACTATGGTGATACCCAATATTTCCCCAACATTTCGGTCCTATGCACACCGGATTCAATAGTTGTCAGCTATAGGTGAATTGGAAACACTTTTGGCTTTTCTCAATCCCGTTCTAGTATGTACATATAAGACGGAATCAAACCATAAAATGGCTAACCTTTCTTGTTCCATTTGTAGTCGTCATCACATTCCAAAACCTCATTCTGTATCTGTGCTACTTGTGTGCATCTGGGTTGTGGAGGTAGCTCTGGTGGCTGCCCTGGTGGCTGCCCTGGTGGCTGCCCGGGTGGCTGCCCGGGTGGCTGCCCGGGTGGCTGCCCAGGACGAATCTCCCATGTTTTGTCTTGCTGCTGTCCTGTACTGGCGAGGAACGCCTCAATCTGTGTAGCAATATTAGAAATTGGGTCATATTTTCAGAAAATGTACAATTGGCAGTTGTACACACTTAGTAAATTCTGCAAAAGTAGGCTGCAGTTCGGTCAATATTACGTAAATTTGAGCATATTTGGCATTGCATTAATTCTAGCAATTTGTTTGGTTAGGTTGAACTGTATTTTGAACTTTATTTTCGTCTGGAATCTGGGTTATTTGAGAGGATTAGTGAAGGTAAATTGTACATATTCTGAAAATCTGACCCAATTATGTATCATCTCCAGTGAACAGGACTAGCTAAACTGTTCAATTGTTAACATATCATTATGTATAATAGTGTAAGTGTCTGGTAGGGTCACTAATTGTTCTTTTTAAAAATGCCTAGAGATTGTGTAATGATGATATTAATAATTCAATATAAAGTAATGTTAACATAATGTTAATCTCATCAGTAGAACCGAATATTGAGTCAGTTAAACATGTGTACAACCACCTGTATACATCTTTTCATGAAAGGGTTTTGATCGACTTAACCCTTTATCCTGAAATATAACTGTGATAATATACCAGAAATAAATCTAATTGATACATACATCAGATCAAACATTCGAGTTTGTATTTCACTTATCTCCCCACCTGCTGCTGCATTGAGCTGTGCGACCAGTCCATCCAGGGTCAGGTGCCAAGGTTGCAGGTGTCCCGAGCTCCCGGGTCCACCAGCTCCTGTTAGGCCTAGTGTGTGTACAGATATAGTCACAATATTCTGAATACAAGATAAAGCCGTAATGTTTGGTTTCACTGCTCTGACATTTAACAGTTCACAGCTGTTTCAGCCGATATTCATTACCAGGCTAACAACAATGATAGATGTAGACACATTACCTTTCTATAGGAAGACTAGGTGTATGCAGAGTATGATTTCAGGCCCTCTCCTGACTCCACTGATCTCCCTTAATGAGAATGTGTTGTGAGAATTGACCATATGGGTTAGATTTTCAGAAAATGTACAATCTACAGTTCTACACATCCATCAAATTCTGCTTGATTAGAGTGAAATTTGATAAATATCAGGCATATCTGTATATATTCTGTATTGTATTCATTCGAAAAATCTGTCTGGTTATGTTGGACAGTATTTGAACCTGATTTTCATCCTAAATGTGGGTTATTTGAGAGGATTGGTGAAGGCCAATTGTACATTTTCTGGAGACTTGACCCATATATATACTGAGTGATGACTTGATTACTATAATGAGACATACCTCTCCAGGTTGCACTCCACACGGAGGACAGGGAAACTTGTGCTTGTGCTTCCCACTCTAGGAATCCTCCTCCGGCGGTGCTGCCTGACCATCCTGCTGACCACCTCGTCCTTAAACCTGGGAATCTGGAGTGGGCACTTTGGGCACAATTGTGCGGGTCATCTTTGGGTGTAAGTCCTCAGCTAGTCGTAGGCCTTAGGATTTAATTGATTTGAAAATGATATCATAGAACGGTACCTCCTAGTTGATCTGGGGTAAAGATCTCATGGACTTCATTCATTTCTCATGGCACACAAGCTGATAGCGGAGTGTGTTCAATAGTAAAGAGTCGTTGAGGGTCCATGTGATCCTTCATCCCACATCAACTACGAGGTGTCATTTTATATTACTCCACGGTGGTGATGAGTGAATGATAAATTATCACAACAAGTCTTCATTTACTTACAAAATTACGGTCACCAAAATCAGGACGATGAGAGCCAATCAAATGACTTTCAGGATGAAGGGAGCCAGTCAAATGACTTTAATTTGCATGAATCCATTGACCGCCCATAACGTACCACCTGCCTCTACATACAACTTTTATGTGATACACACTTCACCGTGGAGTAAATTACAAGTTTAATCTGTTTAGTTGTTATGTCTTCATTTCTTTTATATTGATTAACCTATTTATAATCAGAGCCTCTTGTCCCTTGTTTCAATGTGGTGCAAGGGCTAATTAATTACTAATTAGGGAACATTATTCAGAACATATAAGTACAATGGAAGGATGATATCTCTCACCTGTAATCTCACCTGTAATCTCACCTGTAATCGGCAATATCTACCCCTGAAGGATGACGAGACGCTAAACGGTATAACAAGATTAGGAAACCTGTCACTGGGCTCATTATTATAAAAGTCATGATTAAGACTATTTGAAGTTTTTGTCCAAGTGCACACTTTTCTAAACTTAAACTAGGGCTGAACATCCATCACAGATCACACGATTACATGAAGTCTTGGGGGAAGAGCGACCCTGTGCAGAGCCTTCTCTGGGGTGAAACCCTCTCCACGTGTCACCTTGTATAGCCTGATGCACTTTATATGCTGACTAATTACTAATTAATTATTAATATTATTGCCACAAGTAATAGAGTAACAATACCATAGCGACAAAAACAGACGAGATCGTAAATTTCTGCCTTAAGCTTTTCGTTCAACAGGTGTGCTCAAATTCAAAATGGCGACTGTGCTATCGATCGGTCCCGCCCAGTAGCAGGATATTAACCAGGCACCGAGGTGCTTAAACTGGGTAGATATATTGAGAATGTACGCAGAATGCAATTTATATATAATGTTACAGAATCGTATGTTGGGGGGAAAATACCTTGTTACGAATCGCATAAAAAATAATTTGTATATGTCTAACTTTGATAAATGTTACGATTCGCTTGTGATTCGCCAAACAAATTGTGCCGACTCGCAGGATTTTCTAAGACTTTGTGAACTTTTCTCAGATTCGTCTAATTACGATTTGTGTATTCTGACCTGCTTGTGGTCTGTGCTTTCTAAATAAATATGAGACAAATTGTCATTGTGATCATTAATAGCCTGGGTGTTACTCTAACACCTTGTTTGTTACCATCCTTCCTCGATAAGCCACTACTAGTTGATTAAGAGCAGTTGAGAATATCAGAGTAACTCAGATCCACGAGACCTCCATCTTGGGCGAATCAGATCCACGAGACATCACCTGAGAAGCGAATCAGATCCACCAGAACTCCATCTCCAGTCACTACACGAACTCTAGCCTAGCATACCTCCCTCTCCAACATGAGTTTCCATGCTTCACCTTCGCTTGATAATCTATGGGACGAGGACGAGCCTCTCCCATACATCCCCCATGATCCTTATTACATCCGACAAAATCGCTCCCTTAACAATAGATAAACACATCATATGGGATAAGTTTATCACTATTATAATTAGAATATGTGATGTGCTTCAGGAAAATGAGTCATAAGTCGCAAAATGGATATTTTTCAAAGTGATTTATTTATAAGATATCTTTGTTGAAATATTCTAATGTTTGGGGTGCGTAATGCTGCTAGTCACATTAATACGTGTGCAAAACTTCAAGGCAATGTATTAAATATATCTATGCATTTCTTAGGTCATCTTAGTATATTTAGGTACTTTATTAGTAATTATCCACCCAAAAATATTAATAACTTTTTTAAAAATAAAAATTGAAATTATAGAAACACTACGTATACGTCCTATTGTTTACTTTCATTAGAATTGGCTTCATCTCATCTTATCAAATATGGTGATATCTCAAAATCCTTTTTTTGCGACTCATTTTCCTGACAGAACGCAAGTTCCTCGGAGAGTTAAATGGAAGCGCTGTCTGACTCATCCCACCGTAGAGTTGTGGTTCTTTCCTCCCACCAGTGTATATATAGTAGTGCAGGACCGTCTCCCATGTACGAGGGGAGTGCACAAATCATAGCAATCAGCAAATTTAAGTCTAAAATTGCAAAGTATTATCGGGGCAATGACTTAAGATGCATTTCAATTTTCATAAGACATCAGTTCTAATATATATGCGTCAAAACTAAAATTATATGCATGCATATTTTGAAAAGTACCACAAGAACAATAATTGCTTCAATAATATTTATTATATATTCATAATGTCCGTTTTACATGTCACAGCAAAATCGTATGAGGCAGGTCCAACATTAAGAAATAAACATTTTATTTGAGATATTCACATGAATATCTATACATACTGGGGTGTATACAAGAGCAGCATGCTCCTATTACATGCACAATAACCAGCACAGGTTCACAATATAACATCACATCAATAGGACAGGCAGATCTGCCATCATGTATTGCTGTCTTAAATATTTCCGCTAATGTTGTCGATCATAAACCCCAGCAAACCTCCGCTGGGAGAAGAAAACAAAAGTCAACTGTGAAACAGCTGTTGTCAAATTAATGGCTAAGATGCTGTAACACTCACTGATCTACAGTCAGTTCCACGGTAACATACGCTGATTGTTTCCTATGAGTGCTGTAACAATAATCAACCCACATTTACATCACAAGATTTTCCTACAAGGTTTAATTGCTGGAAGACACCTGTAAATACCTTTCTTTGTGCTGGTCATTGTCTGACCAGGCAACTCACCCCCGACATAGGCTGACACACAGTCACTGATAGTTCTAGTCTTGGGAATAGGGGATTTGCATGGGCCACTGCGCATGACTGTGACGGTTCAATCGGGAAGGATTTTGTTGAAGTCTGACCTAAGAATATTTGGCAACATTTTTATCGAAAAGTGCAAGAATGTTTTCACCAATATCATAGCTTGTGTAAATTACCTATGAAAACCAAATGCATGATTGGAAAAATGATAACTTGTGTTATAGAAACCTGTATAACACGTGGATATTGACATTAGGGCATTGATAATTATTACAGGCCAAACATGTTTTCTATAGATTTTAGACTGCACAATAATTCCTTGCGAGTCAAGATTCAAGATGGCGGCTATGCAAATCCCCTATTAAAAGATTGAAATATACTGACATTTGTATACTATAGCAAGAACAGCAAAGTATCGCTTATGAGGGGGCCTATATTCTCCGACTATTCTTCGGCCATACAAGGAGAATATAGGCCGCCGAAGACGCGATACTTTGCTATTCTTGCTTTTATTCCATGATTCTTACTTTCAAACAACTTTATTTGCATTAATTTCATCAAACTCTGTTGTCCTCATAGCCTAGAACGGTCGTGACAGTATACAGGGAGTTTATATTGTCCACCTTGTGAGCGGCAGGTATATCGATTATACTGTCCGCTCACGGCCGAATCATGGAATAAATTGTTAGAAGACTATTATTGAATAAAGACCTCAACTCTTTCAAATACCTTTTATTTCATTTCAATATGAAGAGAGTGGCCTCATCTAGAATATTGAAATCGGGCTGTCAAAGTGACATTGCAGCCACATGCATGCAAAACTTGCCTGGGAGCAGCTATTCTTTGAGACGGAAAGGCATTGCGTTCCGAGGGGCACATTGTGAACGGTATTAGGTGCAAGTCCCATAGAGTCACATAGTTAACTTTTGAGCTTCAATCCAGCGAGAAGTATTGAAAACATTTGTAAAATATCTTGACATCAATATTTTGTCTGATAAGGGATACTCGTATTAACGTATATGTGAAAGGATTTGTCCTGATATACAGCATACAGGTTAATGTACGATCCAGAATTCATTTTCTGACAACAGTTCCTACTGCACCATGCACTACCACTATAGCAGAACTCACTCGCCGTCTCAAAGAATAGTCATCCTCACAAACAAAGATTAGAAAACTGATATGAACTTAGGATGTATAAATCGTATTGAATGGCTCCGTTTTATTCCATTTCCTTTACCCAAGGTGTAAGAAATGAAAGGTTTCTCTTTTTATTTCTTTTGCACACTGGCCGATGAGAAAACTCATCTGCGGGGAAAACTTTCTGTCATGTTCACAAAATTAGAATTATTATTACATAATTATTATTTCTGGGGTCATTCTTTTGGTTACTCATGTACTTCCTGTACTTGACTGTGATGTATTTCCTGTACTTTAGTCATTACGGGTGTAATAAATATTGAATGAACCTTAGAATGTTTGGTTTCTCCCATGGTTATGCACCTATAAATGTGTGGAATGTTCGTGGGTTTGGCTGTGCTACGCCCTCCCACCTTCCCGCCTTACTCAGGCACCATGGGAGAAACATCACACTGAGTACGGGTTTTTTTCTTATTTCGATCAAAGGCCCAGAAATTTAATTACAAAGAAAGGTTCAATTGAAATAACACTCTAGGTCAGAACCCTCAGATCAGATAAGAATAGTATGCCAACCTATTTCGCTGATCGGTTTTCTGGCCCATGACTCGGCGTTTTAATGGGAATATAATGATACTTTTCGGTTTGAGGCGAGAGGCTAACCCTCAGTTTGAAGGGACACTCTCAAGTCTGGGCCTGGACTGATAAGGCGATGTCCATCATGGACGTGTTCAGGCGCTGCCTGTATAAATGACATACAATATAACATAACTACTGCTAGCTTAAAAACAGCAGAAACGCCAAGAAAAGAAAAGAAAGCATTGACATTAAATTAAATTAAATTAAATGCAAGTTTCAGGACCACACCGCTACCATCTTACAAGAAGGAGTTAGATACATTATAAATCAACATTGACTCATATCATCGAAATTGACCAAGATGTCCCTATATTGAGAATTTACTACAAAATACAAATAAGGATGAAATAATCACTCAGCACCTCTCTCGTCATATCGTCGCTTCCATTCTAGTTGTAATGCTTCGACCAAGGTATCACAGTCAGTTTCTGTACGTAGGTTCAAAGGCAAACTATTCCACAAATGTTTTCCTTTTATAAAGACACTACTTTTCATTTGTTCTTTAATTTTCAACATATTATATCGTCTGCCTCTTAAAACATGGTTCAAGTTTACCAGTGGCTCGTAATTACCCTGGCGAGAACCACATCAATGAAATGAACTTACATGCACCTTATCTAAAAAAATATAAAATAATAATAATATTGTGAGATCCTTTTATACCTCTTTGTTGATTGATTAACTCACATCGTCTTTCATGTGTCACAGGAAAATGAATATGTCGCAAGAAATAGACTTTGAGATATCACCATATTTGATGAGATGATCGAGATCAAGCGGATTCCGATGATGGTAATTATTAGGACATCTAATCAGTATTTCTTTATTGTTTTACGCATGATAAAAGTGAGTGACATTGGCTGATGGGGATGAGGATAAGTAAAGTAAGATGAGTGAAGTAGTTAGATATTATGATAGAACCTCACGAGTAGGTATTATTAGCAATAGGATAGCATGGGTCAGAGTCAAATCTTTTCCATGGCTGCACAAGCCCGATAGGGCGAGTGCTGTTATGTGAAAAGATTTGACGAGGATATACAATATGTATTCAGGTACATTTATACATATGTATTCAGGTTACAAACAGCACTACACAGTTCATTTCTCAAATGTCTTTTCCACAAGGTCTCGTTGTAGGAATGTTTAGATTTTTGGAGTGTTAAGTCGAATCAGTACAATCTCAGTAGAATCTGTACATTCAATATGTCTCTGTGTTTCTGAGGTCATTCAAAAAAGTACATGTAATTACTTTACCAGGGATTGTCCCTCAGAAATATCAATGAATATTTTATAAAACATACAAATATATACTTATTAGATGTGCTAACGTTTAACATCGCTGGAATCTGTCTAACCCAATCTTTTATGATATCTCAAAATCCATGTTTTCGCGACTCATTTTCCTGCTTGAGAGTTGTTCTTTTCATTCTGGACAAATGGATCATTTAGCACCAAGATCATGCAACAAATAGAGCATTCAATATTGACATATGGTAGATATAGCACCAAGATCATGCAACAAATGGAGCATTTAATATTGACATATGGTAGATATATAGGCGAAAGTGCATGAGGGAAGATCTGTCAACCCATATTTCCCACGGGCGTAGCAATTTTAGTGAGTTTGTGTTAGCGAATGAATAGAATTGCGTGTTCATTAGGTTTTGTTCATTATACCTTTCAGAGATTGGTATGATACTCCCATTCTTAAGCACTGATTGTCATATCAAAGAGAGCGGGTAATACAGTGACCGTATTACCCCGGTGTATTACCCGCTCTCTTTGATATGACGATCAGTGATTAAGCCAATGGGAGTATCATACCAACCTCTGGAAAGGTATAATAAAGAGTAATATAACCTTGAAGGTGAACATCCATCTAAGGGAAGAACATAATAGATGGATAGCCCCAGGAGCACACACAGATATCAGCTGAATATCACCCATATCTGTAAGTAGAGAATACACTGTCCAGTGTCCCTTCATCCATGTGCATAACGGCCATTGTCAGAACCTAAGTCACTATTACATTTACCATGTTTGGCTTGCGCCCCTATACTTGAAGAAAGAACATTTGTAGTTACTATATGTGATCTGTTCCAGGAAAATGGGTCAAAAGTCGCCAGAAATGAACTTTGTAATATCACCATATTTGAACAGATGAGATCAAGCTGATTCTAATGATGGTAAACATTAGGACATCTATAAAATATTTCTATATTTTCTTTTTTAAGTTTGCAATATTTCTTGGTGGACAATTACCAGTAGATTAACTAAAATATACTTCGTAGGATGACCAAAACACAAAGATATACTGTTTTGGAATTTGGTACATGGATTTATATGACGTAAATCGCTAGACCACCTGAACGTTAAATCATTCCAACAAAAATATCTTGTGAATAAATGACTTTTGAAACTCTTATTTCTGCGACTTGTGACTCATTCTCCTGAAACCTATCACATTATGTATTACTACATTTAATTGAGGATGAACAGGGTTTCTCCTCTTGCTAAGGCAAGGCGTCAAGGCCCCTGTTGCATAAACTAAGGAAAGTAATTTTCTTATTGCAATTCCTTCCCCTGTAGGGAGGGAAGAATTCCTTCCAATATGTGAAATTCCCAACTGGAAGAAATAGATTATACACTAAATGGTGGGTAGGAATTTGTATTCCAACCGATTGAAGGATGGGGGGAAAGTGTAGTCATTAATTTCCACAGACAATTCTTTCCTTAGCTTATACAACAAGCCCAGTGGTGTGACGTCACAAGAGGTAAACAAACAATACATCCGCAGTAAATAACTATATGCAGATAATCCCCAACACAGCGTTTCTAGGATTAGCATCTGCATATGTGTTGAACAATTTTAGCAACCTAAAATTCCTTGGAAAATATGTGCTAAAGTAAAAATAGTAAATTTACGTTGAGAACCTGTTACCAGTGCAACCATATAATTAAGACAGTTTTATAACTTTCTTATTCATTGAGATCATGTTTAATAAATTTGTTCTGATCAACATCAGGAAAATATAAATTTACATTAGTACTGATGAAGCAGTGGTGAATAGCGGCCATGGTCTCATGGTCTCACGGTCTCATGGTCTCACGGTCTCACGGTCTCACGGTCTCATCTCTATCACATCCATGTGATGAATCGCTTAACAACAAGTATTGAATGTTATTGGTTAAATCCTGGTATAGATAATGTGATGTTAATTATTCTGCATCCAACTGATCCAAATCATGATTAGCATAATTGTCTGAGGCATAGGATTATGTAACCATAACAACCATATTAGATTAAATATTAAATAAATACCATCTTCAAACCAACTCATTTCTTGAAGATCTGATGCTTCATGGACAATAAATAAGTTGTGAGACGAGCCGTGGAAATACTCGGGACATTATCAGAAGCATTCAGCAAAACCCCACACAACCATATTTGTAAATTTGTAAATATGGTTGAATAATCATAGTTTCATAACTGTCAACATAACGTTCCACAAATGTTGACCCCGTCACCCCCGACGACGGAGACCGATAGGGAGTAAACTGGCTGCGGCACGTCCTGCAGCACAGCCGGGCAAAGCAGTCATCCTTCATCGGTCTCCGTCGTCGTCAGGGTGGTGCGGCATTGGGGTCAGATTTTCAGAAAATGTACGATTCGCCTTCACCAATCCTATCAAATAACCCAGATTGCGGACGAAAATAAAGTTCAAAATACAGTTCAACCTAACCAAACAGATTGCTAGAATCAATGCAATGCAAAATATACTCGAATTTACATTTTCTGAAAATATGACGCATATATACAGGAGCGGTATAATGCTACTGACATGATACAGGTCTATTGCACAGGTTGCACCTCCGTCTATACAACCTGTCACCTTTTATAAATAAAGATTAAATATAGTTCCCGATCCGTCCCGTTTGTCAGGAACATAACTGTTGAAGTATATAGTTTGAGACGAACGGTGAAATATACTGTTCACCGGTAAATGCATCAGCTGAGGTTTAACATAGTTAACCTTCACCTATAATATGTATAATATTGACCCTGAACCGTCCCGTTTGTCGATGGGCTGATCTAGCTTTCATTATATACAGGGCATGGGACGAACGGTGAAATATAATTCTCACCGACATATTATTTCTTAACAGTAAAAAGGAATATATTCTGACTTTACAAAGGTCAAACTGCCTTCCGTTGTTCAAGTCAGTATAATTAATGACCACAGTGCATTAATAGTACATTTATACATTGTAATGTACAACACTTTCTTCTCAAGAGACTTCCCGATCAAAGAAATATAATATTTGGCTCAGATTTTCAGAAAATGTACAATTCACCATCACCAATTCTCGAATATACTCGAATTTATCTAGTATTGGCCAAATTGCAGCCTAGTTTAGCAAAATTTACTAAATGTATACTGCTGCCAATTGTACATTTTCTGAAAATAAAGCAAAGTTTAAAAATAATATCAAAAGCGCCCAGGGGTACAACTAAGGAAACCTAAGACCATAAGATGTCAAGGTTTACTGGCATAATTTTGCCGCAACCACCAAAAAGATACAAGACAAAAGAACTGCACTACAAATACTATTGAGTAAACTTCCTGGTGTTGATACCCTACTGTCCCAGTCGATACCGCGCATGCGTCTACATCTATATCCTGCCTTATCTACGACCCATTTATTGCCTGGCAGACACATCACCCATATGGGTCAGATTTTCAGAAAATGTACAATTCACCTTCACCAATCCTCTAAAATAACTCAAATTTAAGACGAAAATAAAGTTCAAAATACAGTTCAACCTAACCAAACAGATTGCTAGAATCAATGCAATGCCAAATGTACTCGAATTTACCTAGTATTGGCCAAATTACAGCCTAATTTAGCAGAATTTAGTAAATGTGTAGAGCTGGCAATTGTACATTTTCTGAAAATCTGATCCATATATGGTTATTGACGACGGGAGCGGGAAGGCCCAGTGACGACAGGCTCACACGATTGGCACATGGGTCAAGTTTTCAGAAAATGTACAATTCACCATTACCAATTCTCTCAAATAACCCAAGTTTCGGACTAAAATAAAGTTCAAAATACAGGTTTACCTAGTATTGACCAAATTGCAGCCTAATTTACCAGAATTGACTAAATGTGTACAGCTGCCAATTGTACATTTTCTGAAAATCTGACCCACATGCTCACATGTCGCACTGCCGCCAACATTGCTTTATATCACTAAATATAACAATTTCATTTGTCTGAAAAAATATTCAGGAATTCTATTTTTACATCAGATGTGTAGATATGCACAAACTAAAAGTTATTTTTAGGATGTTTACATTACCATTTTCTTACATCGAAGCGACAAAAATATTTCTCCAAAATTGTTACATGCACAAATTAGTGTTTAATTTCTCCAGGCCTAGCTGCAGACTACAGGAATACTCGGTGTGCCGGGTTAGAACCAGACTGGTTTATACAGTATTTGTACAACTCTATCTTGAATAGCTTCATCAGCATCACGGCTGATCCTTGTCTCATATAACACCAGATCCAGTTTCTGTTCCCCCTGTACCAGACATGCACAGGGAGCCCCACCTATAGTCACACCGGGTGTAACAACCCACAGTGTGCTGCTGAGGGCCTCCAATAAGGCATTTACACCCGCAACACTAGTTGTCCCGTACAGTAATCCAAGCCGCCTCACCCCCCAGTCATACAGCCCCTGGAGGTGGGACACAAGTACATCATACACATCCCCCCATGGGTGGGAGGGGGGCAGGAATATATATAGCTCCCTCCTCCCCACCAGACATAATGGTGAATCAGTGATACTAGAGAGCAGCCTACCATAGTGTTGGCTGCCTGGGGGCGGTGGTGGGTGCTGTGTACTGTAGATCTGGTAGCGCCGTGTGCTTGTGTTAGTGTGTATATACAACCCCTCTAGTGGCTGGTGGTGCGTGTAGGGCAGGTGCAGGGCTTCACTCACATCCACACCCGGGGCCGCGTATATAAACCTAATACCAACCTTGTAGTCAGGGTGTATCCCGTCCAGCACCCCCACACAGCCCGCTGTATCAGGTGCAGGCAGCAGGGTGTAGATGTCTCCATCAGCATCAGTCCTGTAATGAAGCATAAGGTACACGTGCGTCAGTAGTGCTGGGGCAGACTTTCAGAAAATGTACAATCGGCAGCGCTTCACATTTAGTCAATTTTGAGTATATTCGGCATTACATTGATTCTAGCCATATGTTTTGTGGGGTTGAACTGTATTTTGGGTTATTTGAAAGGATTGGTGAAGGTGAATTAGACATTTTCTTGCAATATCAGCCTGGTGGGTATGGACGGGCAGGGTGCAGTATGGTAACTATCATCACATGTATGTATCTATTAATCGTTGTTTCGTATAAATCAACCTATTTCAACTTTTATGCATTTTTTCAAATGTATATATAAATTTATTCATCAATGCTTTAAAAGAGAGAGAAATCTGTTTTGTTGCCACAATACGGTTAACGCTGCTAAGTAGTGCTTTAGTAGTAGATACGTCAGGACATTAGCCGTGGAGTATATCAAACTATCAAACTTTGTGTTTTGGGGCCACTAGCCTAACTTTGTTTATTTCATACTGAAATATTGGTCGAACTTTTTCAGGTGCTTATGTACTGCCTGGTGAAGCACTGATATTCACATGTCGAATAACTGCTATAATTTAGCTGGTATTTCAGCATATTTTGATGAATATATAGAAATGACATTTGTTACTTTCTACCGGATTCAGTTTGTGCCCATATGAATGGCACACGCTATAATTGAAAAAAAAATTAAATAAATCTATTTTATTATGATTTATACATAGTTATCCTGTCATAAAATCATGAATCGCGCACTTTGTGAGACCTTTATGAAATTTGGTATGGTGTTAGACCAGCCCATAAGTTTCTCAACAACCACTGGCTACAAGTTGCCCCTCACCCCTGGTGTCGGCTAGCTGCATAATTCAGAATGGCTGACGGCCAACACCAAATGCACCATAGTTTGGCTTCTACTTATCATATAGGTATAATACACATTTTTTTATTTTTTTTTACATTTTTAACCAGGACTAGTTCACCTTACGGTGGTCTCCCACTAGTACCTGGGGGTGATACTGTAGCTGCGCCCGGGTTCAAACCCACAACATGCTAGGCATGCCAGTCAGCCGACCCAGCACTATTATTATTTATTTCAAGGTCATTTTCTAGGTCAAAATCCAATATGGCCGCCACTGGAAACAAAAGTGTCATATCTCAGTTCCTGTTAGCACTTGAGTCACATATAATACCACTTTATCCATGTTTTAACATATGTGATGCGTTTCAGGGAAATGAGTCACACGTAGCAAAATTATTTTTTGTCAAAGTATTTTGTTCACAAGATTTCTTTGTGGGAATGTTCCCACTTTTGGAGTGTCTAATGTTCCAACACGTATCAATACATGTACCAAATTCCACTCATAACAATCGGCATGAGTCCATCTTTTGAAATGTGCTTATATCTGATCCTATGGGTCAGATTTTCAGAAAATGTACAATTCAACTTCGCCAGTTGCGGGGTAATTTTGCATAATTTACTAAATGTGTACAGCTGCTAATTGTACATTTTCTGAAAACCTGACCCCTATATGGTCGTTGAGTGCACACGGTGTAGGGGCAGGTCGACCCCCCCCCCCGCCCCCTGTCTCAGGATGGGTCCATAGATCCCAGTTACAGAGCACTCTGGGAACCCTGGGTTACACTGAGAATTCACATTCCTATTTCTCCGGTGCTTTTTCTATAATTCAGCTTGATCCTTAGTTCTTCGTTTCCCAGAGGATTCTCACTGGGGAATTTGCATCCTATATCATAAAGCCTATTATCTTCACTAGAACAAGGCATTTTGTCCAGAAAGTTCCAAAAGTATTATGATCCATAATTGGTCTGGATCCGGAGTCACTAAGCATTGATCAACGGGGATTCTTCCAGATCCAAGGAGATGATTGATAGGTCTGAAGTGTCCATCCTTATATAGAATAGGGAGGGGGTATACAGAGCTTGCAGTAAGAACAATATCATATACCTCCAGGCAACAGGTCCTACAGCAAACACACATTTCCATATACTACTCACATATAACACTGCGGTCTATGGAAGCGCCGTGACCTGCGCTGGACACAATGGTGGCCACAGGTCCGCCATATATAGTGACAGCCGATGTAACATTCTGGTTTGTTTATTCCTTCTCTATCTAGTGAAGGGATCCAGTCATTCATAGAAGAAGTCATAGCAACTTATGGGACGAAATAACATCGAGCCAGCTCCTGCACAATGAATGCGTTAATAAAATGCTAGTAGAAAAATCTACTTATTTCTACCAGAATTATAGAAAAATCCCTCTGCGAGAGGTCCTGGGTGGGGATATCCCCTCCATGGCTGGCTGGCGGGAGAATTGGAAGGCAAAGTCTGTCCAACAAAGCAGCGGCCGGGCGGGTTTAGCCTAAACACATTGTCAGTCCTCTATGGGGGATACTAACATAAAGTTGAAAAAATAAGAAATAGAAGGAAAGTCAGTATCTTCTTCTGAAAAATATCCATTCATGGTTTCCAGATGGACGTAGATCCACCAAGTAATCATCATTTCTACCTCCATGTGTCTCACCAAGAGCGTGTTTGTGTGAATATGCTCCATCCTGATGACGGAGGTGGATTACTGCTAATAGTGCATCTATATTCACATTGGGTTATTGTATAGAAGTAAGACATAATCAAGTGAAACTATACATTGGGAAGGCTCTAATCTCTATGGGTCTAGTTCTCTTATCATATCCTGGCAGTTTCATATCTGTAGCTCAATGTTGTTCCCGTCAGTCTAAGGAATCTCTCTCCCTAGCTGCATAAGGTCAGGTTTTACATAATTGGGGTTATTTGGGAGAATTGGTGAAGATGAATTGTACATTTTCTGAATATCTGTCCCATATAATGACATACTCATGGATCCCAGTTGTCAGAAGTTAATCTATTAGTCTGACTCTATATGGGGTCCTCCAATACAGCCCATGGGTTCACACATAGACCGTGGGTCACATTTTCAGAAAATGTACAATTGGCAGCTGTACATATTTAGTAAGTTCTGCTAAATCAGGCTGCAGTTTGGCCAATACTAGGTAAATTCGAGTATATATGGCATTGCATTGACTCTAGCAACCTGATGTGAATTGTACATTTTCTGAAAATCTGACCCACGTGGGCATGCCTAGAGTGAGCAAGCCAGGATCATTCAAACCTTATTGCTAGCAAAATTATTAATCAAAACTAAGCATAAGCATGAACTTGAATTGTTAGACAATATACTGGTATATCAAAGAAGATAATTGATTTATAACCTACAATGTGGCTGGTAGGAGTTGCCCAATGGTGCCCTGGAAGGCAGACACCTGGTCTTCCGCTTCCATGGACGCGAGGATCGTCAGGACATTGGCGATGACTGTATGGCCAGCAGCTGTTAACCAGTAGTCATTGTGGGGAAGGCAGCGTGGGCAGGGATGGATACTCTGGTATGTGGTCACACTGGGCCCTTCTTCCTTCATCTGCTGGGTGGTAGTAATTAGAGACATCTTAGTTTTGAATTCATCATTCGTCCCACAAGTACATCCTTTTTTTTTAATTTTTATTTTGCGAAACAGTTTTATTCCTTTTGCTTTGACCTTACTTTGCATTGATATTACCGTGTTCACAATGCCAATATAGTCATCTTTGGTGAATTCCATCATGCGGAGAATATATGCCAATACATAAGTCAATTCCGGTCGTCCACTTACAAGTGTTATTAAAGACCTTTGAATGGGCGGGGCACATTCCTCTATGAATTTGGTTGCACCAAATTCACAGAAAGCTCTGTGTGTCCAGGTAACGAGGTCACCCCGCTCTGCATTTAGCATGTCCACGTTTGTCTCGATATTGAGAAAGGGAAGTTTGTGAGCCAGCTCGCCGATGTCAGAGGTGAACAGCTGTTTTTCACCTTGGAGGAGATAATTAAATGCCAGCTCATGCAGTTCTTTTAGAGCATCATCCTCAATGGATTCCCGCCGAGAAATGAATCTTTCTAAATGACAGAATATTGTGAACTCATTTAGATCAGCAACCTCGTCAATGGTTATTGACTTATTGAAAGCTAAAATAGATACGATCACCAAGAGTAATGGATTACAGAGGAGAGTTTGTATCCTATCATTTGATTTCAGGATGCCCTTTAATTTGTCGGAATCAACTTCCCTTTCAGAGAAATATTTTGAAATAAATTTCAGAATATTTTCTTCTGAGAAACCGGCCACAAATATACTTTGCAGCGGGTGGACATCACTGAATATGTGGGACGCCTGGTGCAGGTGACGTACACCAGCAATAATAATGAACTCAGCATCTATCATCTCCTGCCTGACGTCATTTAACAGCTCGCCGAATGAAGCGACTTCATCCAGCGAGTCTATAAGGATGGCTGTTTGAGCTCTGTTGGAGAGACACAGAGAGAAGGCCTCACTTGCTAGACGGGACCCAACATATTCACGCAAGGCCTTTTCCATGCTCTCCTTCAGCGTCCGGCCACACAGTCGAGGAGAGAGATAGATGATTTGTGTCACCCTCCCGAGAAATGTATTCCTCAGCTCAGCATCTCCAGCCTGGAGCCGGCACCAAAGAATGAGTATCTGGAGGATGACACTCGACTTTCCGGCCCCAGGTCCGCCTGAGAAAAGAATGTTTTGGGTTGTGTTCAGGCGGAGAAGGTCATCCAGCGACACTTCCTCCCGTTGGAGTCTGAGAATACAAATGTAACATTTGATTAGAATACTTTGATAAAATTATAAAGAAAATAAGGATTTTGATTCCTTGTTATTGCATGAAGATATACACGAGAAATTATAAGTATAGATAATTGGAATTCAATATTACAGCACACACATTACTGTCAAAACAGCAGATTTTGAAACAGTCAAGTCTTGAAAGCAGCCATGAATTTCACAATGCAATTGTTTGCCCTCAGTAATAGAAGCCAATGTGTAGTACTCCCATGAATAAAAAACACTTATATGGGTCAGATGTTCAGAAAATGTACAATTGGCAGATCTACACAATTAGAAAATTCTGCTAAATTAGGCGGCAATTTGATCAATGCTAGGTATAGTAAATTCGAGTATATTCAGCATTGCATTGATTCTAGCAATCTGTTTGGTTAGGTTGAACTGTATTTTGAATTTTATTTTCGTCTGGAATTTGGGTTATTGCAGAGAATTGGTGAAGGTGAAATTTACATTTTCTGGAAATCTGACCCACATATATCCCATTCTCACGAGATGGGTTTGGGAATGTTTTACCCCAATGAGCTTTCTACTTTCACAGAGAGAGAGAGTAAGGAAGCCCAAAACGTTCAATTAAATTTTGTATTAATTGATGAAAATTAATTAATACAAAAATATATAAAAGATATATTTTTAACAAAGAAAAATATCATTTGTTTCTATGTTAATCATGAGATATCCTGCGATCTTGTTTCTTGTTCATACAGTTTAATTTAGTTTCATCAAACTTACATTAATTCATATTTTTCATATATTATGCCTCCAAAATCACTTTCTGTGTGACTGTCTACTTGTTTGTGCGAATATTATTAGACACATCTCTGCACAGTTATTTGTGGTCCGTTTAAGGAAAACGAGTCACAAGTCACAAAATATGGATTTTGAGATAGCATCATATTTGAAAAGAGGAGATCAAGCCGATTCCAATGATAGTAAACACTAGGACATCTAATGAGTGTTTCTATATTTTAAGTTTGATATTTTAGTTTTGAAAAAACAATTGCAATGTTTCTGGATGCGTAATTACCAGTTTACAAAGTAACTAAATATACTCCATACGAAGGCCTTCAAAACGCAAGAATATATCTAATACAATGTCTCGAAATTTGGTACATGGATTTATATGGCTATAAGTGCTAAACTTTCTAAAAATCAGAATATTTCAATAAAAAGATCTTGTGGAAAAACACTTTGACAAATATCAATTCTGCGACTTGTGGCTCATTTTCCTGGAACATGTCATATTTACATGAAGCATCCAGACAATAAACATAAGAACGATAATACATCGATCTCTAAAGCCTGTAAATATGAGCTTCATATTCTCAATAGTTTGACTGTAAATAACTGTCAAATTTGCCTCAAACACCTCCTGCTATATCTTTGTGACATGATCACCCATCCGCTACACTAGAAGAAGCCCTTATCTTTATCTAATATGGATAGAACTATTGATAAACGGGCTAAAACTATCAATGTTTCTATTCTTGTCAATGTATAGTTATACCGATCCCAAGGGCAGAAACAAATAAGATTAATATAGATTAAGATCCATTTCGCCCTAGTTGATATCCAAGCCATGCAGTATTGTTTCCAAGTAATATTGTTTATTCTTAGGACTCGCTGACCAACATAGAAGTTCCCTCATTTATAGTAACATAGATAGAATGTACTGATTCAGCCCTCCCACGTACAAGAACAATACATGTTCTATCAATCATGTCAATTCTCGTGCTTCTGGCCACTTTGACCAGCAACATTGGTCTGCCTGACTGTTGTGATAGGGTGCTTTGACCATCCCCACTGTACCCACACCTTCACAATACTCATATTGATGGATATATTGCCTTGGATGCTATGATTCTACAAGTCTCTAGACAAGTTTCCTTGTCTGTGTATGGATGGCAGGATGTCTACCGTGAAGTTCATGTCATGTCACTTACTTCATTCGGCTGAGGTCGTCCTTACTCAGGATGAGTGTGGTATAGTTGGCTGTAAGGTCATTAGTAAACTGAGTATAGGCCGGATTATTCTTTAGGACTTGATGGCGCTGGGCAGTCCTGAGGTATCTGGTCACCAATCGTTGCCTAATCTCCGCTGAAAGATCAAACATTTAAGAATGGGTGAGTATTTGATCTCCCACATAAGTGATATATATTACCTCACATATGTGGGTCAGATTTTCAGAAAATGTACAATTGGCAGCTGCACACATTTAGTAAATTCTGCAAAATTAGGCTGCAAGTTGGTCAATACTAGTTAAATTCGAGTATATTCGGCATTGCATTGATTCTAGCAATCTGTTTGGTTAGGTCAAACTGTATTTTGAACTTTATTTTCGTCTGAAATCTGGGTTATGTGAGAGGATTGGTGAAGGTGAATTGTGCATTTTCTGAAAATCTGACCTATGTAGTGAACGCTGTAAACATGGAATATTTTTAGCTCCTGGTATTATGTCATGTATCTTGTGGGACAATATTACCATATATTATATATTAACCCGGGATTATATATAATCCTTGGCTGAGCTGTTTCACAGGGCTCAAAATTATTTGTAATCGATCACAATTCATGACAATTACCTCTTAATTAATCATTTTCATCCATTTTTCAGTAGCCATTTACACATTGATCCTATTGCTCACAAATATCTAAAATATTCTAACAGGTTTTCCAGCAGTTTGTCATATGAATGACATTGACCTTACTTTATTTCCATGTATCATAATGATAACTGTAATGCTAGATTTGCACCTTAAAGTTGCACTCGTAGCTAATGTCAGTCATAGAATAAATAGTTTCTACTTTTGTCCATTCTGTTCTAACCCATCTAAAGGTAGATAAATACCAAATAATATACCCTTGGAGCGATTTACAAGAAAAAGTATTGGATTCATATGTCTGAAATTTTGTAAAAGCAGAGATTTATATCCTTCAGTGATTGCGGTGAGGCCAAGGGATTATGCACCACAACAGCACCAGCAGGCCCGAAATGGAGGTTATTAATCGTTTTAGTCTCTGCCTAAGGGGGTTATAGCCCCTGAAATTTCAACACAAAACATACACAAAAATATGGTGACATCCTGTACTCTATCGCTTATTGTTTTCACCCAACAATCGTCTTTCTCATGACAACGTTTGACAAAGATATTGTGATTCCTTCTTTTTGCATTGATTAGTTCTCCCGCCTGCACCAGGCAGTGTATATAACACTGATACTTTAACATAACCCATTCCCTACCTGCCAACGCATCTCTGGACAATCTCTGGGAAGAGCAATAACCAGCTAACTGACCCCATCTACACACACACGTCAAACTTTTTTTGGTCAAAGAAGTTTGTGGAACTATTTGCTATACCATCAGCAGATCTAGCCATGGAAATATTAGTTATAAGTGAACATACCTTTCATGAGAACAAACTTACCAGTGTGGCTGGTTTCCTGGCCATTAGAAGAGCTGCTCTCCTGGGCTGGTGGGGGATGTGCCAATGGCTCGCCAGGAGGACGTACCAGGGATTCTTCCGGGTAAGTCAGCTGATGTACCAGGGATTCTTCCGGGTAAGTCAGCTGATGTACCAGGGATTCTTCCGGGTAAGTCAGCTGATGTACCAGGGATTCTTCCGGGTAAGTCACCTGACGTACCAGGGATTCTTCCGGGTAAGTCAGCTGATGTACCAGGGATTCTTCCGGGTAAGTCACCTGGTGTACCAGGGATTCTTCCGGGTAAGTCACCTGGTGTACCAGGGATTCTTCAGCAATCTGAAAAGAAAAATGCGACCATGAATCGTATTGTGGGTGGGGAAGTTTGGGTTTGTGGGGTTGTCAGTATTCCCACATTCTCATCAGATTGGTGAGAAATGTATTCAGGGGTGCATCGTTGTATAGTCAATGTGCACACTGTGGCAAACAGGCAAAGTACATGCGGCAAATACATGTAGTAAGTTTCTTATATTAGGTATCTTGCTTTTGGGCGGGGCTCCCGAAAATGTCCACTTTGAAAAAAATAGCATCAAATTCGTTTTTGCTTTTAATTTATCTAAGACTTCTCCCGGTCATAGCCAATGATACAAGCTTAAACATGCTAAAAATAGAAGTTTTTCTGAGCTTTTTCTGATTTCCTACATGTCATATTCAAAAGGGTCCTTTTTAGGCCTCAGTGCCTGTTGTGTTCGGGGTAAAATTAATAAACTTGAATAAAAAAGGAAAATGGCATTATATTGTAGCATCTCCTCCTCATCTATTTAGATTTACATGAATTCTGTTGTATTTAATTAAGAAATGAATAATTTATATGATATTCATGTATTTATTCATTTCTATATCCTCTTCCTTCACCCACGTTTGCTTCACTGCTAATTTTATCCTAAAGTAATTCCTGCTAACTTATGTAAAATTAAAAATCTTATGTTTTCTGCTTTTTTAAAGGATAACTCAGAATTTGGGTGATTTTTCTCCCAGCTTCTACCTATTTCTATTATTATCTCATTAAAAAGCATGAATTTAATGGACCAAGGAAGAAGACTATGCTATCCCTGTCCCCGAACACAACACATGTCAATTTTTATGGAATTTAACAATCATTTCTGCTTTCATACTACATAAATCGATTTAACTTGATAAAACTCAGGCCTATATCTATATTTTTTTACCATTTTATAATAAATATTGTATTTTCTGGGTTGTCCCCGTACACAACAGACACAAAGATATTGCAAAAATACCTGTAAATACATACTATATTGCCTTTGTCTATGTCTGTATTCATTTTAACCCATAGGGGTATCTTATTTCGGGTTAATTTTGATTCTATTGTTCATATTTTTCCTTTAATTACCAATTTACTCATGCTGCTTATAGGCCCCTGTCCCCGAACACAACACCCCATTTATAAAGTAAAAGCCAAGCAGTAAATGGGAATATAACAAGAGATTTATGTGCAGAATTACAGAAAGAAATGATTAGAATAGTTTGATTTTTTATTATTATTCAATTTTATCATTTTTTGGTCATAGCATATTTGTACCCGAACACAACACCCCTGTCCCCGAACACAACACCCCACCCTGTCCCCGAACACAACACCTCCTTAATTTAAGGGAAATTAAGCAGTTAATGTAAGTATAACCAATGGGTTATGTACACAATTACATGCATAAATGAAGGGTTTCGTTGATTTTTCCATTACTTTTCAATTTTGTTACTTTTTTGTCATAATCTCTTTTGTTCCCGAACACAACAGCCCTCTCCCCGAACACAACACCCCTCTCCCCGAACACAACACATACTCAGAAGGTTGGTTATCTGCTAATATATTCAAAGTCAACATTTAAGATGGGTAAATATCAAATAAATGTGTATAAGCACAAATGTATTTTCATGAATATTTGAATAAAAACGCTCTTTATCACTGTGAGAAAAAAAGGTGGTCAGACTCTGAATTGCTATGTTTCAACATTATGGAACCTTGAGTATGGTCAAAATTGGAAAAAAATAAAAATTCTAAGTTTTATGTGATATGAGACTATATCAATAACAAAAGACCCAAAGCAAAATATTTCCTAGGTAGAACCTTTGTTGTAGATTTTATCATTTTATCACTAATCTTCATAAGCTATTTGGAGAGTTGTGAATGAAAAAACAGAAAATAATAAAATAAATGAAACAAAATTAGATTAAAAAATAAAGTCAGAAGGAGGTTTTTACATGCTTTGTAACGAATTAAAGGCAAATAACAAATTAATACGTTTTATATGATTTTTCATTGAAACAAAAATGAATTTACGCCAGGGACATGCATTTGGGGACATTTTCTAACATAAAAATATGATTTTTTTGCATAAAAAGGAATTTTTATAAATATTTCTAAATATGCCCTTAGTATACACTTGGGAAGGTACAAAATACTGAAAAATCAGTAGTGTGGGATGAAATCCGAATAAATTATGGAATTAGAATGGGTGATTTTTGCAAAATGGACATTATCGGGAGCCCCACCCTTTTGTGTTTCCCATCCTCCCCGCTGTTTAGAAGAAACATTTGTATTGTTCCAAATATCTTCAGGGAAGTTTGTTTGTTTCTATCCCTGCCTGCGCTACTTACCACAACCCTGCCTACACACACCATACAGTACTGCCCTCTATGGTCTACATGCCTGACTATTCCTGCCTCTTTGTGTTTGACTTAGGGAGCATAAAGCCCTCAAGTACTCTTGGTGTATGAGTGATGTACGGTCACAAATTTCATGACTTTTTATAAAGACAAGATCCCACCAACTCCCACGAATACAAAGGTTCTAATCACTACTAAACAATTATTATAATTGATGAAGTGCAACTTATGACTACAAATATTATTTGAGTACTTACTGTTGAGGCATATTCAGCGAGCCCATATTGACCTATAAAATAATGTTTTACATGCAATTAATCTATATTCAACACATAATATCATTATATCCCCGTCATGAGCGTTTAAAGGGATTTCCATCATCAGGGTCTTAATGCTTCTTCTCCAAACATGTAAAATTACCAAGTATTTAAAGCTAAGTTATAGCAGTTTTTCCACTCCATCTTTTCATAAACAATGTGTATGCAAGGGAACGTGATGTAACTGACGGGGCAGTCATTTCAAGTCAAAGACAAGTAAATTAATTCTTATATTATACCAAATCATTCAACAATCATTGCTGGAGGCCAGCAAAGATAAAAGTATACAATGTTTTAATGTAGAATTGACTTATTCTGATAACCCCATATTGTTGTATTTCATTGAAGGCCTATACATGCATCCAATGTACGTTGACTCCATGTCATAAGGCATCAAAGGTCAATATGTAATTAGTGTGGACAATCCCTAGTCCAAATTATTTAAAGCTGACATTTCATATTTCATCATGTGTACATATATATATATTTCTTATCAATGGATACTTACTCTCTCCTTTCTGGAGGATGTCAATGATGCCCGGTTGATCATCTTTAAGTGCGTCCAGCAGATCGTCATAAGCTTTCATTCCCCCTCTGCTCACACATGTCAGGAGAATGTCCACCTTCTGATCATCCATCGTGCTTTGCTGCAAAAATGGAGGAAAATGAGTTTCTCTTAGTGAATGAAATGTTGAATGTGAAGAAGATGGAAGACCTGGTAGAAACCCAGCCATCATACACAGTGAAAAGGATATTTTTTTCTCATTTAAAGCTGCACCCTCACACTCTCAGCTAACATCAGTAAAAGACTAAATATTTTCTACATTTTCTTTCATTCTTTTCCAACCTGCGTAATCTGGCCGAAATTTTGGTGGATCCTGTCTAGTTGTGTTTGCTACATCTAAAACGTCCCCATTTGTATTTGGAAGGCAGACAGAACAGTGACTACCCATGTCAGCAATGCTAAGCCTATCGGAGCGTTTCCTTAAACAAACTAATTTTTTAAACAACCAGGCCTGCATTGCAGCGATGGTCTGATAATGACAAAAATAGTGCGTATTTGTCAGTCCTGTTTCATAAAGCCTGCACTAACCATGTGTTAATGAAGATGTTGGTCGTTAAGCTAACAACCAATTTTAGCACCCGCTAATTTTAGCCAGCGAGCGCTAGAAGAATTCATCAACACGCCATGTACCATTCTACGAAAGAGGCGTAGAAAAAGAAGGGTTTCTTTGTCTCAAATGTTCTCGGAATTTGTTGTTTTACTAACCGTTACCATGTGATTTTAAAGGTTTTTTTTAGGTTTTAATTGAATTCTATGCAACTATTTTTAGCACGGGAAAGGCCCTGTTAGGAACTAAAAGAGATTGGCGTCATGCCTCTCCCACCGTCTGTGGCAATGTGGGATTCCCTAGCAACATGTCCTGCAGAGTCCCTAGCAATGGGATAGAGAGAGAGGGGGAGGCAGAGGGAAGAAGGGAGGGAGGGAAAGGGCGGAAGAGGGAAGGAGAGAATGAAAGAAGCAGAGGGACAGGGTGGGAGAAATCGGATAGGGTGAGGGACAAGAGGGTAGAGCGAGAAGAGGGGAAGAGATGAAGCACTTTTTAGTTTTTTAGTTGTGGGAGGGAGGGAGTGTGGGAGAGAGTGTGGAAGATGGGAAGGCGGAGGGAGAGAAGAGCGGGAAGGGGAGAGAAAAAGAGGGGCGGAATGGCGGCCAGAGGGGTAGAGTGAAGAAGGAAAGGAGGGAGGGACAGGGGGAGGGATAACTGGCTAATTTTCGTCCTGGTACTGAAGTAAATTACTATAGTGTTAATATTAATAACATTTAAGATGACACAATGCAACGATTATATTAATGATAAGTAAATGAAAAAATCCAGGCTATATCAACACAACAATTTCTGTGTTGCATTGATTAACCACATTAGTTGTTCATTAACAAGTGTTGTATACAAATTTGTCGGAATACTGTTAAGTCCAATAGGGGCACTGGTCTGGATTATGAAACGCCCGCCAGACTAACATCCGCTCATTCAATATCATTGAATTGAATATCATTCAATTCCATTGCATGAAAAAGTATCCAATTTCCAATTTGAGATGGGCTCAAAAGTCATGTAATGCTTTTCAATTCAAGTCATTTAAATATTGTTTCAACTACAAGTGTTACATATTGATACTTTAGAGTGAAGAAATGGGTTAATGACTCACATGCTTTAGTCTTATGTCTTCCTGGAATGTCAAGTATTCAGCCATCTTGGTCACAAGCATGATGTTCACCTGCATGTTCTGCAGCAGGGCTGACCGGATTTTTGTGTCGAGCAGGAGCCTCTCTAAGGGGCAGAATGGCGACCGTTGTTGTCTGATGGTGACCCATCGGCCTGAAGGCAGTTACATAGTATACTCGCTTAAATTGCCATATTGGAAGACTTGAACTAGGTGACAATGGTGAACTAGGATTACCATCATTAGGTGATATAAAAGGTGTTAAAGAGGAACAGTTCTATGAGTTTTGACCAGTCTGATGCACATTTCAACCACTGAGGTAAATCCTACAGCTTTTTATATGAGGCTCTTAGGGGTCCTTAGATTAAACCTGTCCAATACTAAACATGTTTGATATTTAGCTTTGAATTTCCAACTTGTAAATGAACTTGGGGGGAGAAGTAAAATGAAAGATTATTAACAATAAATAATGAAATAATAGACGAAAGACAATCTTAGTTAATTTTGAACTTTACATTTGGTTATATTCAATCAATTTTAAATAGTTCACTCATCACACTGGTAACAATTTGACCCATTGTATTGTTCAACCAGTGAACTGACCCCTCCCCCTCCCCATACACACACACGCACACACACAGTCATTCACTCATGACCCATAACCAGTTAACTGACCCTGCCACCCCCCCCACACACACACACCTACACACACACATGCCATAACAAAACATAACAACATAATTTAATGAAGTTAAAACACATATATTTTGGCCATGAGTTCAGAAAAAGTATTTTCTCTCAACACATGATTTCATCAATAGACTTCACACACATCAAGAAATCAAATAGTTTAGTTACAGCTGCATTATCAGCTATTATAACAACGCATCTAAACAGAACTTTGTCATTGTTTGACCAACCAGACTCATGTTATTAGCCTTACAGTAGAAACAACTGGGTCAAATCCTCCAAAATGTTGGTGAAACAAGTAAAAGTTTAAAGCTTTGGATTTTCGCCTCAGGGGCGAAAATGAGGTCGACAGAGGCAGAGGGCAATACATTAACGTTGAGATTTTAAAATATTTGTATTAAGGTATTTGACTCAGTTCTGCTGATGAGGGCAAATGAGGGTCCTACATGTCACAATCACTGAGGTGCTTGATATTTTCTCTTCTATAAGTCCCACATTGAAGAGATTAATATCAAAATGATTCTAACGTCTGTCAGAATATGCTTAAACATAATTCAGAATGTATATTTCACAAACAAAAAATCTTTTAAAGTGAAGTAGGCTACATGCTGACATTCCAGAACCTTCTTATCTTATCTTATAATGTTCATCATTTCATTCCTCCCTTCCTCTCCCTTATCTGTCCAATGCATGGGGGCATGACAGGCAGGGAGGTCTGATGAAAGAGACCAGATGTGACAAACAGGTGTCGTTGATGATGACCACCACTGGGTGGCACTTTGGCTCAGAGGGATTTCAGTTTGCAACTTAAAGTTAAAAGAAGTAATTTGGCTTCTAAGCATGCTAGAATGATGGGACAAAGACCAAAAGTATTCTTATGTTAAGGAGAATATATTTACACATGAGTTGCAATAATATGTCATACAACTTAAAAAATGGCATGCCTTCAGTAGCTCTGTCATAACACCTGCCACCTGGGTGATAGGGAGGAGAAGGCCTTATCTCCCTGTTATCAGCAACTGTAGCTGTTATCAAATAGTGTCAGGGGCAAGGGTGGGGATTAGGGCAGAGAAGAGAAGATTATCCACATTCCATTGGAGATCTCAGCTAATTAAGAACTTGAAAGAGACTGCGAAAATTTCAAACAATTTTGATCGTTTTGAAAAGGAAAAAATTAATTTAAATTTCCGAAAATTAGACCAAAAGGTGGCGCTTTGGCTATATTTACTGCATGAAAATTTATAGGATTATAGGACGATTCATGCCGCTATAAATAGCGGGGTCTCTTATCTAGAGGAATGTCAATTAGTAACCCGATCTGCCATAGAAAAGACTTGGGTATAAGAGTCTTAGAGTGCCTATAAGAAAGGTCTGTCGACCTTAACAAGTTTGTAGAACTATTTCTATTATATCAGGTCCAGGAAGCGTACAGACCTAAAAGGATGTTATGGAAATAAAAGCATATTATGGAAATAGATTGCAGATGCAAGATAGCTTTTTATGAATAACTAGCAAAGTACCCGTCCTTCGAACAGTCCCCTCCCTCCCTGCACCTCCCCCTCTTCCTCCCTCCTTTTCCTTCATCACTCTCCCCCTCCCCCTCTGACCTCCATTCCGCCCTTTTCTTCTCTCCCCTTTCCCCTCTTCTCTCTCTCCCTCTGCCCTCTTCCTGCCTCCCCCTCCCCTTTTCCCTCTCCTTTTTTTCTGTCTCTCATATCCCGCCCCTCTTGGTCTCTTCCCTTCCCCCTCTTCTGTCTCTCCAAAAACACTTCTTCGCCCTCCCTTTTCCATCCCCTCTTCTACACCCTATCCCTCCCCTCCCTTTCTCATCCCCTCTCCTATACCATCCCGTAATTTGACCTTTCTCCTCCAGGGATGTGTATACCCCCTTGAGCCATTAAAGGCATGACGTCATTACGTTTACTTTTAAGAGTAGACTGTAAATATCTTAATGGTCTGCTCCTCTGCTCTCTTCCCTTTGTCTTCCTGACACACACATTCCACCTCCTCTCCATTGTCAGTGACACAGGACGCATTGCCAAGGACGCAGAATGTATTGCCAGGGACACTCCCAATGTGACTGGGTCCCCCAGTAAATGACGTAGTTCATCTGGCCAAGGCTCTCCCAAAGGCTTCCCCAAGTTTCCCTGGCTAAGAATAGTTGTATAGAACACAACTAAAAAACTAAAAAGGGCTTCAAAATCACATTTTCACCCCAGATACCTTCACAAACCACATCCAACGTCCAACAGGGAGGGAGGACAGAACTCTACAGATCAGTAAAACGGTTGTTAAGATGATAGATTCCAAGAACATGTGAGACAAAGAAACCCCTTTTCATGTATATTATACAGATTTGAATCATTAAATCGCCTGCAGTGAACACATGGACCTTCAGTTTAACCCAGTGGTGAGTCTATACTCAAGTTTTAAGCATTGAAGTAAGACTGCCAAACTGGATATTGTGAATTGGAATCCCAGTGCAGGTAGCCTATTTACATTTGTCTCATTTTCGAATCATTTTATTTTGTTATTTCACTTATATCTTCACATGTGGGACTTGGTTTTCTTTTAAACGCACACATGTAGTTATTGATGCAATTCTCTTTCCATGTGTCAAAGAATTAGAGAGGTTAAGATCAAATTATTCAAGAAAAGTGAGTTGGATGGGGTTGAGGGATACATAGGTTCTCTGTAGTAGATGTATGGGTGGCGGTCAACTTGTGTTTATTTTTGGCAAAAATGTTTTTTGCATGGGCCCACAATTTGTCAATCCATGGAAATATTAGTTACGCCTTAAGTGAGCATGCCTGTAATGAGAACAAACTTACCACTGTGGCTGCTTTCTTGGGTCGGCAGCATGTCAGAATGTACAGGGCGTATCCGGGATTCTTGAGGATATACCCGAGGGCATATCCGGGATTCTTGAGGATATACCAGAGGGCGTATCCGGGATTCTTGAGGATATGTGATATGTGATATATAGAAAAATGTGAGCAGGAATTTGTGTCGTTGTCAGTATTCCCATGTTTTCATCAGATTGGTGAGAAATGTTGGGGAGAAAAGTGCATACTACTTAGCTCAATTGGAAAAAAACAAACCAACAATCTAATAGCAGAACTCCACTAGAAGAAAAACAGCAGCAATATTGTGTTATTGTTGCCCACAGTTCATTTCATGGTTGCAATGAAAACGCAAATGGAGGAGTGTCAGATGTGTTGCCACATTCCTAGGAACTGTTGTTTTTCTCTGGAGATTTATTGCAACAAATCAGTGGGCAATAACAAAATTAGTTACGGCTGTTTCCTCTCTAGTGGAGTTCTGCTATAGTTATTAATCATCCAATGGAATGATATTAATGATCTTAGTGATGCATTAGCGATGCATTCGTGACCAACCCAAAATTAAGGATAAATGAAATTATGATTATAATTATTTGAAGTTGAGATAAAATATCAAAGAGTAAAGAAGGAGGCGAAGCTGGGCGACGACATTGATTTATTAGAATATAATAAAATTTATATAAAATGTTTTTGATAATTAAGATATAAATGATTTGAGATAAATGATTTATATGTCGCCAAACCCAAACTTGCCTGTTTATGAAAGGCATATGTATGTTAGTGCATATGCTGTGGCGTTGTGCCGTTTGGAAGAAATTGAATTTGTTTATATATAAATATATTAGATAGGGTAGTGTTTGGTGATATGTAATATCACAGTCCATGTTGGCGATACATTTGTATCACAGTCTCTTGTTGTAAGTTATGTGTGATAGATTATCACAGTGTTTGAAATTATGTTAATTTGCTTTGGCGATATGATGTATCACAGTCCATATGTATATGAGTTGTAGATAGGTTGACGTGAAGGCTGTTTTCTTCTGATACAAGGTATCGTAGTCTTGTATGTTCGCATCTGGTGCGGTGAGTTGTGGTGGGCTTCTTGTGGAGAAACTCTCTTTGATGTGTTTGCAGTGGTATGAGGTATCAGTGTCTTTGTAGTTAGTAGCGTCTGGCGCTGTCGCGTGGAGCACGCATCATTTGCTGGCTATGTTGTTTATGAGTATAGATGATACTTTCGTTGCAGATTTTACAGTGACATACTGCTTAAAAGAGGATGATGCCCAGGAAATGAATCTTTGTATTTCTGCGTCAGTTGATCCCAGTTGACAAGCGTGTGTAGCGGCTGATCTTCTGAGCGAGTGTAACGAGAACTGATCTTCGTTCAAGCCAATCTTACGGATTTACCACTTGAAGTGCTTGGTTAAGTCGACCGTCGTTATAGGCTTGTATGTGGCTGGGAATACCAAGAAGGGTTGCTGGGAGAATTTTGTTGGTGCTTCGACCAGGGCTTGTCTATATGCCTCGACCGGGCACAGTGGGTCTCCCAGGAGTGCCTGTAGAAAGACTGTGCGACGTTGATTAAAAGACTAGGTTTTTGGCCCACTTTTGAGTTATAACTAGATGTCCGTCCTTGAGGGTGACGTCCTCCCTTCTAGTATGTCTTGATTTGTCATACTCCTGTATGGAGTGTGGGGCCACTTCAGACTGGCGGAAGCCAAGGCTGTAGAGTATGATGAGTGCGAGGTGGTACTGCTTTGGTGCTGGGAAATATTCCATGAGTTGTATTACTTTCTTTATGTGTGCTGGCTCTAGTGCTGCCATCTGCTTCACTTGGTGTGACTTGTCTCTTTATGTGTGCTGGCTCTAGTGCTGCCATCTGCTTCACTTGGTGTGACTTGTCTCTTTATGTGTGCTGGCTCTAGTGCTGCCATCTGCTTCACTTGGTGTGACTTGTCTCTTTATGTGTGCTGGCTCTAGTGCTGCCATCTGCTTCACTTGGTGTGACTTGTCTCTTTATGTGTGCTGGCTCTAGTGCTGCCATCTGCTTCACTTGGTGTGACTTGTCTCTTTATGTGTGCTGGCTCTAGTGCTGCCATCTGCTTCACTTGGTGTGACTTGTCTCTTTATGTGTGCTGGCTCTAGTGCTGCCATCTGCTTCACTTGGTGTGACTTGTCTCTTTATGTGTGCTGGCTCTAGTGCTGCCATCTGCTTCACTTGGTGTGACTTGTCTCTTTTCGCCGCATCCAGGGCGAGCAATACTCTGTATGAAAAGAAGGCTTGGTTCTGGCTGTCTCTTTTCTTGAAATAGTCTCTGACGGCAGACGTATAGTTTGCGACAGACTTGGGGCTGGCTAAGAAGGTGCGCAGGTATTGAATATATGCGCATGCCTCTGGTATTGTGATGTTATCCGGGGCTATGTTGTATCTGTATGTGAAAGCCAGGAATGATTTCAATGCTGTTCGTTGATTAGATATTGTGCCCAGGGCCCTCGCCTGGTGCTGTGCTTGTTCTGCTCTCCTTAGTAGCTCGTGCATTTCAGGATCTGCAAGTAGACATTCAATTATATGTTAGGTATTTGCTCGTCCGCTAGTTGAACTAGTGTATCGGCAGCCTGTATGTGTTGTTTTATTTTAACATATATGTTGATTCTGTATGTAATTCTGATATATGACAGGGCTTGTATGAGCCACATAGCATGCGTGCCTATCATGTTTTCTTGGTTGCGGGAGCCGTACTCGAGTGTTAGTGCTGTTTCTTTGTTCCCCACAACTATGCAGATGGTATTTGCAGTGTCTGTCTCTTGTCTCAGCGTCTCCAGTATGCGTGGTGTTGCTCTTGCCACATGATCTGTTCCTTTCTGCGCATCCTGCTTCACAATGACCGTCCATCTTTTGCTCTGTGCACCGGTTACTGCCGTGTCTGTTTCTTCTATATATATAGTGGAGGACACCTGTCGTGTTGGTATGAGGCTGGTGCCGTCCCACCTGTGGGCGCAGATGTTGATCCATGTGAGATCTCTCCTCATCTCTGTGGTTATTTGGATGCGGGTGCGTTTGTCTTCCCTGAGGGCCTGAAGTAGTCTGCGGACGAAGATCCTTGCTGGCTGTACGCATTTTGCGATGTGTAGGGTGCGGCCTATTATTGACTGAAGTTTCTTTAGAGACGTGGTTCTTTGTTTGCTCATTGCTGCTGCTTCTTTCCTCAGCTCGTCCAATTTTTCTGTTGGCATTGTGATGGTCATTTCTTTGGTGTTGATGATGACCCCGCGCCATTTCACGCTTGTTGATGGAGTCTGGGTCTTATCTGAAGCGATCGGTAGGCCAAGGTTTCTGAGGATTGTTGTTGCCGCATTGTAACTGAGTGTGGCTGCCTCCTTACTGTCCTATGATGTCATCTAAATACATATATGCACTGTTTCCTTGGTTTTCAAGTAGGTTTACAATGGCGTTTGCGTCCCTCTGCATATGTGCGCTTGACTGTTGCGCACCAAATGGTAGGCTGATGTCAAGATAGAATTGTTCCTTCCATCTGAAGCACAGCAAGGGCACAATCCCCAGGGCAGGCCCTAAAGTTTTTATACGCCCTCTGTATATCAAGGGTGTACAAGCAGATTGTCTTCTTAGATCTCAGTAGTTTGTTGACCATCGTGTCTACCGTGGGGAGTGCATGCGCTCTGGTGGCTCCTAGGACGTAGTTTTGTTTTATGTAGGCGTTTACTGACCTGTCAGGTCTAGGATGATTCTCCTTTTGTCTGGTGTTGATTTTGGCCTGGACATAAGTGGGTTGGTATGCATCCATTCTGTGAATACTTGTTGATTAAAAGGCCTGTGTACTGCTTCATGATTTATCTCCACGCTGATGTAACTTTCTATTTGGTCGGTATACATTTCGGCTGATGTGTGGTTTGGAGTGTCCATGGTGTCGCTAGTAGGGCCCAGGTATCCTAGTGGGAAGCCATAGCGGATGGCGTCCAATAGTTCATATTCTTGTAGGATGTTCGTTAAGTACATTTCCCATGCCGCTATGTTGAGGCCCGATGGTACTGTTTTCTTTGCCCCGATCATATTTGGTAGGCCCGTGTCCCGTACTTCCTGGTATATGTGGACCAGTTCCTGCTCAACTACGGTGGTGTTTATTGTTGGCCATGTCTATGCCCTATACCACGCCATGTCGTACGGCGATGGTGACATGTCGTCAGGCACTTTTCCCGGTCTTGTGGCACATATATCGAGTATTGGTTTAAAATCATAGTCAACATCAATACTATACACTTGTTTCATACCTTGATTTGACTCCTGTGTGTTCGATTGCTTCATATTGGCGGTAAGTATGCTGTCAACCTCGCTCGTGTGTGCCTCCACGTCCTGTTGTATGGGGGCCGCCATCTTTGTTAGTTTGTTGTGGCCTGTGCGTGGCTGATAGAGGGAGTCGGTTGTGTCGTTGGCTCTGATTGGTCCAACGTTCTCCCAGAGGTGTGTCTGACTTCTGGTGGGTTCACATAAACATAAACAAGCCTCCACGTGTGGGGCAAAATTGTCACAAGTCATAAGATATTCATATTCGTTTTCAATGCTGTCTTCAATAAAACATTTGCGATTTTCTGTTGTACTGATACTCACTGGGTTTGCTGTTTCAGCCTGTAATTCCCGCAAGCTATCTGCTGCGGGTCCATCTAGTTTTTGGGGGCGTGTGTGTAGTACGTGGGCTGCGATGCTTGTGGGCGTGGCGCGTATTGGTTCCCTGCCTGGTGCGCGTGTGTTGGCGGTGGCGGTGGATACATGAAAGGGGTGTTTGCTGGGCTTGTGTCCCTGCTGGCCAGGTGTCTCGCCTTTTGCTTCTTCATGCATTCACTGAGTGGATGGCTGTGCTTATTGGCACTGTTTAGCGAGAAACAATATGAGCAAATATGGTTGAAGACTGGGGCCTCCATTGAGTGGCCGTCCTTTTCTTTGCAGCTTCCTTTTATGTTATATATTGGGCATGGTACACTTGCCCCTTCCCTTGCTGCGATGGTTGTTGGGGCCAGGGCGAATCTCATTCTGGCATACTGTATTTGCTCATTGTCCTCCCATCGGACTTCTCCCCTCTCCATGACGTCGAAAATGTGGTTGCTCCATTTCAATACGTTTTTCCATGGTCTTTCATGTGCATCCTGGCACATTTGGTGTAGATGGTTTATCATGTATTTTAGATTCTCCGGGGCTGTCATATTTATGTCAAGCATCATGGCTGTCATTGCCTGCATGTACTCGAGTAGTGTCATGTTCTCCATGGCCTCCATCTTATCCTTTGGGGTCACCACTCCTTCGCGTTCAAGATACATGTATGGGCGTGCTATGTGGCATCTTATCCTGGGGTCATAATTTATGTTACCTTTGTTGTTGCTAGACTGGAACATTGGGTTCCCCATTTCGATCTGTGTATCATGATACATCCTCGACATGTGGTCGGCCATTATGGTCCTCAGGTGCGGGAAGTTCTGTGCAGCGCCTGCCATTTGTTGTTGGGAGCTAGCGTTCGGGTATTCCGGGACGTCACGGTCGGCTGTGTCAGGGTTCTTGGTCTCCGATGTGGCGTCTTTATTCTGATTTAAGTTGAGGCTGCCCATGGCCTTTGCTATTGCTGCTGCTACAGTTTGTTCCATCGTTGTAGAGATGGATGCTACTGATTGCTCGATCTTTTCAATACGCTCATTCATTGCGGCGTCGTCAGGCATAGCTGGAGGTGTTGGGTTTGTGGTGGTATAATGGCTGCCACTCAAGTCTTCTTCGTGAGTCAGGGCTTTTTGGAGTTTCCCGACTCGGTGTTTCTTCCTTCCTGATTTCTGGACTCCTTTCTTTGTTTTTTCGTATCCAGTAGTTGTTATTGGTGTCTTCTTTGAATTTATAGTCTTTCTGCTCATTCCTGTCCGTTATATGCGTGTGAAAATTACACCCTCAAAGATTGTATAGTTGAGAGTTTGAATGGAAGGTGAAGAAGAAGGAAGTATGGTGGGTTATGGGTAGTGAGATACGTCAGCAGCTAGGGGGCACCACCAATGCCTCAGAATCCATGATTCTATTGAAATTGTTGGCGATACATTGGCGATGACTAGTCATGTCGATGTGAAATTGCATTGGCAAGGGTAGCGACGAACGTCAAACATGTTTGATATTTCCTGCTAAGACCTGAGCGATGACAAGTTGATGTGATTACACATGTAAAAGCAAGAAACTTAGTTCTATAGTTGCCTATATTATTCTGGTTGTCTATGCAAATACAATGCAAATACCAATAACCCTCCCCATCGTCAACAATTCCATTGTCTATGCATTGCCAATTCATCATCAATACATTTTATCGACCGTGGCCGCCCCACATTAGGCATGAGATCAGGGCAGTGGCCAGGCTTTTTTACTACAAAATAAGTAATTTAATGGCTGTTCTGATTTTGGTTGTTGATGCAAAAACAATGCAGCTACCGATAACACTCATCATCAACGTCCATTGTTAGCAATTGCAGCGTCCCTGCGGCAATGCATCCACCAAATTTTGTCAACAGCAGCCCCGCCAATTAAAGGTCAACTTGACGGGCCGAGGTAGTCACATGTAGGTATCACTTCCATGAGCAGTTTTAAGTAAAATGTCTAACATCTGTAACTTGCATTCATATGAAACAAGTTCCTAATCAGGCTCACAGCCTGTCAGATCAGATAAGATCGGTATGTCAGTGATTAGACGCCTACTGCGCTAATGGCCTCTCTGGCCCAGAGTAGGCCAACCGCCATTATCTTAATCAGATTTTACAGGGATTCTGTGGGTAGGAGCAAAAAGCCTTCCCTCAGTTTAAAGGGATTCTTGGATTGTATGACCCTACACTACTTTTACTCAATATCTTTATACTCATCCTTAATAGATTGTTTTAGCTACAATTATTACAATTGATGAAGTGCAACTTATGACTACAATATTATTTGAGTACTTACTGATGAGGCATATTCTGCGAGCCTATATTGCCCTATAAAACAATGTTTAACATGCAATTAATCTATATTCAACACATAATATCATTACATCCCCATCATGAGTGTTTAAAGTGTTAGTGTAAGTAAGTGCCATTAATTTGTTGCTGTACTTTACTATTATTACATTTCCATTCTGAGAACGGACCCATTACATAACTACCTATGTGTATTTTCCCGCTTGAGCATAGACTCACCACTACTATGTAATCATCACGGGATAATCCCAACAGTATTGTATTATTGTATTGCACTGTATAATGTATTATGTGTATGAAATAGGATTTGAAACCAGAGTAGGATTAATTCATGAATCTAAAGGAGGGAAAGACTATCCAAATTATTTTGACCCCGTGAGAAAGCATATATATATTCATATATATATATAAACATATGTTTTATCAATGGATACTTACTCTCTCCGTACCGGAGGATGTCTATGATACCCTGCTGACCATCTTTAAGTGCGTCCAGCAGATCAGCATACGCTTTCATTCCCCCTCTGCTCACGCAAGTGAGGACAATATCCACCTTATAATGATTCCCGATGTTTTGCTGCAACAATGGAGGAAAATGAGTTTCTCATAGTGAATAAAATGTTGAATGTGAGGAAGATAGAAGATACAACACAAAGTCAACCGTCATACACAGTGAAAAGGAGATTTGTCTTATTTAACAGTGTCTTCTTATCCTTTATCTCTCTAACATCTGCTGGTAATGCATTCCACAATACTTTTACTCTTCCCATCGAACTCCCCCTAATACTTTCTTTCTTCCATTTATCTACTGCTATCCTACCCTGATCCCTTAAATTATAATTATGTTCTATATCTACAAGGTCAAAATTATTATTTCTATTTTCCCCAAAGAAGTTTAAAATTCTGATAGTTCTTCTATGGCATTGTGGGACCATTTCACAGGTTATATGCAGCATCTTTGTACTTATTCTATTATCTGCACCCTTACTTTTTACTTTTTGTACCAAGCGCAGACACTTATTTTGTATTAATTGCACTCTCCTTACTTGCTGTTTAGAGGACATATCAATTATTATACCTCCAAAATCCAGTACAGGTAAAATATAGGTCTTAAAAATCAACACTGCTATATTTTTTGTGATCTGATTTCTGATTTTTCTTAATCTATGATACATAAGGGTAGCCTTCATGCAAATTCCTGCAATATGTTGTGACAGATTCAAGTTCCCATAGGCTTAGCATTGTGGACATGGGTAGTCACTGTTCTGTCTGTCTGATCCCTAGAGATCTGACGATTCTGATGATCAGATATGAACCCCTAATTAAAGTCTGGTGTGATGTTATAAGGTCAACACATTGGGTCAAATGTGCACCTCCATTATATTGAATCACTCAATGTTGTCATGACACATACATGCCCTTATTACACTCACATCAGAGGTTAATAGATAGTTATAGTTATAGATAATGGCAAGATGGATTCATAATATGGTCGAGACAAGCTGGAAGGGAGAAGTTGTGTTCTCCAGCTTGTGAGACAATTATGACGCATACAGAGTGCTATTTGGTATCATTGCACACTGATTTATCAAGTTATTCAGTATTTATCCTATTAATGCTATATTTGCTACTGTGTTTCGTAACAATCTGAGATCGTTGGCAGGGGGCAAGCCAGTGGACAGTGCCTGCTAAGTGTGTAATGACCTAAACCAACCATACTGCATCATGTAGATCAGATCTCTCCATTACAAACCCATCAGCACTAACAAGACTAACAGACTACAAGACTGAACAAGTCTAATAATCATCCTGCTGGGATTGATATCTTACATGTCATCAGCAATTCATCAGCGGTGGAAAAAATATTGGTCGGTGGCTTTTTTATGAAACGTTCAGGGATCATTCCTGACTACATAAGAAAGCAAGAAATGAAAAAAAAGTACATCTCATCGACTTATTTTTTTTTCTACAGCCACTTGAAAATAACAGTACTTTAGCATTGAAGTCTATGGAAAAATGTATTTTTTTGTCACATTTCATTATATAAAAAAATAATGATCGGTGACTTTTCATTAAGAATTTCTACACATATATTTGGTATATTATGCTACAGATTTACCAAAGAAAAACAGTATGTTTACATGGTTAAAAAAAAGTTGTGGTCATTTGAAATTGACCACATCACCCCAATTTAGTAATCAAGCAGCATAATCAATGAAAACGAATCCTAAAAAACATGACTCAAAACTGTTGTAATAAAAATAAACCCTGTAGATATTGAAAATGGTGCACAAATACATCTCAACTTATGATCATAATGAAATATTTCAAAGAAAAATAGGAGCCGCTAGGTGGCGTGTGTGTAGACACCCGCATATATCTTTAAGCCTCAATAAACATAATTTAGAGTGAAGAACTGGGTTAAGGACTCACATGCTTTAGAATTGTCTCTTCTTGGGAAGTAAAGTGTGGTGCCATTTTGGCCAGGAGCATGATGTCCACCTGCATCTTCTGCAGCAGGGCTGGCCGGATGTTTGTGTCAAGCAGGAGCCTCTCTAATGGCGACCGTTGTTGTGTGATGGTGACCCATCGGCCTGAAGGCAGTTACATAGTATACTTGCTTAAATTGACATATTGGAAGACTTGAACTAGGTGACCATGGTGAACTAGGATTTAGCATCATTAGGTGATATAAAAGGTGTTAAAGAGGAACAGTTTATGAGTTTTGACCAGTCTGATGCACATTTCAACCACTGAGATAAATCCTACAGCTTTTTATATGAGGCTCTTAGGTGTCCTTAGATTAAACCTGTCCAATACTAAACATGTTTGATATTTAGCTTTGAATTTCCAACTTGTAAATGAACTTAAGGATAAAGTAAAATGAAAGATTATTGATAATAAATAATGAAATAATAGAAAAAAAGACCCCCAATTGTGGCTGAGGCAACATTCTGCTGCAAAATGCAAATGACAATTCCTTTTCAGTTCATCTTTCCATTTGTACCAGTTAATTTTGAGCTTTACATTTGGTTATATTCAATCAATTTTAAATAGTTCACTGAGGTTTGAAACATTGATGCAAACATAAAATACAGGTGTGATGCTTCACAGATAAATAAGCCTTTAATCAGAAAAACGGGATTTTGAGACACCAACATCATTAAAAACCTGCGAGTGGATTCCAGCAACTTGAAGCTATTAGAAAACCTAAAAGGTACTTGCAGTCTTTTTTTGTAGAAGTAGTAGCATAGTTTGATATTGTAATCCTTCAGAAGATTGTGGAAACACAAAGATAATTGTATACAATAAAGAGCATTGCACACGCCGATATGGAGGTTATTAATCTATTTAGTCTCTAGCTAAAATTGTTATAGGCCCTGGACTGTTCAAGGCAGTGACTAAGACAGATATAATTACTTACGCCTGCTCAGATTATGTTCCATCTTTGTTTTGCTAGATCCTGCCTACAATCTAGAAAAGAATGGAAATGAATAATTGGTTATTATTGATTATATTATTGCTGTCAGTGATTTCAATTTCATATGCGGTTTATTCACTAGGAAGTCACACTATATGAGGGTCGAGAAATATGTGTACATCACTTAAACAACCTCAACAACAAGTATTCCACCAAAAAGTGAAATAGCAGATTGGCAATATCTAATACATCGTTACTAGTTTATCGTTTCCCTGATAGTGATGCTTGACATTATTGTCAAGTTGATTATCATTAATTTAGTTCAGGAAATAGCTGGAAAAGGCTGGTAACAATAAGGTTGACCATAACCATTCTGGTAGGGGGATTTTCATCTATAATTGCTTGCTGAAACCAACATTATTTTAAAATAAAGACCTACAAAATCAATAACATGGTTTGTTTCAGTTGAGTTGCCTTCAATCATTCAACTTGTAACATTAATTTTTTTCAGCATTTTAGAGCACTTGTGAGGACATTTCCCTTGTCAATACACATTGTTTATGGTTTGAGAGATTTTACAATGTTTACAATTGAGCTCCATTTCAAGGAGGGTAGAAAGTTTTTTTTAAGGATTGAATTGCAGGTCTCTCTCTCTTCTCTCTCTCCCTCTGTTCACTCTCTCCTCTCTCACCCTCTCTCTATCCGTATCTGTGTCTCTTTCTCCCACTCTCTCTCCCCTCTCTCCTATCCTCTCTCTCTCTTCCACTCTCCCCGTCTTCCACTTTCACCCTCTTCCTCCCCCTCTCTCTACCGCTCTCCTCTCTCTGTCTTCGACTCTCTCTCTCTGTGTTCCTCTCTCTCCCTCTCCTTTCTCTCTCTCTTGAGTATGTATAGATTAATAATGTTATTGGACTGAATCATACTTAATTATGTCTCGAACATTACTATATACGAACATGAACTACTTTGAAACAGGACAAAATATTCTGTACTAAACCTGGTCGATCGACTGCTTTTTTCCGTGTGTTTATGCTATATCCGTATAATATACAGGAGGAGGGGTTTCTTTGTCTGACATGTTCTTGGAATTTATTATGTTAACCATTTTTCTGCTCTGTACAGTGCCGTCCACACTCTCCGGGGGACAAGGTATGTGGTTTTGTGAAGGTATCTGGGGTTGAAGTTTGATTTTTGAAGCCGTTTTTATTTGTTTAGTAAATTATGTTTTATAAAACTTTTTTAGCCGGGGAAAGTTGGGGAAGCCTTTGAGAGAGCCTTTCTGGGACTTTCTGAGACAACGTCCCACCATCCACGGAAATGCGCGATTCACTAGCAAAGCGTCCTGCAAGAGTCTCCTGCAACGGAAGAGAGAGCTAGGAAGAGAGATCAGAGGGGCAAGAGTGAGTCAGTGAGTGATGGTTGCTTAATGCCATGACAACATCCAAGTGGTTTGTCATGTGAGGGGAGAGGGTCGGAGAAATCAGATAGGGGGTAGGGGGATTTTCATCTACAATTGCTTGCAGAAACCAACATTATTTTAAAATAAAGACCTAAATGGTAGGGGAGAGAAAAGAGGAAGGGGAGGGAGAGGGCGGGAGAGGAAAGGAGAGAATGAAAGAAGCAGAGGGACAAATGATATCATTATTGGCCTTGGTATATTATAATCAAGGAGACACATGATGCATACAGCCGCTGACAATATAGCAAACATTCAAGTGCATGACGTTATATATATAAATAACTTTATTTCCATTTTTGTAAAGGTGTTGTTTACAGAGGGAAATCTTGGCGTACAACTTCTATATAGCATATAGATCTACCAGAGGTGCCAATTGAATGCATAATAAATATTTCCATTCCCTATTTTTATTCACAAAGAAAATGCCTATCACGTGCCACAGCGGCAGAGTACTTCTCTCAACCGCTTATATAAGAATGCACATGGAAGTAATTGGAAGCAATTGTGGTTATATGGAGAATATGGACTTACACTAGTTAGAGAGTTGCGAGAGAAAAAGAAAGTGAATGAATATATTGATTCTATATGCGATATATACGTCATTAATATCAGCATGCTCAGGTCACAGGATATACAATGTTCCTCCCCACATATAGGTCAACACATCATCTCACATGATTCATACTATGGTTACAACTGTACTGCCTGGGATTATACTTGTATTTGGTGCTTATAAATCATTATATCCTCCATACATCACACAGTTGTGTGACATGTATGGACACATGTTAGTTGTATCAACACCGGACCAGGGGCTAGATTGCGTTATTGTGTCTCTTTCTGTTTCTTGTTCCCCCCTGTCTCTCCCTCTTTCTCTACTCTCTCTCTCTCTCTCTCTTTCTCTCTGCCTCTTTCTCTACTCTCTCGCCCTCTCTCTCTCTCTCTCTGCCTCTTTCTCTACTCTCTCTTTTCTCTCCCTCTCTCTTTCTCTCTCTCCTCTCTCTCTCCCTCCCTCACTCTATCTCCTCCCTTCCAATCCCCACCCTCTCTGCCCTCTCTCTTTCCACCTGTCTCCCTCTGAGTATCAATACGACCAGACTTAGCCCCATATTTAATTGGTGGCAGCGATCTTTAAAATGATCCCCACGGCAGTAATAATAATGATAATTCAAGATGGCACTATATTTTTTTATTTTTTTTTTAAAGATTTTATTTATACTGGGGATCGAAAGGTCCCCTTATATATCTGAAATTAATCGCGAGGCCATGATCTACAACTCAGTCTGCTTATATGATATAATGCACAATTATTTTACATATCTGCCTCACTATTAGTATTATCATATTAGCTCGATGCTTATTGTGTTTCGTCCTATAGTGCAAGGTCCATTATTATTACCAAAATGCCCTAAAAAGGTACATTTTCAACTATAAATGGGAAACGCCCATGTTGTTGCCTGACACACATTGGCAAGTCCACAGCTGGTCGCTGTGGTCAGTGCCATGTCTCCTCCGCTCTATGTACAGGATACATAACTGCCCCCCCCCCCCCCACACTCATTTCATCATGTCTAGCATCCTTAATAATCACAGATGAATAGTGACCATTTTTTAGTCCCTAAATACTACTTTTATACTTAGACAGAACTGTACGAGAGGTTAGAACGACAAGTGTGATTCAATGGCTTATTTTGGATCCAACAAGCGGCCGCAGGTCACAGGTTGGATGCAAAATAAAGTTTAAACTCAAGCCATTGAATCCCACGAGTAGTTCTTAACATAGAGTACAGTTCTTTCTTCATACTACGACTTGGAAATAATAGAACATTGTCATTCTTATGCTTGTAATATGTGGGCAGAAGCAGTTCACGATGGCCATGTTTTTGTTAATGTGCCTGGCTGTTGAGTATGACGGGGATATAGACCAATCACAGACGCGCTTACATTGCGGTAATTCTATCTCTTCATACAACGCATACACAAATGAACAAACTATTAAATGGGTGTATTCTTCCCGCTCAAAGTGAATAACCCATTCAGTTGTGGTATAATATATTTATTTCGACACCCATATAGTTCTAATGTGCCCAAGTTACTGGGCGGCCCAGGCTCTACTTTTCAGATATCAAGCTGTTGACTACATTGCATATATCCAGTATAGTTCAGATGTGATGCTCTCACACACAGCTTATTCAAGGAAATACGGTACTTTGGGGACGCATCTTAAATGCGCCAACATATTTGGCGACGTTGCGTCGTCGACGTAGAAACGCTCCATAGCAACGTGCCTCACAGTAAGCTCACGTCATAGGAAGGAAGGGGGAGGAGATGGGATAGGGGGCGGGAAGGAGGGGGAAGGTCGAGAGGAGGGAATGTTTTTTTGCATCACCTCTGGAAAATACTTTTTAAATAGATCCAACAGTTTGGAATTCACTTTATAATGGGGAGGGATGAGAGGGGAACATAGTTTATCCACTGTTTTCCTGTGGCGGACAGGAAGGGGAAGAAAAACAAAAATTAGGCCTAATACAATTTAATTTGTGGAAAAAGCTTAAATAGTTTGTGTGTAACGAACATAACTATTCGGACATTATTTCAGACATTATATCGGCGAATACGAATTTACGATGTTGGGGTATATAATAATAAATTAATATCCCTCTCTCTCCCCCTCTCTCTCCCCCTCTCTCTCCCACTCCCCTCTCTCCTCTCTCTTCCCTCTCTCCTTTCTCTCCTCTCTCTTCCCTCTCTCCTCTCTCACTCGTCTCTCTCTCCTCTATCTCCCACTCCCCTCTCTCTCTCCCTCTCTCACTCCCTCCCTCTTTCTCTCCCTCTCTCGTCTCTCTCTCGTCTCTCTCTCTCACACTCCTCTCTCTCCTCTCTCTCCATCTCCTCTCCTCTCCCTCCTCTCTCCTCCTCTCTCCCCTCTCTCTCTCCCTCTCTCACTCCCTCCCTCTTTCTCTCCCTCTCTCGTCTCTCTCTCGTCTCTCTCTCTCTCTCTCCTCTCTCCCCTCTCTCCTCCTCTCTCCCCTCTCTCCCACTCCCCCTCTCTCTCTCCTCTCTCCCCTCTATCTCCTCTCCCTCTCTCCACTCTCTCTCCTCTCCTCTCTCTCCTTTCTTTCTCCTCTCTCTCCTCTCTCTCTCTCCTCTTCCTCTCCCTCCCCTCTCTCTTCCCTCTCTCTCCCCTCTCCTCTCTCTCCTCTCTCTTTCCCCCTCCTCCTCTTATCTCTCTCTCCTCTTCCTTTCTCTCCCCTCTCTCTCTCCTCTTCCTCCCTCTCCCCTCTGCTCTCTCTCCCTCTCCCTCTCTTCCTCTCTCTCTCCCACTCCTCTCTCTCTCCTCTCCATCGATCTCCTCTCCTCTCCATCTCCTCTCTCCCCCTCTCTCCCCCTCTCTCTCCTCTCATTCCCTCTCCCTATCCCCCTCTCTCTCTCCCACTCCTCTCCCTCCTCTCTTCTCTCTCTCCCCTCTCTCCCCGTCTCTCTCCCCGTCTCTCTCTCCTCTCTCTCTCCCTCTCCCTCGCTCTCCTCTCTCTCTCTCCCCTCTCTTGTCTCTGCTCTCTCTCTCTCCCACTCCTCTCTCTCTCCTTCCTCTCCCTATAAACCTTGCGAGCCCTGGTAATAACGTATATGTGATATGCGATTTTATATGTATTGTACAGACTTTTGATTTATTACTTTATGAACATTAATGATCATATTTCTACATATATTAGCCAAACATCTCCAAATTCTACTAATCTTTCCACTGATCAATTTGGAATATACATATATCTTACAACTAGGCTTGGCAAACAGAACCATGTTCACTACCTTGTGTTATGGGACTAGTAGTCCTGTTAATGTACAGAGATTTATTTCCGACGAAAAAGGTAATAAATTTGCGTATAAACGGCTATTTGAGTTCCTAAACTAACTAAAGTTAATATTAGTAACAATAGCGCGCTGGAAACGCCCGCCAGTACCGCGCCCTGACCGCGCGCGCCGGCATGGTGGTGTTGTGACTACTGGGTGACCGGCGCTCTTATCTTAATCATTTCCTTTCACTTAGCTTTAGTACGCCCTCTGTGCGTCTGATACTGCCTCATACAACGGCATGTATGAACGCACGTCCTTTGACGTCATCTACCCCTGCAGAGGCGTCCTTTGACATCATTATTCACTTCATTAATCACGCAATTTCAAATTATTTTGCATAAGTTTTATATTATTACGAGTATTCTTAGCCATTGTCAATTTTAAAATTGTCAATTTTTCTTGTACATAAGCGATTTGATTACATAAGTATTACATTATCTTACATAATTAAGCTGCTAGTTTAATTAGATTTAAATTCAATTTCACAATTTTTAATTATGTAACCTTATGTAACGTTGCATAACTAATTTGATTATTGAATTTTGTATAACATTACAGGGCATTATCAATTAATTGCGTAATTATTACGCAGGGTTATGCAGCACTGTGACTTCATTAATAATCACAGTCCGTATTTGTAATTATTCCTTTTTATTATGTAATCGATCCATTAGATTATGGATCCATAATGTTATGTTATGTGTTTTAATTACACCACATTCTGGTGCAGGTCGACAATTCCAACATGTCGCCTTAACTTCATGTTTTCTATTATATAATATTACATAATGCATCCGCCTATTATATGATGTTATGCCACAATTTGATGTAATTTTAATCAATGTGTCATCGGCAGTGCGATTTATAATGATCCTGTCCTAGTGTAATTGATATTATAGTATAGATTTCCCTATTAACTACAAGGACGTCAAATTATGAATCCTTACCCGCATTATTTATTATGCTCATATCAAATATTCATAAATTATTCTAAACATATGCTAAAATTGATAGCTATTTATTAGACTTGTGCAAGTCATTGATTCTGTTTTTTGTTTAAAACACAATATTATCAAAAATATATTCTCATGTTAGAGTCACTATATACGGCCTCGACTGACTGTCCAGTGGTCGCCCAGGCATCAGTAGGGCCTTTGCTGTGTGTGTGCGCTCATTGAGTTAGGCAGAGGGACTTGATGCTAGTCTAGCTATTTATCTCTAAATCCATCTTACATCGTCTCTATCGGGGACCCACGCTGTGTAAACCAATCAAAATCCCGTACACATGTGCCACACATCCACTGCTACCAGCTTGTGACCAATCAACCACCTGTATACACACCTGAACTAGGCCTACCAGCTTGTGACCAATCAACCACCTGTATACACACCTGAACAAGGCCTACCAGCTTGTGACCAATCAACCACCTGTATACACACCTGAACTAGGCCTACCAGCTTGTGACCAATCAACCACCTGTATACACACCTGAACTAGGCCTACCAGCTTGTGACCAATCAACCACCTGTATACACACCTGAACTAGGCCTACCTGCTTGTGACCAATCAACCACCTGTATACACACCTGAACTAGGCCCACCTGCTTGTGACCAATCAACCACCTGTATACACACCTGAACTAGGCCTACCAGCTTGTGACCAATCAACCACCTGTATACACACCTGAACAAGGCCTACCTGCTTGTGACCAATCAACCACCTGTATACACACCTGAACTAGGCCTACCAGCTTGTGACCAATCAACCACCTGTATACACACCTGAACTAGGCCTACCAGCTTGTGACCAATCAACCACCTGTATACACACCTGAACTAGGCCCACCTGCTTGTGACCAATCAACCACCTGTATACACACCTGAACTAGGCCTACCTGCTTGTGACCAATCAACCACCTGTATACACACCTGAACTAGGCCCACCTGCTTGTGACCAATCAACCACCTGTATACACACCTGAACTAGGCCTACCAGCTTGTGACCAATCAACCACCTGTATACACACCTGAACAAGGCCTACCTGCTTGTGACCAATCAACCACCTGTATACACACCTGAACAAGGCCTACCTGCTTGTGACCAATCAACCACCTGTATACACACCTGAACTAGGCCCACCTGCTTGTGACCAATCAACCACCTGTATACACACCTGAACTAGGCCTACCAGCTTGTGACCAATCAACCACCTGTATACACACCTGAACTAGGCCTACCAGCTTGTGACCAATCAACCACCTGTATACACACCTGAACAAGGCCTACCTGCTTGTGACCAATCAACCACCTGTATACACACCTGAACTAGGCCCACCTGCTTGTGACCAATCAACCACCTGTATACACACCTGAACAAGGCCTACCTGCTTGTGACCAATCAACCACCTGTATACACACCTGAACTAGGCCCACCTGCTTGTGACCAATCAACCACCTGTATACACACCTGAACAAGGCCTACCTGCTTGTGACCAATCAACCACCTGTATACACACCTGAACTAGGCCTACCAGCTTGTGACCAATCAACCACCTGTATACACACCTGAACTAGGCCTACCAGCTTGTGACCAATCAACCACCTGTATACACACCTGAACAAGGCCTACCTGCTTGTGACCAATCAACCACCTGTATACACACCTGAACAAGGCCTACCTGCTTGTGACCAATCAACCACCTGTATACACACCTGAACTAGGCCCACCTGCTTGTGACCAATCAACCACCTGTATACACACCTGAACTAGGCCCACCTGCTTGTGACCAATCAACCACCTGTATACACACCTGAACAAGGCCTACCAGCTTGTGACCAATCAACCACCTGTATACACACCTGAACAAGGCCTACCTGCTTGTGACCAATCAACCACCTGTATACACACCTGAACTAGGCCCACCTGCTTGTGACCAATCAACCACCTGTATACACACCTGAACTAGGCCTACCAGCTTGTGACCAATCAACCACCTGTATACACACCTGAACTAGGCCCACCTGCTTGTGACCAATCAACCACCTGTATACACACCTGAACAAGGCCTACCTGCTTGTGACCAATCAACCACCTGTATACACACCTGAACTAGGCCTACCAGCTTGTGACCAATCAACCACCTGTATACACACCTGAACTAGGCCTACCAGCTTGTGACCAATCAACCACCTGTATACACACCTGAACTAGGCCTACCAGCTTGTGACCAATCAACCACCTGTATACACACCTGAACAAGGCCTACCTGCTTGTGACCAATCAACCACCTGTATACACACCTGAACTAGGCCCACCTGCTTGTGACCAATCAACCACCTGTATACACACCTGAACAAGGCCTACCTGCTTGTAACCAATCAACCACCTGTATACACACCTGAACTAGGCCCACCTGGCTTGGGGGTCTTAAGTCATTCTGGTAAGAATTTTGATAATTGACTTTTTTTTCAATACTCTCCAGTAATTTTCCATCTTCCTTTCCCCAAATAATGGGTATTGTGGAAGTATTAACGATTCTCTGACTCTGTAGGTCTGTGTTTCGAAATGTTATCATTCCCAATTGTCCTTATCAAAGCCGTATTAACTGTCAATGGTCACACCTACAGACGTCCTAGTCATCATCACTCCTGCACAACCCCCCATCCCCTTCTCTTAATAGATGGGGGGGGGGGGCGATATCATGTCAGAATATAATAACTGTCAGAATAGTTAACAATCGTTGGAATCTATTTAACACAAAGTGTATACACCCGTGACAGTGAGCAAAGGGCCATGGATATGTAGGAATGGCAGCCATTGTAACAAATTTATGTATTTCAGACGCACAGATATATCAATTTCATCGTAGGCATTTACATAATGTGTCAGTAGTTAGGAGTAGACATTCACCCATATATCCCTGACTATATCTAGGCCATACAAGGCTAGTTCTAACTAGGCTATCGCATAACTACAGTGTTAGGGTCTTAAAAGACTTAGGACTTCTAACAATACAAATGTCTAAAACAGGGCTTATAGTGTGTGTAGGTGCTTGGAAATAGTTGAGTAGTTGCATGCCAACATGATACTCCATGAATAAAACACATTGTAGAACCTACCTCTGTGTGTGAGATGAAGTTTCACAAAAGACCAATGTCCATGTTTCACTCGGCTATGTGGAGATGAGGAAATGCAGAGCTGCTCTATTGTGTGTATACAACAAGAGTACTCTCGTTGGTGTATTCAAGGGACGATGGGGAGCGAGGCCGGACCAGGATGGTGTGTCCCCGACCTCAACACTCGATCGGTCCACATTAAAGCTGCAGTCTCAGTTTACTTTTGTTTTGTTTTTTAAATTCAATTTACTTTGTTTTTCTTATACAAAGATTTTTATTTCCAATGATACATGTTAGGGATTATAACAATTTACGGGGAATTACACTCCATCATTAAGGCGTCATACCCTTCACAGCAACACAGCGACAAAAGCTGACAATCCCCACAATTAAACTTCAATTTTCTAAATCTCAGTCTGTACTAGAAAGCCCTAATGACCCCCTAACTTTTAGGGGTCAGGTGATTCCCATTAATGCCTTAGTCTAAGCCTTGTGGTCAAGCTTATCGCTGTATGCGGTGAACTGCAACCAGGGACTGCAACGCTCCTATCTAGGCCCAAAGTTGAGAGATCGAGTCCCTTCAAATGAAGGGAAAGCCTCTCGCCTCAGACTGCAACTTAACACTTAAAACGCCGGGTACTAGGCCAGGAGACTGATTAGGGAAGTAAACGTCTAATCACTGACATTTCTTTTCACACCTTTCCTAAACGAATACAATATATAGAAGACAAATAATTTCACAAAAAAAACAAATCTAAAGATGTTAGAAGGATTTGATACTAGTCGCTCTTTGGACCTAGCTCCCTCCCTCCCTCCCTCCCTCCCTCCCTCCCTCCATGCAGATGTATACATTTGTGTACAATGACATAATCCTATCTGTCATTCTCATCCCGGCCCATCCCGGCCCAGCTTTCCCGGTCCACCCACCATGCCGGGGACTGAGGGATGGTGGGGGATGTCTGAGAATGCTACCACTAAGGCAGGGATTTCCCTTATAGCATGTTATATTACACAAGTGCCTTCGGCACTTGGATTGTAGAGGCAGTTGTGTTTCTACTTCTTATAGGAATCCAACAATTTACTGGACGTTTATTTTAATTTGGATATATATCAATTTGATTGCCAAAAATGGCTAAAATCACAGGGGGCCTACGTTGGGGTAGTAGGCCTAAGGTGTAGGAGGCGGGGAGAGAGAGAGAGGGACAGAGAGAGGGGGGGAGAAGAGAGGGAGAGGAGAGATGAGGATGACTGATATGATAGGGTTTCATGGAAAAAAAATGTGCACTCCCCCCCCCCCCCCCACACACACACACACCTATACATCTTTCAATTTTCCTTCTCCTCCCCCTCCCTGACTACCTCCCTTGCTCTCCCTCCCCTTTTATTCCCCCTCCTTAATAATAATAATAATGAGTAATGTGTGGACAGACATTCTTTCGTAAAAAGAAATTGTAAAAAAAAGTTGGTCATAAAAAGTTAGTCGAAAAAAAATTGGTAAAAAAAAAGGTGGGTCGTAAAAAAAGTTGGTCGTAAAAAATTTGGTTGAAAATAAGTTGGTTGTAAAAAAGTTGGTTGTAAAAAAGTTGGTAGAAAAAAAGATGGTAAAAATAGTTGGTCAAAAAAAAGTTGGTCGTAAAAATTTGGGTCGTAAAAAAGTTGGTAAAAAAGAAATGGGTCGTAAAAGTTGGTTGAAAATAAAGTTGGTCACCCCCCTTCACCTCTCCTCACAGGTATGGTATACTATAGCCCATACTAATTACGTCACGGCGAATATGCCTTTGATGGGGATGTGGGGAAGAAGGAATGACATTACTCGCACCTCATGACAAAAACAACAGGTGGATCATCATATTGACTCGGGTACCTCAACCCCAGTTCCCCCCCTTTTTATCATTTACCCTCTCCCCCAAATAATAGTCTAAGACACAGAGGCAGAGAGAGAGAGAGAGAGAGACAATGACAGAGAGAGAGAGAGAGAGAGACACACAGAGAGAGAGACTTATGTGTACAGTGGCACAACCTCTGGTGGGGTCAGGGGTGATGCACTATATAGCGGCCGCCCCTAGCTCTCTATTAGAATGGCTTGACCCGCCACCCCTCTCTATCAGAGTGGTTTGACCCAGAGCGAAATAGACGGGGTACCGAGTGGAGTGGCCATGGAAAATAAACAGGGACCTCTCTCGCACACTGCGTGTTTCTGCGTGTATGGGCTACTGAGCTGGGGAATCCCCGGGGTAAAGATTTAAGTAAGGGAGTCATTAGTATCAAGAGAGAGGGGGGGGGGAAGAACAGAGAGAGAGGGTGTCGGGATACTCGCTATGCGGTGCGACACTACCGCCACCTCGCGTCACTCTCTTGAATAAACCAGTCTTAACCTAGTACTCATGCTCACGAGTTGCTTATTTATATATGGTACCAGGAGTGGTTCAATAATTCCATATTTCCAGCAGAAATGGCCGGAATGAGTGGAATAAACCCACCATCAGCACTCGTGTTAACGTCAGGAAACGTCGCAAACAACTGGGAAACGTTCCTGTCTGAGTTCGAATGGTACTTAGATGCTATCGAGGTTCCGGAGGACAATGACAAAAGGCGACTGGCCTTGTTCTTCAACGTGGCTGGCGAGGAAGCACGGAGACTCTATAAATCCTTCACTTTCACTGACGCTGCGGATAGAAAAAAATTCATCAAAGTGGTCAAGATGTATGATGACTATTGTACACCGAGGACGAATCTGACTTATGAGCGACATCAGTTTCTCACGAGGAAACAAAAGGAGGGTGAATCGCTCGACGCATTCTACGCAGACCTGCGTTATATGGCTACCTCGTGCCAGTGGGGCACTATCGAGGAAGTGTTATTGTGCCAAATATTGGTGAGTGGACTCAGAAACTTCTCACTGAAAGAACGATTATTACGAAGGCCCGATTTAAAGTTAGAGGATGCTGTTGCGTTTGCTAAAGCAGCCATGGCGAGCAGCAAAGAGGCGCAGCTCATGGCCGCAGAAGTGACAGTCACAGAGTCGGTCAACGTGGTGTCACGAGGTCCGTCGAGCAGATCGGCTGTCGCCACTGTCAACCAACCCGGGAGAGATGCTAGGCAGAAGGAATACAACTGCAAGAGATGCGGGACCAGGCACGCATGGAGGAACTGTAAGGCCTGGAATCACACGTGTAAGAAATGCAATAAGAAGAGTCACTTCGAAGCCCAGTGTTACGCCAAGGTCTCGGAAGTCACAGTGGACGAACAAGATTCAGATTCCGGAGATTTCTACATCGGACAAGTGGAAGTAGATGAAATCAGACTGAGTAAGTCGTCAAAATGGGTCAGCACATTGAATATTGAAAATGTTGCAGTTATTGTAAAGCTGGACACTGGCGCGGGTGTTAATTTGTTAAACATAAAGGACTTTCAAGAGGTGTCCAAGAATGCTAAGTTAAAACCAGCAAATGTTAGGCTAAAAGATTATAACGGAAAAGAAATACGCACGTTTGGTAAAGTAGTTTTGCGTGTCAATCTCAGAAGTGAAAGAACTGTACCAGTACTGTTTTTAGTGTGTGAAGGATCGAGTTTGTTAAGTGGGGATACCAGTGAAAATCTAGGGTTCCTCAAGCGAATTGATCAGGTGGACGCAGAAATAACAGGTGGTATTGAAAATGATGTTAATGCTTATGAATGTTTCGAAACAAGAAAGGGAACCACTGAACTTTCTACCATTCCAGTATGTTATGATATACAACTCAAAGCAGGTGCTATTCCAGTAATTAACCCTCCAAGAAGGGTACCTGTAGCAATCAGGGAAGATCTAAGAACTGAATTATCTCGAATGGAAAAAATAGGTATAATAAAGAAGGTTGAAGCACCAACGGAGTGGGTTAACTCCATGGTTGTTGTTAAAAAACCGAATGGTAGTCTACGAGTATGCCTTGACCCAAAGAACTTAAATGATAACTTAAAAAGGGAGCATTTTCCTTTACCAACAAGAGACGAAATTGTAGGGGAGCTCTCAGGTGCAAAGTTTTTCAGTAAGCTAGATGCTAGTCAAGCCTTTTGGCAAGTAAAGTTGTCAGAGGAATCTCAATTATTGACAACATTTTCCACCCCTTTTGGTCGATACGCATACAGAAGACTGCCATACGGCCTTGCAAGTGCACCAGAGGTTTTTCACAGAGCGATGGTCCAAATGTTCGATGGAATTAACGGTGTAAAAATCTATATTGATGATATTCTGGTATGGGGAAAAGATAAGGAACAACATGACCAACGGCTCAAGGAAGTTAAAGAGCGTATTATCAAATATAACCTGGCCATGAATTGGGAGAAGTGTGAGGTCTCTAAAACAAAGGTAACATTTTTAGGGGAAATACTAAGTGAACAAGGAGTGTCTCCGACTATGGAGCGAGTTGATTCAATTGTATCCATGCCAGAACCAAAAACCAAAGAAGAACTCCAGAGAGTTCTTGGTTGTGTAACATATGTAGGTCGTTTCATTCCAAATTTTTCCACGGTATGTACTAACATCAGACAGCTCTTATGTAAGAAAGAGGAGTGGAAGTGGACGGAGGTACACAGAAAAGAATGGCAAATGGTTAAAGATATCCTCTCGCAGCGTCCAGTTCTCGCTTATTTTGATGTAAAAAGAAGTACCAAGGTGGCAACGGATTCCTCCAAGGATGGGTTGGGAGCGGTGCTCTTACAAAGGTATGGCGACGATTGGAAGCCAATTGCATATGCATCGAGGTCATTAACTAAAAGTGAGGTTAATTATGCCCAAATTGAAAAAGAGGCACTGGGTGTAGTGTTTGGATGCTTAAAATTCCATAATTACATTTACGGTCTTCAGAACGTGGAAGTGGAGACAGACCACAAACCACTAATTCCTATTTCATGTAAACCCCTAAACGAATTATCACCCAGATTACAGAGACTGTTCTTGAAGATCCAGCGGTATGATGTCAAATTCAAATGGTTACCTGGTAAATTTCTATACATACCCGACACTTTGTCGCGACTGCCAGTACATAGTCAAGGTAGCATGAAAGTAGACAAGGAGATAAGTGCTCAGGTAAATATGGTATACGACAGCATTCCAGCCTCGCAAGATCAAATGTCGAAAATTGCGGCTGAGACTGATAAGGATGAATTATTAATGTCTGTCAAACGTTGCATTATGAATGGATGGAAAAAGGGTGAGTGCCCTAGTTATGCACAATTCAAGGACGAATTAAGTGTAGTAAATGGTGTAATCTTTAAAGGGGACAGGATTGTAATTCCCGTGACAGTACGAAAAGAAATGTTAGAACGTTTGCATGTTGGCCATTTTGGGATTGAAAGGCAACGCCGAATGGCGAGAAATGTTATGTACTGGCCGAAGATGAATCATGATATTGAAGTCCAAGTTCAAAACTGTGCAACATGTTTAAGGTACAGGGCAGCACAGCCCCAAGAATCACTAATGTTGGATAATGTTTGTTGGAAGCCCTGGCAAAAAGTGGGCACTGATCTGTTTCATTTTGAAGGTAAAATTTACTTGGTAGTTATTGATTACATGAGCAATTACCCAGAAGTTGTGTTGATGTCTTCAACGGACACCAAACGTGTAGTGACTCAGTTGAAATCTATTTTTGCTCGTCACGGTATACCTGAGATTCTTGTATCGGACAATGGACCTCAATATGCCAGCAAGGAATTTGCCGATTTTTGTAATGAATATCAAATAACTCATAGAACGTCCTCTCCTTATCGACCACAGTCGAATGGTAAAGCGGAAAAAGGTGTGGGGATAGTAAAGATGATGTTAAAGAAGTCCGCGTTGGAAAAGGAAGATCCCTATCTAGCCCTGTTAATGTATAGGTCCGCCCCAATGCCTTGCGGATTGTCACCTGCGGAAAAGCTTATGGGTCGAAGAATTAGAAACTTACTACCAGTAAAAGCCAAGGTATCGGTTAAAGAGAATAAAGTAGTACAGGTTGGTAAAGAATTAAGACCCCTTGAAGAAGGTGATAGTATCAGGCTACGAACAGAGGAAGGTTGGAGCACTACAGGAAAGGTTCAGAGTAAACTAAGTGAAAGATCATACATGTTAGAAATGGACAATGGTGCTATATGTCGCAGGAACAGAGTTGACATTCTTAGAACTAATGAGAACAGAGAATTACCAGTAATGAATGATCCTCAGGAACAGGAAGAAAATGTATACACGGATACTGAACCTAAGGGAAGGGCAGACATTGTATCAAGCCCAATAACAAGGTCTATTGAAAAAAGAGTTTCCAAGCCTGTTCCAATAATAACAGAAAGTAATTGTAACTTAGAAAACAGTAATGTTAACAATGCAGTCGAAAACGCAACATGTCGTAAAAGTTCAAGATTATGTAAACCAACTCAAAGGTACATTGAACAATGTTAGTCCTTCATCATTCACTATTCTTATCTATATACTTGTTGTTTTTGTAGGTTAAAAAAGGAGATGTCGGGATACTCGCTATGCGGTGCGACACTACCGCCACCTCGCGTCACTCTCTTGAATAAACCAGTCTTAACCTAGTACTCATGCTCACGAGTTGCTTATTTATATAGAGGGGAACAGAGAGAGGGAGGGAGGGAGAGAGGCACAGAGACAAAGTAAAAGTACAATTTTACTCGTAGACTTGTTGTGATCAGAATTGCCCCCTCTTATGTGTCTATCAGTAAGTGTAGTTCGGATATGACCTAACGCCACCACAAATGTACAAAATATAGGTCTTGGGATTTACCCGGTAACCTTATATCCACATGACCACTTCTAGTTCTAAACACAACAACGCATTAGACTTCAGTAATGCAAGCAGTCGGCCCATCCTTTTCCTCATATTCAGGATATAATCTACAAATAGTTCTGATTCCCGATCTTCATTTGAATCCGACCATAATTAACAAACTCCTAAGTAACCCGATGTATTTTCTATAGAGTAACAACAAATTGCCAATAATTATTTCGGAACTTCTGCATGGTATACTCTAACTAAACATATTGTTGATCGTTTGATATGTAGTTATAAAAGTTACATTTTAAAGTGCAATACAGTTATTCTTTTCTTAATAATCCTTCATTCAATAATCATTTCGTCAGAGCTAGCACCAACACTAATCGTGAAAAGAATAGCTCGTATCCTAAACAGAATCATCAGACTTGATTTTAAACTAGAATAATAGGCTAACGCTGACCATCTCTATTGTGAGGTATTAATATATTGATGAATAATGTAGACAACGGTGAGAGAGTGGGAGATCCTGTTGGTAAGGTTTATTCTCCTTCACTGGATGAGGCGTGTACAGGTATGTATAGTTGAACAATGCACAGCAGGTATAAGAATACAACCTGTAAATGAGTAGGGACAGGGGAGAGCTATATTTGGGTCAGATTCTCAGAAAATGTACACTTGGCAGCTATACATATTTAGTAAGTTCTGCAAAATTAGGCTGGAATTCGGTCAATACTTGGTAATTCGAGAATATTCGGCATTGCATTGATTCTAGCAATCTGTTTGGTTAGGTTGAATTGTGTTTTGAACTTTATTTTCGTCTGAAATTTGGGTTATTTGAGAAGAATGGTGAAGGTCAATTGTACATTTTCTGAAAATCTGACCCATATAGGTAAAGGTAGGACATGTCTTATCATGCTGATGTGGATTATATTACCTAATCATTAATGATGTATTACATCACTGAGTAATTAGTAAACATATTTAATGAATCATAATTAATAACTATTGCATCGTATTACATAATCTTATATAATCACTAAATGCTGAACCTACACTATGTTGAGGTACATCTGCAACCAACTCACATCAGACACTTAAGATAAGATAAGATAAGATAAGATAAGAAAACAATTTCTTTTACACCTTAACTCTAATGTATATCAACGAAGGAAGACAGCTTTATTAAAACTCTTAAAAACTAATATTTGTGTCAATCAACAATTGCGCGAAACCAAGTACCCATCCCTCCAAATACACCCACTCCAGAAAGAAAGAAGCTCCACTTGACCCACCCCCCTGCAACACATTATGTGTTGCAACACATTTAGTCATTAATGTGTTGCACCTATCAGAATCGAGTACAGGATCCGTGACACATTCATAACACATTATCAACACATTCTTCCTATATATGTAGCATTCCGATCGAAAATTCATTATCCCTGACGAAGACACCCCCCCCCCCCTATAGGGCGAAATATTGGATGAATAAAATGATACTTTTGAAGATGACGACTTGAGTGATATATCTTCTACAAAATCTAAGATAAGATAAGATACTACTTTATTCATCTATTACACAAAGCATGCAGAGATATGATGACAGGGAATAACAAAGACGAGAGGGACAGACATCTGAGGACCCATTCTGATATAGTACCAACCCCCAACTCAGACAAAAAAGAAATCTTTAATATCAGGCGCCCATGCACCCTGTGGAATCGCCTGGACGGCGACATTTAGAAAATACCGATCATTCCAAAACTGTTTACCCTGCCATGGAGCGACCAAGCTGAGACCCTTTCTTTGTATCTCTAGATACTGTATAGTCTGTATTCATGTTCATTTCAGTAATTAGATTATCGATCAATAACTTGTTGGTCTTTATACACTTTAACTACAACTAAAACCTCCGTAGGGCCATACAGGAAGACCAGAGCACCCTTCCTGATGTATGGCTCCTATTTACAAGTACATGATCATTCTTAGAAACAAATAAAAGATATTTTGAATAAAATTGAATTGAGTCTGAAAGCTTATTCCTACCCTGAGATACACCGACAATATTATTCTAAGTTATAAATAATGCTTTAATGCTTTAGAATAGGACTAATATAACAAAAGGAAAAGATTATTCTTTGTGAATGGTGATGATGGGAAGCATATAACTTATAAGAGAATTACAAAACGACTATTGAGAGATTCTGAGACGCCTGCGTCAACATGTTGGATTCCCCTGTTCTATTTATAGACGCCTGCGTCAACTTGTTGGGGTCCCCTGTTCTATTTATAGACGCCTGCGTCAACTTGTGGGGGTCCCCTGTTCTATTTATAGACGCCTGCGTCAACTTGTGGGGGTCCCCTGTTCTATTTATATTTATATTCCTTATTTGGAGGTTAACTGCTCCCGACCTCACCAACTGCAGCCTTTATCCTACTGTTAACCGCCTCCAACCTCCAGCCAGTGCCGCCACCTGGTGATACTTACTGGAAACATTGGTTAATGATGCATTATAATAGCATCCAGGCTATTCAGTTTCAGTGGCGCCTCAATAACTGTTTTTATTAAACTTCTTATTAGTTACAGTATATCATCTTCAGATCCAGTTTCAGATTGACAAACCATCTGAATCTATACAAGCTATAATTATAGGGATTACACAGGTAAAAGATGTCGAGGGCGGTTCATTGTTTTATACTTAAAAAAAAAGGGTTTTATTTCTCGAAGTAGATGACATCTTTTAATGAACAACTAAATTATTTCTCACAGTATACATTTAAATATATTTAGCGAAGATGATCATATGTGCTTCTGTGTGTGTGAGGAGACCACATATCTATACTTATCTCTCTAAATCAATAACTCTGGGCTTTATTTATGCGTTGCCCATATCGGTCTGTATGTAGTATTGCATTTGTCTGTAGTATGTGTAAAAAGAGTTGGCGGGAATTTCTCCAGTCAGAATCTAAGTGTCCCTGGCATTAGATCGCAACGTTGTTATCAGTTAAATAATTATGTTGGTCAAAGTTACGCCAGGGGGCAGCGAAGGGCTCTCGGGTTGGTCCGAAACTCCAACCCTGGATGACTTGGTTGTATTTTATCCCTTATTCATATGTATCATTGTGTTATCTGTTCATTATGCTTTTTATCTCTTATTACCTTATACTGGAATGTGTATTTATTTAACTTCTTTCAGCTACTTCTATTTGTATGTGTACGTAAGACTGTTTTATGATGATCTCTGATCGGTGCTATTGTCTTATCACTCATTTAATATTATCTGGAATCGATCCCTTTTACATGTAACATGGCTGGTCCACAAGGGTTGGTTCTAGAAGGAAAGAAGTTGTGAGCAATAAATTCCGTTGCAATAAGAGTAACCTCTTGTTCGTTTTTATTCTGCTAAGAGTCCTAATCGTAAAAACTGCAATTTTATTTTAGTCCCAAATTGATGTTATGCCAGTAAAGATCAAGATGTTAAATTACTTTGTTAAATTGTGTGTAAAGATTGAATTCCAAGATGTGATTCCTTAATACATCATCTAGAAACATGCATCTTCTGGGGAAAAACGTTTACCCCCGCAAATACATCCTTCAGAGTTGGTGAATGTGGTGAAGGAGGTGCGTTTGGTGGCAGGTGAATCGGGATCATGTGCATAAGCAGCAGGGAATTGGGTGATAAAAGACTATGTATTCCCTATACTATAGAAATCTCCAAAATCAAGGACAAGTTTTTGTTTGTTTTTAAGATTTTATTCAGCGACAACATTTTGCAAATTGGTTACAATAATTCTCAGGACGCGCTGTCTTTAATATTCATAGCAAAAATAGCAAAATATTAGCAAAATATTTCTCATCGGGTATATAACTACACAACTCAAAACTCATAGTATGTATGAAAGAATACATTTCATTTTCTTACAATATCCGGACAGAATGAAAAGAAAGAAAAGATAAACATAAGAACCGTACACCCGGGCGTGTGTCCATTTCCAAGACAGACCATTTAGTGCATCCATGTAAGCAAAAATTCAAAATACCCAGAGAAAAACAGAAAACAAAGTATTTTTTGTTCCTGCGAGCATGTATCCTCAAACGTTCAGAAAAATAGTGAAACAGGATCAGTCAGGCTCATACAATATTCGTTCGACTGACCAGAAATCATGTCTGAACTGGAAGCTATTTATCAAAACCTTCTGGATTTTCTTTTTAAAAACATCCTTATCATCTATGGATCTTACAGATTATTCCAGAAAGTCAGAACTTTTACAGACTTCTTCTGATGGTTTCCTTTTTCCAATTTTCGATCAGAATTCTATGCTGGTCCCTCATATTATATTGTCGGTCTATCGGGGTATCCTGCCTATAAAAAGACCAGAAAATACTGAAAAATCGCTGTAATCGCCTGTGACATAAAGGTATCATTTTATAACTATTATGAGTATCAATATTTCATATTGTTTTATAGGCTCCTTTCCTTTTGGTTCCTTGACACAGACTTAAACAGTCATCTTGAATCACCTGCAGTCTTCTAGTTTCCCTCATAGGGGCTAGACGGCCGGCATCCCATCGCCTATGTTTACATAGCGTAGCTATTAGACAGAACATTTTGAATGATGCCCGTAAATCAGGTCTCTCGTATAATACTAGGGCCCATCAAGGGGATCTGCGTTTTTCGATGTATTTTCCCCGTAAAACTACGCCATTATCACTGTATCTATATAAATGATGTCACTCTACAACTTGGACAGAATGAAATGTTTCATACGGCCTTATTTAAAAAAGAACCAAAAAGGTGTTTACCCGTACCTTCTCATGGTGTATTCCGAATAGTACCGAATAACTACCTATCAACCCTCTACCGTTGGTCAGGCTCAGCAGAGCATGACCAACGATGTCAACATAACAATCGAGAGGGTGGGTGGGGGTGAGGAGGCTATAGATCCTGAGCACAATAATCTTACTAAACTAACCAGCCAAACAGTTACACGGTACACCACCTTGGCGATATGCTTCTGGATCAAATAAAATGCTGCCATACTCTATAACCAGCAAAATATAGGTCTTATATTAAGGTAGCAATATTCTTTGATACATAGTGTCTAACTCTGGAAAGCCTTCTGTATAACAGAATCGCCATAGAGCAAACTGTATTGATATATGGAAGCTAAAATTTTCATCAAGAATAAATCAAAGATATTTGAAATTTTTCACATTTTCAATACCCTGACCATCACTATAGACGATAAATTTCCTTGCCTTATTACCCCTATAACCTCGGAAGATCTGCATTTTTGTTTTGCTAGTGTTTAAAGTCAAACCATTTTTATCTGACCGTTCTTGGAATTTTGTCACATCCTTTTGAACATTGACTATATCCTGATCTGTAACAATTGGGTTTCAGACACAGTCGTCTGCATACATTACTATATCTCCTGAGAATTTCATTCAAACTCCATCATTTATATAAAAAAATAAACACCGGGGCCCTACTATGCTTCCCTGCGCAACACCTGCATGTAAGGTCTCAGGGTCTGAACATACTTCATTTATGTTTCGACATCGCTTGCGGTCCTATGAGATTGTCTAATTTATATTTATTCCCGAATTAGACAAACACAATTGATGAGGTTGCGGTAAATAACCGACCGTGACTTTGTCGGCCGCCTTTATTTAACTAAACAAAACATCATAATAATAATACAAAAAGAAGAAATATATGAGTCCAGCACAAGCTAGTCAGGCTGACGGTAGGAGTCCATAGCAGAATTTACACAACTTGCCAAATATACACAAGCCTATGACAATGACCTAAAGGTTAACAAAGTGGCCATGTGCGTTTTTAATCGCAAATCTCTCTTTGAGCCTATTTAAAAAAATAGTTTATATCTAGTTGTGTGTCTGTAAAAGAAGTGATTAGAGAAAGTGTGGCACACATATTGATAGACTATTAGAATAAATAGTTTATAGTCTGGCATCCTTAATAATATATAAATGTTGCACTATACTTCTCTGTGCATGGAATTGGGTAGTATTTCATAATAGGTTAATTACTCAACATTGGCAATTTGTAAAGTCAACATTAATTTGTCAATGATATACAAAGGTTAACAAAAAAATCCTTGCAGTACAACAAGGGCCGCATTCACAGGTACATGAATCCCAATCAGAACAATTGAGGCAGCAACGCACAAAGTTAGCACCCAATAATACATTGATAACTTCGTAATACTACTTGTTTGACAGTCCTGCTTGTCAAAGTTTCTGAATATATGTAAATGTAAAACTATAATACTCTGAAAAATGTGTTGACCACAACAGCAACTACAATATAAAGAATATAGCAATCTCTAACTTTTGGAGACACTTTCATGTCTTCTCAGTCACCTAGAACTACGGCAACAAGTGTAGTGTTCCCGAAAAGTTTTCATAGATCTATGCAGGCCAATATGACCTGCATAAACCAGTCACACGCCGGCCATTTGTCAGAAACGCAACCCATTTCTCAACATTGGCAAACTAGCATAAAGGACATTGAAACCCCACATAATTTACTAAGCTAAATGTAGGTGATTGGAATTTCTGTACCTCCAATCTTTGTCACTAGCTAGTTATCATCATCCATAAATGGCAATTACCAGTTTGTGAACATGAGCTTTAAGGACAACATTGTTATACTGCATCTCAACCCATTAGGCCCCAGAAGGGCCCCAGAAGCTAAGGAGGTTTGGCTGGCTCTCTGGTGCATTTTAAGTATTTGGAATGTTAAATATCATCTGGACAGGAACATAAGTTTCCCAGTTTGATTCCCATAATACTATACGGTATATAGTTGTTCCCAGGCACTTGTGTTAACCAGTACTTTCGGTAGTGGAACAGAAAGAATGTTTCTGCCCATTTGCTTCCCCCTCCCCCTCCAGAGCCTCTATCACCAAATGGTCCTCATGCACTTTGAATCGGCGTTGGATCTTTGGGTCCACTTGGTCAGTGTTCACCTAATAATTCGCCCCAACCAGCATTGGCAGCTTTTTCACTGTGGTTACTAGGGGTCCATAGTTCTTGCCATCGTTTACTTGCGACAGATTCTGAAAGCAGACTGGCATAGGTAGACTTCAGAGAGGATATACTTGTCCCGGGAACGACGTTAGGAGTCAGTGGTTAAAGGTTTAGTTTCTCGGAGGTGCTAGGTTTCTTTGATTGTGGTACTGGATTGATCCTCCTGTTCTTCTTTCTCCCTTCCGTTTCGTTCCTCCTTCAGCTTGACTAATTCCATGGAGGCTGGGTCCCCCTTCTGGGTCTTTCCAGTTGTTTTAGCCTGGGTTGCTTCTGTGCTGATAAGAATTTCTCCGTTATCACTGCCCTCACTTCTGAAAACAGAATATTATATAACCACTCAACTAGCAAAATATACATGTTGGCGTTATACTATACTAATGTGGTTCTTATAAATGTTAATAGATATTTAAGGGAATATCTGAACTATTGATACTTTCCTTTTAATCATAAAGGTGCCAATTGTTTATATTTATTAACTGCACATAACATATTTTATATTTTAAGTCTAAGTGTTTGTAAATAGGAATGCGTTTACTTGTGACACATTATCATAATATCTTCTTTAAAATTAAATAAATCAATGACAAGTAGGGACTTAAAATTATGTCTTACCACATATGATGAATTGAATGTATCCTGGATGTATTGTTTCCATTCCGAGTTTGACAAAACCCCCTGAGGATGTCAGTTCTTTTCTGTAATGGCCAAAACAAGACCGTTGCGAGGTGATGTGCTTATCCACTTCAACTACAATGACAAATAATTCATAAATGTGTGATGGACAACTTGGTGCAAGTTCTAAATCGGATAACACTTTTTAAACATGAACATCTAACATCATGGGCATAATATCCGCTAAAAACCGTTAACTATAACGTATTACAAGCATTCAATTATTTGTTCTCACCTGGGTTTTTTTTCCAGAATTACCGCCATCTTCTGGAGTGTCTGGAACTTCCCCCCTTATCTTATGTGGTGGGGTGCTTCTTATCGTAAAGGGGTTTGCTTCCAAAGGTCACTCAGTACGACCTCTCTTTACTTGGCAGCTTGTTGACCTTGGGTGTTGAAACACAGAAGGAGGTAGCTGAACGATCCAAGGACTTGTCAAAGTCTATGTTCTCTATGCTACCTAAGAGGGGATTCTATGCAGGGCCACTTGTTTTCGCTTTTTCAGATTTTCTTTCGTCTTGCCTTTTATTTTCAATATCCTCGTCTGATCAATTTCCCTCATCCAGCACTTCGTCAGCACTGGCCTCGGGCACACGCCACCACATTAGGCTTGGGTTTCTGGCTATACTACATTTCTTTTGCCAGCTAACCGTTTCTTTCTTAAATCAGATTTGTCGCCGTCATTATCACCATTGCTAGCAGCCACAATTTCCACAAATTTTGGCTTCTTTATGATTTTCTTAACCGGTAACGCTGGCTTGTCTTTTATCGAGTTATTGTCCTCCTCGTCCTCTTCACTGTCCTCATGGACGCCCACAACCTCTCATGGCTTCGGCTTCAACAAACCTTTCAGATACAGTGTGCTGCCCAACGTCATCTTTCTCATTGCTCTCAGTCACACTGTCAACTATGTTTGCTTCGTTTTCCTGCTGTTTTTTAATAACAAGTAGCCGCTTCTTTTCTTTGGGCAATTCAGGGCCCTCCTCCTGGTCAAACTTACAACCACTGTTAGCTCCCCTCTCTTGGTATTGTTCTTAGCAGATAATCCATTTGTAGCATCCTCAGCCATACCATCAACCACTTTTGCCTTGCGTTCATTGGTATTTCTCTTGGTAGAATTTCTTTTGGCAGGATTTCTTTCATCAGCTTTTTGTGTTTGGGGCTTAACGTCCTTTTTGAGGGCTCTTGGGTCGACTCTACGGGCTGTTAACCCTAAGGCCTTTGTGACACACTTCATTGACAGACCCTATAGATAAAAATAAATGGATATAACATCAAATCCGGTAAGAACAATTAAGTTAAGAAGTAGGCGTTAAATAATCGATTATTGAATACTTCTAGTCATAGGCTGCACACATGTAGGCCCCACTAGTAAACATTGTTGTTGGACTTACAGGAAATCCGTTAAATAAACATAACAAGAATTATTAAGTTGTAATCGGAATATTCGAAAAATATCAATGTTTTCATTAATTCAAGTTGGATCTTGCAAGAACCAAAGTGGTCCTTTAATGGAGAGCTATATTCAATGTTTAATCATGTACAGGTAGAGAGGTGCAGCTTACACATATATTATTGATTGATATGCATGATCCCACCCCTTAACTCCCACTGACATCATCCCCACTACATGGTTGGTCATAATCAATTTTTGATCATCACATTCTAGTCTGATTTGATTAATTTAGCAGTGTACTGTTTTACAGGAGAAATAGGGATCAAAGAAGGAAACCAACATTAATTTAATAGCATTGTATTCTTTCATTGATTCTAGCACAGTAGCGGTCACACAGTTCGCTGTTTGCGCAGAAAAGGTCGGCCCCCGACTGGAACTAACCACTTAATGAGTACAAAAAGGGGGAAATTACTTGGTACAAATACTTATGTTCCCCGTAGAACTACAAATATCATATTCCGGTTGTGTAGAAGAATAGTAATCAAATCAACATTAATAGTAATTAATTAATAGTAACAAGCGACAGTGTACAGTCTACAGTGCAAGGGTTTGATAACCCTTATATCGGGTTGATTGGATTACTTGTTGATAGTATTTGTTTTAAAGTTATTTATGGTAAAAGACTGTCTCTACTCAGAAATACAATATACAGGCAATGGGTGACTAGAACGGTCGCTAGTACACTACAACTGGGAAAGACTAGCGACACCGGGAGAGACTGCATTCAAATTGTGCAGCTTTTGTCGATGGGCTCTGCAGGCATGAAACACGGTCCGGAACACCCATGGGGCTGCACAGGAGGTTAAGTTGTGGAATGCAGTCCAGAAACGGATGTGAGACAGAATAGGAGACAAGCCCGGACACACACCAAAGTGCTTACAGCCTATACCACAACTTCGAAAGAATGACATTGCCTTGGATAACATCTGGAATGGCCTTGACTGTAGGTGGAAGGGGGTCCACATATGGCGCTGCCCCTGGAAACCTGCAGTTGCTAAGTGGAGCCTGATCAGCTCTGCTGGGGCACCTCTTGAACAACACCAGGTCCAGTCTAAGCCCCGAAACCTGGCAAGAGGAAGACTGCTGAAGAAGCGGTTAAAGGCAATGAGAAGCATGCGCAGCATGTATTGCAATCACTAAAATTCCCTGGGTCTGACGATTGGCACTAAAAATTCAATCAATTATGTCCAGTACTGAACTAGACACCAGGCCCCTGTTGTACAAGCTAAGAAGTGTGAAATTCCCAGCTGGTAGGAAAAGCCAATACATTCAATGGTGGGTAGGAATTTGTATTCCAACCCATCGAAAGAAAGGGAAAAATGTGTAGTCCGGAATTACCATAGAGAATTCCTTCCTTAGCTTATACCACAGGCCCCTGCAATGCCTTATTCCCTATAATGTAACGTTAGTAACTTTTGGTATTTGTATGAATTTATCTTTTCTTCAACCATACAAGCTGAAACATGGTGAAAGTTGATAGCTAATGGAAATAGAGAAACAAAGATATACTGGCCTTAAAGTGGGATAATTACGTTGTTGATTGACAATTACCATGGCGCCAGAACGCTGGCAGCAGGTCCCTTCAATCACTCTATGGGGGGGGGGGGGGGGGCGGGCATAACAAAAGTAGCTGGATTTTGAAATATGTTTCATACTATCAAAATATATTAATTTTTCAGAAAATTAAAATTATTTATTTTTCTATCCAGGCTTACTTAAAAAAGCAGTGCAACCATCGTAATAATTGTTATTTCTGTAACTGTTTCACAGAGTTATTCGTTTTTAACGTTTAAAACATTTGAGAAAACCCTATGGTAATGAGATTATAAGTAGCCATGCTGGACCCACTGATTCCAGCTCTATAATGATAGTGATTATCCCACTTTAAAGCCGTTTGAATTGAAATTTGAGATTGATTATTGTGGAGAGTTTCACTGGCTGGATGCATGGGAGTAGATTGTACATCTCCGAGTGCAATTATACATCTCCGAGTGTCTCCCGAGTGCAATTGTACACCCGAATGGCACTGTCAGCTGTTTACTGGAGTACATTATAAAGACGACTCTTCTGCGGATACAATTATATAAGTACCGACTGGCCACCTCATGGTTTCTTATCTGTGTCGGGTGGTGTTGGGTATCAAGGGTTGGGTGGGGGTAGATGTGGTTTTGTGTTATTGGTGACAGACCTCCCTCTGAGAGGAGGGCGGGCAAGAATGAATGGCAAGTAGACAAAGTTGTTTGGGTTTATTGGTGTGCCCTATAAATAGGTTAAAGTCGACAAGATTCCTTTTTTAAAAAGATTTTTTCCTCAACAGAGGCAGCAATTTAATTTAAGTAAGCTATCTCACAATGAAATTGATGTGAAAATGAGAGGAGTAAACCCTGTTCGGGAAACTAGACAAGCCAATGCACCTGCTTTGGATCCATTTGTACCCCAAAATGAAAAAGATTGTAAATGTTTTGTATGCATTATGTCAAAAACATGGAATATTTTGCCTGCAAATTTGAGAGGAATAGAGGACAGAGGCTATTCTAATATTGCATTGAAAAGATTTATATATCAAAGGAGATGAAGATGAAATACAGCTTTGTTATGCCATTGTTGGTTTTACCTATTTACCTATAGACTAGTGCATACTATCACATTGCTAATTGCGATTCCATTGCGATAGAGTACACTCGTCGACACAATATTTGTCAAGACTGTATGTGATACCAAATTGTATGTTTATTACTCTCTTCTGTTTTACTGGTAGTAAACATTAGGACAGCTAGTCTTGGTTCCCAAACATAAAAGTTAGAATTTTTTTGAAAAAATGAGAAAATATGGAATCACCCAGGCTATGGTAACTGTAGAAGAACGAGAGTAACAAGACCCATATCTTAAGGATATTACAAAAATTATCAAATTGTAAATGTCATATAACGAACCAACCTCCCCTTAAATGTATATATCGTACAACAATAGACAGGAACCTCCATACCCATCTCATCTCATAATTGAGTAACTCATATAAACTCAAAAAAACTCACCATGTAAACCATTAATATCATATAAATTGTTTTGTTGTATTGTAGAAGCTAAGTTTAATTCGGTTAGGAAATAATGTCACTAAATACTTCCCTGCAACAACGATATATAATAGAATTGCATCTTCAGGACATAACGAAAATCACAATTTGTGAGAGTGTTTTTTTTTTAGTGTTCCTTTATTTAACCAGGGGTGCGTTGCTCCGTTATTTTATTAAACTTGGGTTTTAATGCGAGCTAACATGAGTACAGATTGCGAAAAGTTTTATAGTGTTGCACAGCCGTTGCTCCGTGCTTTCCTGACCCTAACGATTGCTAAATTGACTTCATAGTGTCCTTTCACTTGAAAATAACAATCTCTAGCTGCCCAAAACCCTCTCTGAGAGGCTAATTCTGAGAGGAGGTCCAGACCTCCTCGTAACCATTCTCGTAATTTGGGAATCAGGTGTTCCACAACTGTTGCAGTAGTGTTATATCCATGATAGACCGGGAAAGAGAGGAAAGGAAGATAAACGGCAGATAACAGCCTATGACTATTCTGAGAGTAATATGTATATTGAACTGGTGGAAAACTTGTAACATGTAGCCATAACGGGGGTCTAGAGGGGGTCTAGAGGGGGGCAGGGTTCTGGAGGGAGGAGGAAAAATTAGTAGTACAAACTGATTAGAAATATTATGTGTACATTTGTATTATTTTTTTCTAATTTATATCCTTATTTCTCTTGAAATATGTACCTTTCCCCTGTGCCCTTACCATCAAAATCCAGGTCACATTGTCTCGCAAGCTGCCCTGACCACAATATTTATGATTAACGTTCTCAATTTCGTCTATATTACCAGCAATAGCTATTTATATATAAGAAAAATATCAATAGAAGCAATTTCTAAAAAGTATCAATTTTCAGCCATGCATGGCCAATGAGGCATTTTTGGTGGAATTGCTCATATAAGTATGGGGATATCATTGTATGGGCGATATCATCTTTTTCTAATTTTGCACGTAGAGAAACTGTGGAGAATAGAAAATGTGAGAGATGAAAACCTGAGAATACATCCACATCATGGACGCACAAATTTGATAACAACTGTAATTGTATTGACCAATCTGAATGAGAGGAGGGGAGAGACAGTAGTTCAAACATAATTTTATCTCATCACAGAAATGTGTTAATTGGGTGCTGTGGTGTAATGTGGTAATTGCAGGAGTGGGGCAAACCTGGCTTATAACTTTATCCCCGATGAACGTGTGCTCAATATATTTTTTGAATAGTATATTATGTTGTTGTGGTATGCAACGCAGTCTTAAAACAATCTGAAAACCAATTATGACTGTGGGACAATTATTGATACAACTAACACTATTATTTGTTTCAACTTATATATTTCATTGGTTTAACTTACAATAAATCGTTTAGGAAACACGCATGTCTCACTCAATAACAATTGTACCTCTGATTGTATTGATTGCATTTGCACCGGTCAAACCAACCATTCAATGTGCATAATAAAGATATGCATTTCAATGATATTTACAACAGAGCAAATTGGGAGGGGGGATATATGGGATAAACAAATGTATTGTGGGGATGTAGCTCCCCCCAGCTAGGTAAATTGGCTGTGGTCTAACAGGATACCAGGCCTGAAAACAATTGTCATTCAACCATTATTGGACACTGCAACATTTGACAAGGATGTCAGAAGAAAGGAGAATACCGCGAGTAAGTTTGACTATTTATCTTACTATACTTCTATATAATATTTAATGACTATCATTTGGAAATTAGGAGTTTTGTTATTTCCGAATTGTGGCAAATTTGTTTTGGTATATATAATATGTATTATGGGGTACGTTTTCTACATCTTCGTTGTCCAGTGTCACTCATTCCGTTTACTTGGAACAACGTCACATGTACAGACATTCAATGAATATAGATCTCGTGCTTTGGATGTATACAGTCGAAATTTAAGGCAATGCGGTATTAACACTTAATTCAAATGGTTATACATGCATAGATATATAAATGTGTGATATACAGAAATAATAAATTACTGGTTATTTGTGTTACATTTTTACAAGGTGGATCTCACCAGTCCTAATTTTAGAAGCGGTGGACATTTCAACTTTTTGCTTTGGTAAACAAAACCCCCATCTATGTGTAAATAACGTATTTATTTATCATAATGATATATACAAATAAATGTTATATACACTATAGTCAAACTACAATAATAGAATTAAGTTGATGGGGAGTGAGGTAGATATTAACGTTTGGCAGTAGTGGCTATTTTATTCTTGCAACTATTTTGAGGAGAAAGAGGACTGTAAATTGTACATATATGCACTGGGGGGGGGGGGGGGGGGGTCTAAAGCGGTCGATTGGGTCACTGCCGTGAGTGGCAGCTTATTTGTTTAAACATGGATGCACCTGCATTTACAATATTGCTCCGACCCCGACCCCTCCCCCTCCCCCACCACACACACAAGCACTTGCCGGTACTTGAGTAAGACAACTGTGAGTTCATGTAACAAAATAATTAAACAAAATGGTAAGGCTATATCCATACTGTTAATACTGGAATGAAATTTGGGATAAATGACATGGATAAGAAAGATATACAGACCGTGATATCTAATAAGAGGGAGAATGAAACGGATCTGAACAATGCATTATTTCAACAATTAAGGCCTAGTCGTAATTGATGTGGCTGTGCACAATGGGATCTGCGTTACATTTGGGATGAATGCAATCATTGTTTCTTTTAGTCTAATATCAGTGTGTGAGTCTTGTGATACCAAAAGTATATGTTTTCTCTTATAGATGCGTGGGAAAAAATGGGGTGCAGATGAAAACCATTGCCTTATGCATGCCGCCTTAGACAATGGTGACATCTTATACACGAAACATAACACACACTCAGGTGGATATGAAGCGCGCCAGAAAGCATGGGTGGATGTTGCAGGTACTTTATTGATCAACAAATTACAATATATGACCATTCTATCTAATTTCCACAGAATTATGCATAGCTAGTATTCATGAGTGATATAGAACACAGTATGTGTCTAAAACTAGTCTGTGTTGCAGTAATTGCTTTCCTTTCAGTTCTATTTAATCAATTTTCTGTTGCAGGTATTGTCAATGCATCCCATAACAACTCCAGGAATGCCAAACAATGCGAAGATAAGGTGAGGTGTTACACCTCACAGACGAAATCTAAGGTAAATTAATTACTCATCTAGTCATTCTAATTAATATAGTAAATAAATAGTAATTTTATGAATCAGGCATCAAACAACAACCAATATCACATCATATAGATCTATATATCACCTACATAAAATGTGATGCATTGTATGTAAGTAGGCAGTATACATGTGCCATATAACATAATATGATTATCTTATTATATAGACATAAATTGTATGATTTATTCAGTATGTCAGCATTGTGGACAGCCTCAAACTAACAGGAGCTGGGGCCGCCGATGTTGTCAAAGAATTTATGAATGACACAGAGTGGGCTGCATTACAATATCTTGGGACCGTCGCCCTAGAAGGTAATTTGATTGGTTATTTTGCAACAGTATTATTACCAGCAGTAATACCTCAACAACACTATTCTTCGTGGTCCAAACTTAATGTACCTCGTTATTTGTGTAACAGAATATTACTGAATTAATGTCACTTCATCACATGTCACTTCATCAATGCTACAAACATTTTATATATTGTATTATGTTCTATATACGGACTCACATGAAAAGGCAAAAACCAAAAAATAATATTAATTTAAGTTGAATGACAATTGATTATGATAATATAGTAGTAAAACATACTGATAAGAAAGTTAAAGATTAAAATATAGAAACATTGTACATTATATATCATTTGATTTGTATCTCTTGAAAATATCAATGTATGGACGGTAAGTACAAAAAAGATTTATTTAAAAAACTGTTATTTCAGGGATTGAGGGCATTGAACCCACCCAAACGTCCCTAGGTGGGCAGAATGAGGAGAGTGGGGAGAGAGAGGAGAGTGATGAGAGAGAGGAGAGTGAGCAGAGTGAGCAGAGTGAGGACAGCGAGGAGAATGAGGACAGTGACTCTCAGACTCACAGACCACCATACCCATACATCACCTCTACACCAACTACCACCAAGACGTCCCGCTCAACCTCTGCCAAGACTTCCCCCTCAACCTTCGCCAAGGCCACCCCCTCAACCTCCGCCAAGACTTCCCCCTCAACCTCAACCAAGACTTTCCCTTCCTCAGTCAAGACTTCCCGCTCAACCTCCGCCAAGACCTCCCCCTCAATCTTTGCCAAGATCTCCCCCTCAACCTCCACCAAGACTTCCCCCTCAACCTCCGCCAAAACTTCCCCATCAACCTCCTCCAAGATTTCCCCCTCAACCTCCACCAAGACTTTCCCTTCCTCAGTCAAGACTTCCCGCTCAACCTCCGCCAAGACTTCCCGCTCAACCTTCACCAAGACTTCCCCCTCAACCTCCACCAAGACTTCCCCCTCAACCTCTGCAAAGACCTCCCGCTCAATCTCCGCCAAGACTTCCCCCTCAACCTCCACCAAGACCCCCGCCTCTACCTCCACCAAGACCCCCGCCTCTAAATTTCCATTTAACTCCCTCTCATACTCCACCTCTAACCTTGCCTCTGCCTCGACCACTGCCTTGACCACTGCCTCGTCTTCCTCCTCTACCTTCAACTCTAACTCTGACAACTCACAAAAAAAACGACACAAGTACAGGCGGTCATTTCCCATTGAGGAAATTGGTAAGTAGCTGAGTACACCATTTATACCATGCCAAAGCATGTTTTAATTGATAAAAGATATGAATTTCACATAGGCGAACAATAGCGGTAAACTTAAACAGTAGAACAGTAAATCTAAATGTATTATTGTGATTGTTGATGTAGATATAATATATGTTCATGAATATACCATCACTACACAGCTTTTCTCTTCTTTTGGATATAAGACGAGTTAGTAGAAAGTGACTCCGATAGTGGAGAAGGGGAGGTTCTGGCCTCGCCACCTAAAAAGATAAAGCAAGTCCAAAAGATGTTCAAAGAACTACAGGAGCAAATGACTACAATCCAGAAAGTCCAGGAATCAATCTTGAATAGGATATGCGCCATGGAAAAGGTCCTGGAAGTGGGCGGTAAATATATTTCATATATTGATTTTATATATGATTTTACTCTTACTTTTAAGTAAAATCAGCCATTGTTGGTATGTGTTTGTTATCACACCCATGAAATATACATGGTTTTCCCTACTTGTGTTTGTGGAGGTAGGTCACTAGAGGAAGGTGTCATGTAATAATGATAATTATGATGAAGGGCTATTTGTCCCAAAAGCTTATGCAAAATAAAACCAACTATACCAGCAAGTTTATTATAACTCTTCTGACCTCATCAATTACCAAACGACCAAAATCGATATACAGTGATTACACCTCCCTCCCTCTATCCTATTGTAATCATGAATTTTACTTTTTTTTTTTTGGAAACGTTTTTATTCATGTAGTTGGCCTGACACCTTCTCACAGTATAGTGATTTTCGTGGGCATCAAGACCATAATCAATTACATAGTGCCGTAGGGTATAGCAATTCAATTGTGTTCCTTAACTATATAAACATCTCGTATAATTATTTAAACATCAACGAATATCTTGTATTTCTTCTTTCCGAGCCAGGTGTGCCCGTGATGAATAATGAGTTAATGAGATGAGATGGGGGTGATATGGGGTGAAACGGTTACTGACTAATGTTATATACGTGCTATTGCCGTAGTGAGAGATTTGGAATGACATTACATGTAATGTCATTTGGTTTCTTGATTTCATTTTACATAAGACAGTGTGAGTCTATGTTAGATACAATGCGTGTGTTTGTACTTATACAGTAGAGGGGACGGAAAAATTGTCCAGCAACGAGTTATACAATAAACGCGATAGGCGGTGGAGGTTATACAGTACCTCATAGATATAATGGTAAGCAGGGTCCAACATATATACAACAATTATACACAGTTATACACTCTAAACACCAGGGGAAGAAGATTGTGTCTATCTGACCAGTCGGGAGACTGGTATTTAACATAACAATGCAATTACGGAGCATTTTGTTCACCTAATATATAATATTTCAGCCTTACTTTAAAGCTAAGGGGATCATTCATCATACGTACATCCTGGGGTAATTCATTCCAGAGCTTTGCTTTACAGGAGTATACACATTTTTGGTCTCTTACATTATTGGGGCGGATAACATCAAGGGTTGGTGCATTGGCCTGTCGTGTCGGTCTGGGTGGTATTATGCCTTTATTCTTCACATAGACATCATTATGGGCTATTTTACATAAATTAAATCTTAACCTGCTTTCAATGTTCATGGTTTTCGCTGACACCCAAAGCTCCCTATTACTCATTGTATAGTTCCTATCAATCGCGACTCTAAGTATATTATTCTGTATAGTCTGGAGCCTTTTCATTTGTTTTTGATTCAAAGGAGTTAGTGCGAATAAACTATAGTCAAATATGGATAATAATTTTGACTTAGCAATTGTAAGTGCAGCACCTGTAGTCAAATTGTGTCTCAATTTCCTAAATACAAATAGTTTGTTATAGAGCTGACTCACTAAGCTATTGAATTGCGGAATCATATTTACGTTTTGGTCAATCATAAGACCCAGGTATACGTATTTCTCTACCTGTTCTATTTCTGTGCCACCCATAAGTATTGAGATCTCATTATTCAGTATCTTTTTCTTGGGCCCAAGTATCATACATTTCGTTTTTTTAACATTTACCAATAACTTATTACATTTACTCCATTTGTAGAACCTTTCTAGATCACTATTCATAATTCTTGTACATTCCTCGACGCTATCTCCGCTATAGTAAAATACGGTATCATCAGCATATTGTATGAACCGGCTGTTTAAATTCAAATATTTAAGATCGTTCACATATATTAAATACAGTATAGGTCCTAGGACCGACCCTTGGGGTACGCCATAATCAATGGGTCTCCAATCGGAGACATATTCACCATTTATGACTCGTTGCATTCTGTCTGCAAGGTATGATCTGAACCAACGACAGGCTAACTCGCTCATACCACATTCACGCAGTTTCATATTCAATATTGTGTGGTCTACAGAATTGAATGCCTTAGAGAAGTCTATGTAACAGGCCACAGTAATCTTATTAGAATAGGTTGCTATATTTACATCAGTTAGGAATTCTATCAGTGCCTCCGTGGTGGAATGGCCACTTTGGAAGCCAAATTGTTTTGTACATAGGATATTATTTCTATACAGGTGCGACATTAGCTGCTCAACTACTATCTTTTCTGTAACCTTGCCAGCTACGTGGCAAAGTGAAATGGACCTCGTGTCTGAGGGAGTAATGGGGTTTTTGGTTTTAGGGATTAATTTCACGTTGGCATATTTCCATTCGTCCGGGAAGATTCCTAGTGCAAATGACTTCTTTATAATGTGTAGTAATTGCATTATTAGGATGTTAAATGCATCCTTATAGATCCTGGTGTTCACTTTGGTGCAACCAGAGTTCTTATTTATCCCGATGTCTTTTATAAGATCAACCAGTGGGCCTCTATCGATATGGAATTCCTCCCAGACAAATGGGGTTAATTCTTCAATACCTGTACGATGTACCATGCCTATTTCAGAGTTAATTTTCTTCCCTACATCACAATAAAATATATTTACACCATCTACCAAATTTAAACCAGTTTGATCCTTCCCATCTATTTGCAGGCTGTTAATGACAGGGGTATTTTTATTCTCTATGTCTTCTACTATCCTCCAAAATTTTTTAGAATCTTTACGATGTGTATACAATAAGTTCTTATAATATTCAGATTTGGCAAGTCTAATACGCCGATTGCATGTGTCCCTCATATTTCTGGCTCTCCTAACATCTAACATATCTTTCGATTTATTCGCTATCTTGTACAGGCGTTCCCTCTCGGTATGCAATTCTTTCAGTTCAGCAGTGTACCATTCTGGTCTTACTGTGACATTTTTAAATACCTTGGTAGGGGCTACTTTATCTGCTGCTGTGATAATTTCCTTTTTCATATAGTTCCAACAGATGTTTGGATCTTCAGAATCATACAATACATTCCAACTGGCCTTATTCAGATTATTTTCTAGTTTTTCATAAGAATAATTTCTGTAGTCTCTTCCTTCTAGAGTCCTCTTGACCTTTTTTACCACCACTTTTTTAAATATAGAGTAAATCGGGTTGTGGTCTGACAGCGAATATTGAATAATGCCTGATACAAAATCAGTTTTACCTCCTATTATAAATAAATCTAGAATCGAGTTCTTGTAAAGACCATACCTAGTAATATCTTTCGTTGCTATAGCAAGGTTCTTAGAGTCAACATAGTTACGTAATGCCTTAGATCTATTGTCACTTACGTTGTTGTCAATATTAAAGTCACCACATATTACTAAATTACCAATAAGATTTGTACCATTATTGAGGGATTTCCTGGCTGTTTCTAGATCGGTCAAGAAGCATGCAATGTTGCCTGCCGGAGGCCTGTACGCAACTAGGAGGTTATATGTTGGTGCTTTTTTTACGTTTTATGACTACACTCATAATTTCACTATTAGCGTTAGATATCTGGTTTTCTGCAAAATATGTGTGGCTGTAATCATTCCTAATATAACAACACAGTCCTCCACCTCTACATCCAGTCGTTCTATCTAGACGGATTAAGTTATAGTCTTTGCAACTAATCATACTATCTGGAATCTCTGCTTTAAGCCAGCTCTCCGAGAAGCTAATGACATCTAGGTTGTTCGTCATAATTTCATTCTTAATTGTGTCTATCTTGGGTAATAAAGACCTTATGTTGTAGTGAACCATTTTAACACCCTTAATCTTTTTTAAATCGTTCCATGATGTGATATTAGTATTAGACATTATACACAGTGGACAGTGTTCGTTATAGGAATTCTATACAAATATTGGTAAATATTACAACCTAGTATGAACACAAGTTCTACAAAAGACAGTCTGCCTATTAAATAAATATGACATACACCGGGGGGCTCGTTGGGATAGAGGTGGGCCCATGTGCATAAGATACCTTCCCTTTTCGCATGGCGAGCCGGGAATAATATATTAGTGTACATATGCACCATGCGCAACATATCAATAATTAAGACAATAACGTCGAGTAAGACACATGTACTTACTATTCTATCGTCATGAGAGCAGTAAATCCTAATATTATCAGGCTGGGAGTACCGGTATAACCTCAGACACGACTTGCGGTTGACATCACCTCTGCACGAATGCCGGCTATAGCAGGCGTTACCGTACACAGGGACAATGACAGAATTAGAAAATGCACAACACACAGTGTTATATAATTCTAGACTAGGTGCCCTTTTCGCATGGCGAGCCGGGCGCATACCAGATATATATAGCTGTAGAGTACATTTACACTTCATACGGATCAGCTGATTTATTATTGGGTAAATGCCTTTATAATAATTAACCGAGGGACAGGACAGACGTTTGAGTGCCATACTATTATTAATCACACCAGAGAAAGATATGCAGAACAGAATAACATAAATATCCATTTTCATTTGAAATTTAGTGTGTTCATTATCCCATATAGCATGGTGCGCCGGGTTGTGAAGTTCGTGTAAGTCTTTAAATGATAGCCAGTTTTGTGATATGAATATAACTAAAATATAAGTGTCAAAGCATAGATCTATTTCCAATACGATAACATCCCCTTTTCGCATGGCGAGCTGGGGACTAGAGTCAAGTAGCTTTGAGTATTGGATCATTATGAAATAGAACGACTTGTTTGGCCCATTGTTGTAGCACTATATTATCCAGGTGTACACCATCCGTCAACCTCTGATAGTGGTGTATATACGCCCCCTTGCTCCTGGCATGTACCTTGTGAATTAGATTTAGGTGTCTGACATGCCTGTTATGGTTCAGCTCTATAATTCTTTTATTGATACGAATGACTGAGTTATCAACTATATTCTGATATATGGAGGTGCCCTCCAAGTGATTAGCAGTGTTTAAATTAGCACCGATCAAGCTGCCCAGGCCTATATAACAGGAACTGGGCAGGGTTTCCAATTTAAGTAGACACATTTCATACAGCTCTACCATGTAATTGGTGAGCTCTTCTTCATCATAGATCGATAAACTGATCTCCCTCGTCACCCGATTTTTGGAGCACATATCACAGATGCCCCCAATGAGCATAATCCTATTTGGTCTGTGAACTCGGTCTAGTTCAATGCACTTGTCTGTCAAATAGCTAAGCCTGCCTCCACTATATGGGATGCAAGTTATATCTTCGCTCATTGGAAGGTACGAGTTCAGTTCTTTTCCCCTGGAGTCAGTAATTATAAGTGACTTGTTGCTAGACATTGCCCAGGCCAAGATAATACGCACTGCTGCTTTCCCTTTCACTGGGGTTGGAGAATGTCGGGGCGTAATGGGATGGACGATTATTGTATTCGTAGAGAATCCTTTGCATTTCCACCGGGTCAGGTGTGTGACGGTGGAAACAGACAGGGCTGTTAACTCTTTTGTTATCCCTTAATCCTTCCTCACTGGAGAGGGTGCGCCCTCTTTTTTCTTGTTGTGTCTGACGGGAGCGGTTTGCTCCTTTACCTTTACCTTTGCCTCTATTACCTCTATTAGCACCCCTTCCTCCACCTCTAGATAAATTCTGGCGCACGTTTGGATTAGCTGCGGGACTTGAGGCCGCATTGTCTATCCTAGTAACATGGGGGGGTGGTCGGGCGTTCAGTCCATCATGGTCCATTTCAGCCATGTTCTCGGTGTGCTCATTCATTGGAGGGGCTTGGTTGTTCCTTTCCTCGGCATTCTCAGTTTGCTCAAGTGGTGGTAATTCATCTTGATCCTCATCGTCCTCTTCATTATCAATCACCTTCTGACGGGGGGATTTGCTAGAAGCTGGATTCCACTGTGCGCCCTGGGCATTGGCTGTAGTTATATCCTTACGCTGGTAACCTATGTCAGAGGTTAGAAACTCTCTGTAGTCCTCGAGAATAGCGCCAATGGCGTTATTCCCTTGGTGTGTTCCTTCAGTTATGAGCTTAGATGCTAACGAAGCCCCACAGGCCCAGTAACCGTCACCCGTCGCCTCATACAGATGCATGTCCCCAGTGTTCAGTAGGATTCTTTTGAGACTAGGGTTTTGCTCAAATTTTGACTCAATTAAAACCCGCATAACTTTGAGCTTGTCTTTGTCCCAGGCGGGGTTTGACTTGGCTGAGTGCGAGAGGCCCTTGGCCGCTTTAGCGTCCCTACTATCATATACGGCTTTTGCAACGTCTGGTCTTCCTAGTGCGTTTGCCCTCGCAAACTGATAGGCTTGCTCAACCGATTGAAAGAGGATACCTTCTATCAACAATTCACATGGAAAAAAATTGGATAGAGCACTGAACTCCGATTGAAAATAGATTTTTCCATCTAGTTGCTTTGTCTTGGCATCGGACAGTCTATAGCCGGGGGGAAGATGTTCGAGCTGATTGTATCTGTAGTTGATACCTTCAATCTTAATCTGGTCCTTATAGATGCCTCCTACCTCCTTATCCCCCTTAGATTTTATGTGTCTACTAACAGTAGTCAACATATCCTTTCTCTCAGCGATCGTGGTGGGGATATCTGCGTTGATGTAAACCCTGTGGTAATCTTCTGAGTCTTTTAACGATCTCCTCTTACTATATGCATAGTTCCTCCTGTCTTCGGACCTGAATTCTACACGGATTTTCGGCAGCCAAATTGGAAGGAGTTTATACGTTTGGCAGTTACAATATCATTGGCGGTGAATCGTTGATCCAGTTCCTTCAGTAACGCAAGCACAATGCCGGCAGTATTTTCCTTAGGGGTTTGCTGTACACCAGTGATAATCAGATAGATTCTTCTACGGTCGATTTCCCCCTCCAGAACCATATTCTCAACTTTATGCACATGATTTGACAACTCACGGTATTGCCTGCCCATCTTGGTCATTTCTTCTAGGTTTTCCCTGTCCCTTATGATCAATTCCTCCACTTTCCCTAGAACTAGTTCTAGGTTAGCTTGACTGTATTCCAAGGAGCGCCGAAGCTCTGGAATTGTACATTCCTCGTCTTCTTTTAATGCATAGTCAGCCTTCCGTTTTATCTCGTTGAATCCAAAAGGTCTTACATTTTCCAAGTGACGGGGGAGTTTCTCACGATAAATACTAGGCACTGGGTGTTTATAGAGCTCCACTGCTCTCTCCGCCGATACTGTTTTTTCGTGCCCGAAATACATAGTGATAAAGTCAAGCAAAAATCGGGTAAATACACCAAAATGTCACTAACACAAACCTTGCTTCAATAGATGGTAAATGTCCAACCAAATCAAGCTCACACGGCACGAACACTAGGAGATTTCCAGTATTATTTGAATGAAAATGAGTTTCGATGCAGGTGAACGTATAGGATAATCCCTTTGTTTGCGTGTGTTTGAACGTGCAGCAGGGAGAGCCTCCCAAGCACGTCTTGACCCTACGGCTGCGCGACTACTTTACATGAACTATAAAAAGAGTACTAAAAAAAATGCAATGAACACATGACGTAATAGGTAATAAATAATACATTCACATTTACTATTCTACTGTTTAACTTTAATATTAAGCAATATTACATTGCAGTAAAGGAGGGTAAAATACACTTAGCAGAAGCGGAGGGTGTTCAATGGGCGTCGTCAGTGGAATCATCTGAGGTAATGTTGTTTATGATATACAAGTGAATGCTTCATTATAATTTAAAAGTAAAAGGTGTGTTAAGATAAGATAATTATTTACTTTTCCATACATACAAAGAAGGAATATGATTCTAGGTTTGGCACCCATGTCGTTCTCATGGGAGTCTTATTTATACAGTCAATGAGCAAAGGTGTGCATCATTACATTAATTAATGTTAATAACATTATTTATCAACATAATGTCATATAATGTCCAATGAAAATGTGAAAATAAAATGTGTATGTCTATTCAATTTGCATAGTATTATGTCTGATTTCGTTCCTTTACATGTACTCTTACAGTCGTTGTAACATAAAGAAAAGTAAGATGGCAATTGTGGATTACTACATTGAGGACCTGGGTCTAATACATGATCATTCATAACTTGTGGTTACACAGTTCATATAGAAACTTTCTTTTATTAGGAGACCATGACAGACATACTGGCGCCTCAAGTGGCCACCACATCGTATGCTCGTGCTCGACCACATCGGAGTTGCACACGGAAGGATTAGGTGGACCGCTGGACATTATTATTAGAAAACAAGGGTGAAATAAAATTGCAATTCATAAGATTACTTTATTTTGGACAATTTGTTTATATTCTTCATGGTAATAATACATGAAAATCGATTTAGCAATTATATATTATCTACAGACAGATGTAGGATACACACTGGTATACATTATATAGAGATGACCAACAAATTAAGCCAGATGAGTATTACCATTTCGATAAACTTAGATATACAGTATTCTTATTGATAGACAACACACTTTTTTATCGCCGGAAACGGGTTTCTATGAGCCTTCGGCGGACATCGGCACCTGTTTGGTCCTGTTGTAGCCGGTCACGTCTCGGCATAAAGACTGCAGCGCCAACTCGAGCTCTCCTCCTCCTATTTGGCCGCTGCTGTCCATCAAAGTCATTGTCACGGCGAAGTCTAAGAAGTGATACAAAATGTACCCGTAAAACAGTTTTAGATGTACTATTAAAACAATCTTAGTTGTTGGATTGGGATGATAGAGGAATGATGAAGAACACTGCTAAGAGAAATTATAACAAAACAAAAACACCTATATCAGACTATATACAAATTTGAAGAAAAAAATTATAAAGAGTTGGGATCCTCACCTTATCCTGTTATTAATTGCAATGTTGTGCAGTACAGCACAGCTAACAATTATTTTGGAACACCTTGCCGGCGCCCCCATCACCATTACCCCGCCACTCTCGTCAAGGCACCTGGATGAAAGGTGACAACTAATAAGAATTAAGGGGTGACGTCAAAAATAGGGTCACAATGGCTGCGACCATGGTCGCGTCCAAAGTGGGCTTATAGTCGCGTCCAGCTGAGTGGCTAGTACATATGTGACAACTAGGCCGCGCCCAAGTCACATGCAGGACGCAGCCAAAGTTTCCGACTTGTATGGATATCTATTACAGTCCCGCCGCCTTAACTCAGTTGGAGACGAAGATGTGATGACATATGAACCCATGCACTGACCACAGTGGCACAGAGGTCTCTGCACCCTTGTATATTATTCGCAGAATTGATATTTTTCAAAGTGTTTTAGTTATAAGATATCTTTGTTGGAATGTTCTGATTTTTGGAGGGTTTAGTCACCCTTATTCTCCGTACCAACCTCACTATCCCCCTCAACCTCCCTCTCCTGCTCCCCCTCCCCCCCCCCCCCCCCGCCCTCCCTCTCCAATCTCTCTCTGTCCCACCCTCACTTTCACCCTCCCGCTCACCCTCCCGCTCATCCTCTGGGAATCTGTGTACCAAGTCTCAGGACATTGAATTAAATATATCCTTGGGTTTTGAAGGTCTTCGTATGGAGTGTATTTAGTTACTTTATTGGTTATTACCCACCCAGAAACATTGCAAACGTTTTTTTAGAATAAAAATATGAAACGTAAAATATAGGAATATTTATTAAGTGTCCTAGTGTTTAGTATCATTCGAATCGGCTTGATGCGCTCTTTTCAAATATGGTGGTATCTCAAAAATCCATATTTTGTGACTTCTAACTCATTTCCCTAAAATGGATCACATATTGGCATTCTACTTCTAGAAAGTGCTTATTCCTCGTTACTTAATTTACAAATATGGTCGATTCTCATGAAACGGTTCCAAATGGGTATTTTTAGAAAGGTCATTGGAATGAAATGAAATTGCTAAAACCCTACTTTTCTATACCCTGAAACTGCGTTTTTTATGTATGGAAATTGTTGGAAATATACCCTAAAATATCTTGCGTCATGGACGGTGATGGTCACAAAGATATTTGTCATCATTTCATTCATTTATAGAAAAATAAAATGATTATCACTTTACATGATTCCAAAGAAGGAAACAATACCTTTCGAATGGTATATATGGGAAACAAACCTACACTCATGGGATCATTATGGAAATCAAAGAATAAGTACTGTCATGGACGGTGACGGAGAAAAAACTTCCCCACTTTGGAAACCTAGATCTTTTGAATAATTGGAAAAATTTGACCACACAGGTGGCGACCCTGTCACTGAAATAATGCCACCCTATTTTGACGTCACCGCTAAATGGTACAGTATTCTCAGAATCCAGCAGGAAATCAAAAAGACACCACAAAAGTCTACCTACCTAAATCTGCGCTTTAGGACGCCAAATGACCTTTCAACGGACGCACATGTGGCCTTATGAACGCGATTATACGCCTCCTCTGACAGAGTCTCAGGCTCAAGGACAGGAGTCATCATATAGGGCTTGAGAGCAAACCTGAAAATATCAATATTAAAAACTAATATCAAGATGCACAGAGATTCTTTCAATAATATGAATTCTAATATTTTTTATTTGATTTGAAAGTTGTTTATTCATCACCAAAGATACAACAATTACGAAATTAAGGGACTGTTCATTTTTAACCTCTAGGGGAGGAGAGGAGAATTTTCAGGGGGGGTCACCTGTTTTTGCACAGACTCTGAAGGGGGGGTCATCTTTTTTGGCACAGACTTTGAAGGTGGGGAGGCACCTTGTTTTATACAGACCTAAAGGGGGGGGGCACTTTTTTTGCACCAACTCTGAAGGGCAGCACCATTTATACTTGTGTAAACCTTGGGGAAACCTGGGTCAAGAAAGAAGATTAATGTATCTCAATCAGAAAATTCTCTGGTATTTGGACATTCTTATTTTAATTCTATCCATCAAGCAGACTGTTCTCTAAGGCAGTCAGAAAGCGTCTGAGCTGTGGTGGTCTGGAAGTATGGGAGAGTTGTGGTTTGTAGTACATAGTCTAGCTGGTGGTTTATACCAGATCAGAGGAAGCGTGCAAATCTTATTCATCACTTGTGCTATTTCTGAGTCCCTTGCCCGCCTCTTGTTGATGAAAGACATGGCTGTTGTGTCATCAGAATAGACCATTACTTGTCCATTCATCGAGGTTGGGCTAAAAAGATTGGCTCAAGAATTGCTGATGATATACTTGTCATTGATATATATATGGTAATATAAATTGTCAATGAAGTAGTGTCTGACTGGACCACTCTTCAAGCCCAATGACAATTGCCTGCAACCTGGTGCCGCTGTCACTTTGAAAAGCTTTGCCACATAGTTGCTCAACATGTCCACGGTGCTGATGACTTTATATAAGGGTAACGCCAAGGTTCGGGTTCTGGCATTTATTTCCATCCTGAGGAAGTTGTTGACCTGGGCAGGGCCAATAATCTTGTAATTAATACTGAGTCCAATCCACCTACATTCTACTTTCTTTGATTTCTAGGATATTGGAAAGTAAGTGTTTTCCTCAATGTTCTCTAATATCTGGTTTAATAATGGCATAATCATATTGTTCACCGAATTCATTATGAGCTTTCTCTATTTTTATGAAATTATAACTGTATGATGAAGAGAAATAAAATTACTTATATGAGGCTTAAGATAAATAAAATCAGGTACCCTGAGTCCCCCAGCAGGACATATCCCCAAAGCTGTCCCCCTTCCCCCGCACGGTACAATGGCGATCTTCTCATAACATATGCGTCGTTGCTGGCCCCGCCAAATCGGGCATCTACATAAGTAAACCTCAGGTAGGCGTCACATACTGCCTGAAATGTTTAAGATGGGAGTCAGTAACAGCTTTATAACTAACACATAAAAGAAACAGCAGTAGACATGGTCTAAGGCTTTGTTATGTGTCAATAAAATACGATAAGAGGTTTTTTATTTGTCTTTAAAGATGTACTAAAATATTTTGCTTATGAGGAAGACAAACTGGTCGATATACCCTATGGGAAAAATCTGATGACTTAGTGTCTTGACTTAGTGTTACATTTCTACATGACTTAGATTTAGACATGTTAATAAAGTAAGAGGACATGTAAAGACATGTATATAACGATTCCATACAATACAATATGTTTCGTTAAAGTGAATAAGGCCACCTAGGAGTTATAACACTATACATATGGTATGCAATCCATACAGAACAGTACGGCATTTAACAGTTTTACAAGTACATTTGAAGGTATAATAGAGAACATTAATCACAATCCACCAATCTACAAAACACGATCTACGCGATCCACACGATCTACAAAACCTTGCTCAACCTAATAGCCGACTTTACAAATAGGTAGAAGACAGATTTAGCAGTGGTGACTATGCCCCGAGGACAGGCTTAGCTGCGGGCACTATCCCCATCAGCTAATACCTTCAGTATAGGTGTCAAACTTTGCCTCCTTATTCTTGGAATACAATTTGCTCTTTGACTGGATAGCTGTTCCAGGATTATCAGATCACATGTTGAGAGTAGTTTTGCCTAAACTCAAGTACATTTTACCCGCTAGATCTTACAATATAACAACTTTTGTCATGAGAATCCATCAAAACATAGGGTGAGAAGAAGCATGCACACAGGCATGGAAGCGCAGGCAGAGGAGCGGGACACAGAGACCATGCATAGACTTGCAGTATGCCTCTAGGGGTTCAGAACTAGTGTGAGCGTACAGTGCATTGTATATATAGAGAGAGGGACTGTGCAAGTCTGGTGACCAGCTGGTGACTGGTGCTCTGGTGTGCGCTGCCCCTCTCTCCCTCTCTGAGCCGTCCCCGCTCCCCCTGTCTCAGTGCCTGTATTCCAGCCACCTCTGGCCAGTTATGACCTGCGCGGTGGGAGTATCTTAGGACGTCCGGTCTCCTCTACCATAATTTGTAAAGTCCGCTATTATATTCATATTAAATATTAGTTCACACCCATTCATTATTATCATATTTCCATAATCGTTAATCATGCTGATATCATAGCATTGCTGTATGCAAGTCTACTAGTCAGAAATGCCTCTAACATAATATTTCTAGCATCATGAACAATGCCCGCAATACATATCACTGTACAAGGATACATATTTGCTCCTTACAAATGAGAGACAATTCTCTGATCTAAATGAGGTCACACATCTTTAATTTGGTCTCCCTTTCTGCTTCTCATAATGAGTACTTAACAGGTTCTCACCATAACATTGATGGAGTGATAACCCTTGCGGTTGACGAACGATCTCTCATGAAGGGTGGGTGCCTGGATGGCAACATGGGTGCCATCTATGCACCCTATCACGCAAGGGAAGCCAAATAAGAGGGCAAAGTCCTGTGCCACTGTAGGGAATTCTTCAGGATCTGTAAGTAGACATAAGTGACAATAATGTTTGTTATTAAATTAATCATCTTAACTCCTTGAAGGCTGAATGTCTACCCATTAAAGAGCCAAGTATAGATGTTTATTGTTACCTCATGTAACTTTGAAACAACCATAATACCAACGAGTTAAACAACGAATTTAAAACACCAAGCTCGTTGGTGTTTTAAACTCGTTGATAATACCAACGTAATAATTAGTTCAGAATCAGTTGGCAATTTATATTACATACAGTTTATTACAGAATAATATTCGAAAGAACAGAAAATCATGTCTATACCACATAACTAATATTTTCACCAATTAAACATACCTGGGAAGGAAATGTATTCTCCTTTTATCTCATATAGATAATTCGAAACGTCTCGAACCGCCCGACACACTGTAGACTTGTGGACACCCTGTGTGTCTCCAATGGCCTGGTAAAATGCTCCAGTTGCGAAATATCGCAATGCAAGGCAAACCTACATTAAATAAAATAATGGAATTAAGCATTGTAAGTGATAATAATGATGTACAGAAAAATGAGTCACTAGTCGTCAAAAAATGTATTTTGAGATACCTTCAAACTTAACAAGAGAAAATCGAGTGCCACGGCACTCATTAAGAACGAGATTTCTATTATATAATTATAATTATAATTATAAGTATAATTATAAGTATAATTATAAGTATGAGAATAATTGTCTGGATGTACAATACTTACTATGTTCATTGAAGTACATCCTTGATTCTTGCTCTGCAGTCAGCCGTCGGTGGTGAGGACATGAGAAGGGGAACGAGGCTAAGGCAGGAGAAAAGGTTCTAATCTTCCTAGACCTCCAAGGAAGATTAAGTTTCCACCACAACAAATCCTCATGAGCTGCTGGGGAAAGGTACATCTTAGTTGAAAAATCTCCTTTGTGGAACACCAAAGCACCGATTTTGTCAATCTCCAAGTTCTTATAATGTGCCAGTCCATAATCCACTCCACGGCACAAATCAACTTGAGTACCAGTAATCGACGATACTTGTTGTATGGAGAAAGCTTTCTCTGGATGGTTAAGGAACTGATCAATTTTATCCAGAGTAGCAGTCCGTTTCCCATCCGGTGGGAACACAATCATCTCATGAGAGTCAATGAAAAAGCCTAAGAACTTCATGACTCTTGAAGGCACTATAGCTGATTTCTGAGGATGAACTAGGAATCCTACCTTGCACAGAAGCTCCAATGCAAGGCACACAGAATTAGCACATTCCTCCTCCGATCGGCCCCAGAGAAAACAATCATCAATATAACTAAAACCGAGACCCCCCTGTTCATGAACAGAGGAAAACACAGGTTTCATCACTTTGGTAAAATTAAATGGGGCAGGTGACAATCCAAAAGGCATCGTCACAAACTTAAAGTACTGGCCTTCCCATGGGAAAGCAACAAAAGGCTGTGCTTCACTATGTAAACGGAGGGAAAAATAAGCTTCTTGTAGGTCCAACGATGCCATATAGGAGTCCGGTCGAAGCATTTCCAACGCTGACTGCAGATTGTCCATCTTGAAATGCACTGGAGGTATTAGCTTATTCAACTCCGTTAGATCAATGATCAGTCTCCACTTGCCTCCGGGCTTCGGGGTTACAAACACATTCGACAAGAAAGAGATCTCAGAAAAGTTCACAGGAACTACAACTTTCTTGGTAATCAACTTTTGAACTTCCTCACTCACCGCAGCCCTTCTTTCCGGGCCAAAACAATATTGATGAGGGATGAAGTGCTGAGAGGGTGGCTTGATAAAAGACACTCTCACTCCTCTGACAATATCTAAAATATCCGGGTCTGAAGCAATCTTTTCCCATTCTGACAGATGGCGAGAAATGCTTCCAGGAGTAAATGACAACACAGATGGACCCTTCGGTGATAAAGTTACAGAAGATGGAGAAACAGACGAAGGTAAAGAATCAAGGAGAGATTGTACCTCTAATATCTCCGAGAATCGCGATGACGATAATAATAATCGTCCCTCGGCTGGCGCTCCCTCGATCTGCTGTACCTCCTGGAGTATTGGTACCCCCGTCCGCGTTGATTTCCCCTGGAACCCCTCCCGCCCCGGCGAGAGGTGTTCTATTGATAATCGTTGTTGTTCTGTTTCTTCTGGCCCCCTCCCTGAGGACGGTAAGGAGGCCGATCCGAGTTTTTTTGTTGCTGTTGAGAGCCCTTCTTTGAAGTATTAGCCTGAGGTTTTGGCTCCGCAACAATGGAAAGCTTCTTGCTTCCCTCCAAAGACTTAATATTCGCATCCAAATCATCCCCCAAGAGACAAGAAGGGGAAGAAGGAAAGCGCTTCGGGTTCGAAGCCAAATCCTTGTAAGTTTCCTTGAGATGCTTAGCCATTTCTGTACGGCAACCCTTGGTCGAAATGAACATGTTATAGAACCCAGCAATGGCAAGGGCATCACGACAGTGGGTGAATCCCTGGTTCACCTTTTCCAAAATGTCCTTATCAAGCACACGACTCTTAATGTCAAAGAACACATCAGTAGCATAACACATAGCAGTGGCCTGAGCTAACAACATCACCTGAAACTTCCTGTGAGTAGAATCGAAGCGTTTAGGATCTTCACCTAGAGCTGACCAGACTAGATGAGGGACCTCAGGAGTCTTGAGAACTTCCACATTGGAAGGCCTCTTATTCCTAGCCTTTACTTCGTCGAACACTTTTCCGGTAGGAGGTGAAGTGAAAACTTGCTGCAGATACCGTTGTAACTCTGCACTGACAATCGGAGGACCCTCATTTCCTTTCTCATTCATCTGCTTGACAAATGAATCCAGAATCCCCGAACAATCCTCCACCAATTCACCTTCCTCTACTTCAGGGGCCAAGGTGTTGGTGTTTACATTGTTACCGGAAACAGACCCTCCGCCATCTTGGAAGGTTACACCACCACTTCCGGAAGCCTTAGGTGACCCAGATCTCGGGGGCACAATGGCGGACGCCTCACTTGACGAAAAAGAATGAGTACGCTTACGACGTCTATCTCTCCTAGGTCTCTTAGGACTGGGAGAAGAGGATGATGAATCTGATGAGAAATACCTTGAATGGCGAGAACGTTGATAAAAGTCCCTGTAGAAGCCCTCTCTCCTCGAGATACGACCCGAAGGGCAAATGGATGGTGACCTAGATCTTGACTCACGAGCACCACGAGGTTCACTAGGTTTCTGTGTCGTAGTGTTCGAAAGAGAACCCTGTTCAAGGGTAACAACTCTTTTGTTCACACCATTAACTGCTAAATTGACCATGTCCAGCTTAGGACTAAATCCCTTCATGGACTTTAGAATGTCAGCTAGAGTTGGCTCCTTCTCGACAGCTGGACCATCAGGGAGAATGGCCGCCTCGTGCTTTTCAACATCCGACATCTTGGAAAGCTGGCGCATGTGTTGCACAGAATCAAAAGTCTCAAAAATGGCAGAGAGGGAACGGCAAAGTTCACCAAACTGGAATGAGATAGCAGCAGAAGGTTGATACAAACAACTTTGTCGCTGGAATTATGCTGTAGAATAGTTCGTAAGATGATAAAAGCACTGAAAAATGCGGAGGACTTGCTCCCGAACGTTGACCCTTGATGCGTGATCCCGTAAACTGCCTTAGCCTCGTTCCCCTTCTCATGGGCTGCCACCTGATGGTGGCTGCAGACAAGAATTTAATAATAGCATAAGTCTTAGAATAAGTTTATTAATGAGAAACGGAGAGAGAAGGGGGGGAAGGGGAAGAAGAAAGTACCATATGACAACTTATAAAATATCCTCATTAAAATACTTGCAAAATATTCGAGGGGGGGCTATTGCCCCCCCCCCAGCCCCCCCCCCCCTCCCACTTTACCAGTGGTTTGGGATACATGCATGTGTCAATTGGAAAAGACACTTTGCATTGATCCTTGCATGTGAGAGAAAAAGAGAGACCCTACATACACCCATAGAAGTACTAACCCAAAGTGATAGAGACAGACAGAGAGACATTTCCGAACACAACCAATTATACAATGAGAGTCATTCAAGCATTCAAGTCATTCATTCTCCCAGTGAATTGGACGTTGCATAACACACACATAACACCCGCATAACACACACATAGCACACATAACACCCGCATAACACCCGCATAACACACACATAACACCCGCATAACACACACATAACACCCGCATAACACACACATAACACCCGCATAACACACACATAACACCCGCATAACACACACATAACACCCGAATAACACACACATAACACCCGCATAACACACACATAACACACACATAACACACACATAACACCCGCATAACACATACATAACACCCGCATAACACACACATAACACCCGAATAACACACATAACACCCGCATAACACACACATAACACCCGAATAACACACACATAACACCCAAATAACACACATAACACCCAAACAACATGCACATAACACCTGCATAACGCACATAACATACATACAGTGAAGTACCATTCTAAATTTACAGTCAGATATTTAGAGCAAATATCAGGAGAGAGAGAGAGAGAGAGAGAGAGAGAGAGAGAGAGAGGAGAGAGAGAGAGAGAGAGAGAGAGAGGGAGAGAGAGGGAGAGAGAGAGACAAAAATAACTATTTTCCAGGGCTGGGAATTAAGCATCGTAAAGTGGATTGGCCTACCCATTTTGGTCCCCCATCGACGGCACTTAATATACAAGCCTAAAAGCCCAAATCATGCGAAAAAAGCAACATTGATACATACCCTATCTTGGGCCGAAATGCCACTTAGGGAGGGATTTTGGTGGGCACTGTTGCCAAACCCAATGGCCAGCTCCCTCACTGCTTCTTTGGTTAGTCTGTAGCGGGCAATAAATTTGCCATCAGAATAACGTTCAAAAGGGTTAATTCTGGGGAAGTATTCCCTTCTTCTTCGCCCAAGGGCATCTCTCTGTCCTTGTGCAGCCATTTCTTTCTGCCACCCTAGTATGTTGCATACATCGCTGGATGAGAACCCTAATATAGCCCTTATGATCCATTGGTTCAAGTATCCTCATTGTTTACACTGAACAACGAAGGTGGTTCAAATGATAATGTAAACAAATGTTATATCACACTTCAGAATGCCCTGTGATTAAGTGTAGCGAACCATAGTATTAAGTAATTATTTGAAAAATTGGTAATGATTGGAAAATACTGCACTCTATATGCCATTGCATAAACCTATTGCATTTTAATACTCTCCCATGTTGACATTATAAATTGAACTATAAATAATAGAATAAGTATAGTTATTAAATTATTAATTTCTATGCATAGTATTGACAAACTTAATTTAATAATTTAGAGAGGTCGAAATGAGTATATAGGAACATGATAAATTCTACTTATATTAGTGTGCAGCGTATCCAGAGAAGCGTGCAGTACAAGATGCCCTCCATTGCTTTATAGAAATATATGGCAGATGCAAGATATACTCTCATGATAATTTCAGTCCTTAAATCGCCTGCTGCCAACACAGGGAACTTTATAGATAATTCATTTTCCCCATTCTCCTTGGTCACCATGAGGAGAATGGTGGATTAAAGTAAAGCTAAAGTGTGATACATCAATGGGTGGCATATGTCTAGTGTTTATATGCATTTCCATACAACCAGTCTATAGTCTAGGGCTAAGATGCTGGACTCACAATCAGTACATTGGGGGTTCAAATCCCAGCACAGCCGGCCATTTTACATTTGTCTCATTTTTGAGTTATTTCATTTTTGAATTTCACCAATATCTTCACCTCTGGGAGTCGGATTTATTTTAAACTCATACATGTAGATATTGATGCAATTCCCTTTCGCTTGGTGAAAGAATTAGAGAGACTAAGATCGAATTAAGGGAGAAAAGTCTGTTGGATAGGGTTTTGCTAGGGTTTGGTTTGGAGATATATAGGTTCTCTTTTTTGGAGGCATCTGTGGCAGTACACAAAGTGATGTATTGATTTGTTTATTGGTTAGAGCTTTTCAGTGCTACCATAGAGGCAAAAATCACACTTCTCATATAATCTTTTAGATAAGAGTTTATTTAATACTGGCACCTATTCCTTTCTACCCCGTTTTCTCCTAGTTTTTGAAGCTGGTCCACCCTTGTCTCCACCTTGTCCCAAGGTTTGTATGTGCTGTAGGTCTCCAACCTCTACTTCTTCTAATTCTGCTGGTTGCGGATCTGTAACAGCCCCGGCTTTAACTGAAATGTATGATCGGCGAATATGATTATTCAAACATATACCCAAGAGGTTAATTGTCTCCCCACCTCCGCACATTGCTAGCTGAATTCACACAACGATATCCAGTGGCTCATTGATCTAACAACCGAAGAGCAGCAGGTTTGGATGACACTTTCCTTTTTCCATTTTTGTTGTTTCAAGTTGACAAATGCCCTTTTATATCACAAAATCGAATGGTATATTTGTTTCTACTAATTAAGCTGTTTCGATTTCTGCTATTTCTAGTCAATCCCCATTTTAATTTTTAATCTTTATATGTTTATGTAGGATTGATAAATCAGAGATATTCCCATGTCTTTGGTAGTCACATTTAGCAAAGGTTCTCCTATTCCGGGGTTTGTTTTATTTGAAATGTCTTATTTCAAATGATATATATTATATATGATATTTGATATTTTAGTTGAAATGATATGAGATGTCAAATATACCTAATTCATCAGTGAACAGGATTAGAGCCTTATGGTCGACATCGTGTGAAAGGCGTTTGGCGAAAGCAGGGCGATTTTGGGCGAAAAAAGTGATAAAATCGGACTCTCCATCTTCGCCACAACGCTCTAGAATTCTTGAAAACTGGCTTTCTGCTGCACGAATGCTTTTATACGTAGATATCCCACGGGCCTTGGTGTACAGTACACGCCAACTGTCCTCATCATATGTCTCGATATAAGCTTAAAATCAAAGCAGTAAACATATTAGTGTGATTTTAATGGGCAAATAGGACATTGGACAAGATACCTCTTGTTGACAGTGATAACGTGGAATGATACGAAGATGAGCAAATTTGCAATAATTTATTAATAATAACATAAGTAATAATAATTATTGATCTGATTTTTGAAAAATATGTGGCAGACAGGTCATTCTGAATAGTTATATGTGCTTACAAAGGAAAATTTTCTTAAGGTCCTCAAGCTCCGACCGCTCAACCAACGATGGCTCTTCCTCTACCCCACCATTAGACGTAGGCTTGTGGTCCATTACCTCATTGGTATCTGTCATCATCGGTACCCTACCTGTTGCAGGAATACACCAAGTTATTTCCAATGATAAATACCCCTTTACTAAAGTCATTTTATGAAATATCATGTACAGACTATCTTTTTAACAAGAAATGATAAATTATAATGTTGATTTACCTTTTATGGCATCTGCAACTTGGAGGATGGCCGTCCTTAAGCCAGCCACTTCTTCCTTGACCCCTGCCATGGTTGTATTTAGGGCCTCAATCGCTTCGCCCAGTTGAGATACAGATGATTTTCCCGAAATCTTGTCAACTTCCTCCTCATCTTCTGAAGCGTGTGTATGACCTGTCCCATTAGAATATGTATTAAGTATACATCAATACATTCTTGATAGACCATCATAGATAATGTTGTGATTCCATTTCATGTCAATTCTATTTAAGTTCTTCCCACGTAATAACAATATTAACTATTTAGATTTGATTTATCATACATCGATCTAAACATAATTGTCAATTAAGCTGGGCTTACATAGAAGAACTCACAAAACTCGGATGAAATCTTAAACAAATCTTTAAAACATATTAAGGCCCAATTCGGATCAGAATTATGGGCCAATGCATGTACTCACAAATTAATATTACCTCTGCCTGTGAATTATGTTATTTCATAAAATGCATATCTAATTACTCACCTGGTGTTGTCTCACTTTGCATGAGTATGTGAGCAAGATCGATCAACTCAACTATGGGACCCTCTGCAGTCACGTTGCCTTTTTTTACACTGTGCTTGAAGGACTTTATTTTCGAAAGACAGGAGTTCCTGTCTCGCTTCACTGGGGAGACTTTATTTACAGCAGCTATTAAATAAACAAATACATTTTGTTAAGATTCATTTATTTTTTGGTATAAAGCAATTTCATTTGCAAATAATTTCAGGATTAAGTTGATATTTTCCTGTTATTCAAAAAAATGCAATGTTATTTAAACGGTTATAAGAAATATAGAAAGTATAATTTCAATAGGATCTTATTGATCTACAAGCTAGAGAGGGAAAATTATCATTTTCAAAGTAGAAAGATGACTTCAGTCAACTTACCCAATACTTTCTCCCAACATTCGTTGCGGTATTGTTGCCCTCCTGGACCTTTGTACACACCTATTACGACATGTTTGTAGACTATAGAGAGCCTTAACAACTCCCTTGTTTCTTCAAACAACCAATTTGTCCTGATAGTTGACCCACTTGCAATAGCATCCTATTTAGAGAAATTAAAAGGCAACAACGTTTTGGAGTGATGTATCAATCAGTTCTATGAATGATTGTTATTTGTTAAAATTTAAAAATGATAAAATGCTATATTTCTGAGAAAAGAATGATGTCATGAAATTGGTTCTCCCTTAATGTATATAATCAATCACAAGAAAATGTCAAAACCCCCCACTAGATTCAATTTAATCATACAGCAATATTTTGATAGGGTGGCACACAGGTTTCGAAATAGTTGCAACACAAGTATGATTTATAGAAAATGATTATAATTTATGCCGAGGATGTGTGAATGTTTTTCCCCTCGTACTCTTTCAGACAATTCATGAGTCCCTTATAATGATTCAGGTCTGCATTTATCCTAGTATGCAATTACAAAGGTTGTTGGGTTCTATTTATACTATCACTCTTAAGTAGCCGTGGGATCTATATATAATCTGACTCAATATTGAAACTTATACGCGTTGTTAATTCATTAGAACAAACAAGGAATTTAACCCTTTGCTATATTGGAACCAAGTAAATGGCTCATGAGCTCATGCCCTCAATTCAGAAGAAATATACATTATCTGATTAGAGATATTGAATATATAATGCCGCATGGTTTGTATATGTGATATGTCACTTAGAAATGAGTCACTAGTCACAAGAAGTTGTCATATTTAAATAGATGAGATCAAGCCGATTATAATGATAGTTAACATTAGGACATCGATTAAATATTTAAATATTTTCGGTTTGCTATTTCTATTTTTGAAATAGTATACAATATTTGTTGATCAGCAATTACTAGAAAAGTAACTAAATCAAACTCTTGAAATTGGGTAAATATATGGAAATAACCCCAAATTCCCACAAATAGATCTTGTGAATGAATTACTAGCATTTTTTCGACTTGTGACTCTTTTTCCTTGAACACATCACATATTAGCAATCTATCAGGCAACCCACAAAATAAATTGTCTTCCGCGATACCCTTTAAATGATTGAAATGGATGATGGTTTCATCTATGACAAACTAAGTGTTATTTCGATACACACATATATATAGAGATGAATGAGTTTGAATTTAATGAAACTGGAATATTCAAGAGTGCAGAGAGTTTTGGTCAATTATACTAAATTAAAGGATGTTCATTTTGAAACTCACAAAGATCACTTCAACTTACCTCTTCATGAGGAACGTCCGCACACTCCATTTTGATTGAAGTAATGGTGAAACTACTGGTTCAGAAAATCGATCATTATGTGCTGTCCCCTCGGACCAATCACAGGCAGTTCACCAGTGATATATTAAGGATTTGCGATCAATAATAAACAAACACATATTCAATTGGGGATGCAATAGTCCTAGTGGTTGGAGTAATATATATAAGGAATTCCCTATCCCAGTGTAATACAAACATACTCTATTTTTATTAATAATTGTCACAGTAAATTGGGTTGTACAGTCTATATATAATATACATAATTCGTTGCGATATAGTAGTATCATACAAGAGAAAAAGCTTGAGTACATCGGGATTGCCACAGCAAGGAAATAGGAATGTATTTATAAGTTTATCAAGCTCTCCGCCCTATTTCCTTTACTCCTCTCCCCACCCCCTCCCTCCTTCTGCTATCCCCCCTTGCTTATTATAAAGATACCCTCTGGAAGAGCTGTGGCTGCCACAGAAGAGGATCGATCCATTTCCGATGTAAATTATCTATACTTTAATCATGTATGTCTTCGGAAATAAACAATATACATACAAAGATGTGACAGACATGTGTGAGGGGGAGGGGGAGGGTGGGTGATAAGTGTTTGGACACAGAGAGAGGAAAAGGGGAAGGGGGGTGGGGGGAGAACGAGATAGGGTAGGATGGGAAAGGATTTGTTTCTCCCATTTGTTACATTTATGGAATTCAATCAACAATAAGACATTAAGAGAAAAGCTCTTATCTTGTTTTGGTACAAAGAAAGGATGATATATCATAATGTAATTGGGTTATTTAAATCACTTGAACTTCTTACATTATTTTTTCCCACCCTCTGAACTCTCCCCATCTCCCTTGTCCCTTTCTCCTCTGTCCTTTTCCGCCTATGTTTTAATCTACTGCCAACCACATTAATTAATCATCTAAATCAAGGGCTGTTCTACAACTGTTGCACCAGTGTTCTACAATATACGACAGAGAGGGACTTCTGGCACATTAGTACAATTTGCCTCCTGAGCTAAAAATTATATTGGGGGGCTTCCCCCCCCCCCAAATATTTCTTTCACAATGTGAAAATCTTATTGTTCCCCTCCTCCACCCCTCCCACAGGCCCCTTCTCTCCATCTTACTCTGCTTCTATATTAATGTCTCCCTCCCAAGGGTATCGGCAAAGGGTATAAGAGGTATAAGACATGGGTGAGAACTAATCTGGATCATCCATATGGATGATCCAGATTATCATAAAATTATTTTTTGGTTTGAGGCTGTGAATACTCTCAATTAAAAATCCAATGTTTTTGCGAAAAATGAGTCGAAAGATGCAAAATTGGTATTTTCCAAAGTGATTTATTCACAAGATCTGTTTATGGAATGTTCCCATTTTTGTAGGGCTTTGTGCCGATATGGACTTCCAAACAAGATACAGATTAACAAAGGACTTGGTTCGCAATCTTCCTTCTCCTGCCCCACCTCAACCACCTCCTGGGGGAGTGAGGGGAGGAGGATGAGGACAGAAAGATAGGGTTGGGGGTGCAAGTTCCTTTCCATGAAACCCTCTTATATCTGTCATTCTCATCTCTCCCCCCTCTCTTCTCCTCTCTCCTCAAGTGTACTCTCTCTCTCACCATCCCTTCTTTGTCTATCTATTGCGGTCTCCTTTATTTCTTATTTCCTAAAATTCTTAAAATGTTAATCTTAAATCCTCATTATATCTGTTTTCAAATAGGTTAATTTCCATTAACTTCAGCCTGTACCTCCTCCTATACCTCCAGTAACCGCCTCCAGTAACCTCCTCCAGCACCTTCCCCAGTAACCTCCTCCATTAACCTCCTCCAGTGACCTCCTCCTGTACCTCATCCTCCAGTATTGAGGTAATGTTCATAAATGAACACGGGGTATTAACCATCTAAATCAAGGGCTGTTCTACAACTGTTGCACCAGTGTTCTACAATATACGACAGAGAGGGACTTCTGGCAGATTAGTACAATTTGCCTCCTGGGCTAAAAAATTGGCCTCTAGAGATTGCTATTTCATTGGAGCAACACTATAAAATCAAATATTGCGATTGCTAAGCTCAGATTGGTTAACGAGAAACGGAGCAACGCAGCCCAGGTGTTATAAAATTGGGTAAGGCATGTGCTGCCCATTTATCTTTGGAGATCAGGCTATTTGCCTGATTTACACCCCAACCCTGGCATTTTTACATGCACAAGGTATATTCAGATATAGCAATTGTTGGGATTATATATGGTGGACGGTGGATATGAGATGAGATGGAGTTAATAAACATGAAGTGAAGTGTAACTGTTAAATTGTCTTTGCCTGAATAGAAAAACAAACGTTGGGAATTGTTTTTCCCATACTAGGCCTATCTATCATAGGCTTCTTCAAATTTATATAATGATGATCTTAGGCAAGTATCTGGGATGCAGAATATTGAAGCTAGATCAATTCTTACTTGAGATTTATTTCGGAGAAAAGGTGAAGGAAAGTATATTTATAAAGGTAATATACTATGGATTATATATCCCCAGAGGGGCAGGATATTGAAATAAAGATTCCTTTTTGATGCTTTTAAAAGATTAATTCCTGCCAGTTTTTGAGTAATTGGGCATTGTTTTTGACAGTGCAAATTTTAAGCCTATGGAGCCGATGGCCTGGCGTCATTTTTAATGGTAATTTTAATAGTCCATCATTTATTTGGTGAACGTTGAATTTTGGCATATTATAATATAGGGTATTAGTAGTGCCCACAATCTGGAACGAAAATCACTCTTTTGGGGTACAGCTGATGGCCTAATATCACTAGCATTTAAAATAACTTTTAAGAATCTTTAGTCTCGGTGGTCAGAACATGGTCAGAACAAGGTTCATTTGACTGCTTGGATCTTGCAACCTGCAACAATAGAGCCAGATGTAGAGATAGGGGCCAATTTGTGTACACAGTGGGGATGGTCAATCAGTTGGACCTGGGATGAACTAATTAGTTTATGGCAGTGGTTCGACGAGAGTGGACAAATCCCTTGGATAATTTAACTCGTTTCACTTGTTAAATTATCTGGGATTGTCCACTCTGTCTCACCACTGCCATGAACTATTCAGTAAATAGTACACTGTATACTCGTCCTGTTGGCAGCGGCCTGCCATAGCCTTAACGTTAGAGGCCAGGCTTTGATGTGTAGGGGAGACCGGGGTTAGTTGGAATATATTTTATAAATTCGGCCTTCATGTAACACCTACGTAGTTGATGAAGGTGACTTTTGTTGGAATATAGACTATTAGTTAACTTATATCACAATTATTGTTTACTTTATGAATAATATTGTAATTTAAAAAATTACAATACAAACTAATATTTTGTTGTACATGTTGCGACCGAACCCGCACCGGGGTTAGTTGGAACATTGCACGGGGTTAGTTGGAACGATATCCTATAATTATATTGCATAGTGCCAAATATTTGTTGCCTAGATTTTTGCAATTTTTGTTCACAGGTCACTAAATTGGCGTTAACATTATCAAACCATATAGGCCTATATATATATATAGGCTACCAATAGAAAAATTATTTAATTATTATATTATATGTCATAAAAATGAGGTAAGAAATGTTTGCAGTTCATAAATTCTGCAATGACATCACAGAATTCGCACATTTTCTTGTATTTTTGCTCCACGATAATTTAGTGCTATACAGTATATTTTTTTAGGGATAATAATATATTTGTGATATCATAATTATTAAAACAGGTTCATGACAGACTTATTTTTGTTGAGATTATCACTACATATGGACACTGGTGGAACTTACACAGGTGTTGAACCCTTCCCCCCCCCCCCCCACCCCATGTTGACCCAACCCCCAACCCCCACCCAGTTCTGCACTTCCTAAGTCTTAAGATAATCACAGAATATTACCACTACAAAAAGAAATTACTTGCAAATACCTGAAAGGTTTAAAGATCATACACCAGGCAAGGATGAAATGCGAGCAAGGGAAACAGCGGGGGTAACTCACAGCTAGCGCTGATCAGACGGAGGAGGACCACAGTTGGGATGAAAACCACAGAGCTGAGGACCTCTTACCTCCTAATGCAACTCAGGCCAACATTGAAGAGGAGCCGGGTGATCCCAATCTACCACAGGTTGATGCAGATCCTTTAATGGATACCAGGAACCTGAGAATAAAGTGGCCACCAGCAGATGACAAGGGATGGCATCCTTTGAGGAAGATCTCGACAAGATTCTGGAAAACGCCCTGGTCGGGGATCCAGACAGAAAATTTCAGCACTGGCTAAACTAGTGTACACAGTACGTCTGGAACAGTTTGAAAAATAGAGACAGGAAATAGAAGCAAACCACAAGAGACACCAAACAGATGCCAGCAGGAGATTAAAGCACTAAGGGCAGAGATAAAGGGTATTACAAGGTCATACAGGAAGGCAAGACAGGAGGAAAGGATAGGACTCAGTGAATTGAGATCAATCTTGAGAAATCAGAGGAACAACCTACAAAAAGCAGAGAGACTTAAGAACAGCAAGACGAGAGACAGAGCGAAGAAGGGAGCAATGTTTGTAGCCAACCCATACAAATTCACCAAAAGTACGCTAGAGGGGTCCAACACAGGAACGCTCATGAGCTCGAAAGAAGAAGTTGAGAGACATCTAGCAGAGACACATGGAGATGAACTGCACCAGAGATCTTTAGGCCCATGTGATAGAATAGAGAGCATGCCAGAACCAGAGGTACAAATGAACAACAAGGAACCCTCATGGAAAGAGGTGACAGATGTCGTTAAAAAGGTGGGGTCAGCATCAGCACCAGGGCCAAATGGCATTCCCTATAAGGTATATAATAGGTGCCCTAAGATCCTGAAACATCTATGGAATTTGATAAAGGTGGTATGGAGAAAGGGAAGATACTATCATGCTGGCAAAAGGCAGAGGGATGTTTTGTCCCACAGGAGGAAAAGTCAGAATAAATTACCCAATTTTGGACAATCTTGCTCTTGAATGTAGAAGGGAAAATCTTCCTTCAGTACTAGCCAGGAGAATGACCTCATATATATGACCATAAATGAGCATATTGACACATCAGTGCAGAAAGGGGGAGTGCCTGGATTCTCAGGATATATAGAGCACACCAGCATCATCACACAGCTCATCTAGGAAGTCAAGGTCAGCAGGAAGAACCTGACAGTAGTGTGGTTGGATTTAGCCAATGTATATGGAACAATACCTCACTTGCTGATAGAGGAGGCACTTAGGCACTACCATATACCAGAACACTTCATAGGACTCATAAGGAGTTACTTCAGCAACATACACCTGCGCTTCACAACCAAGAACTTTACTTTACTTTACTTTATGGCTGGAGAGAGAGAGACCAGGGGCCCAAAGACAGCAGACAAAAGACAACCACCAAGCAGAGGTATCATGGATGATTTAACCATCACAACTGATACCCCTAAACAAGCTAGATGGATACTGAGAGCATTGGAGGAGGCAGCAGTCTGGGCCAGAATGACCTTTAAACCTAGGAAATCAAGATCGCTAGTGATAAAGAAGGGGAAAGTCACCCAGCAGTTCCAGCTAACAGTCCAGGGGGAGAGCATCCCACCCATTACAGGGAACCCAATCAAATGCTTATATAGGCAAGTGGTTTGATGTTAACAAGGCTAACATTCAGAGGATAGAACAGCAAGTCAGCGAGGGGATGCAAAACCGACAAAACAGGTCTCCCAAGGAAGTTGGTGTGGCATGGGTGTACCAACACAGACTCCTACCACGATTGGCTTGGCCCTAGATGCTGTACGAGATTAAGGTGTCAACTGTAGAGAAGTTGGAATGGACCATCAACAGAAATCTCCGAAAGTGGTTAGGAGTACCCCCCCAGCTTTACTTCAGTAGGCCTCTACAGCGGGATAGCCAAGCTTCAGCTCCCTCTTACATCTGTAGTGGAAGGACTCCAAGGACTTCAAGCTGACCTTCAAGGACTCCAAAGATGACAGGGTGTGGCTCGCTGGGGTGGAGGTGAGGACAGGACGGAAGTGGTCTGCCACCAAAGCTGAACCAACCAAAACAGAAACCAATACAGATGAGGTTTGTGAGGGAGGGAGCGACAGTAGCCTAGTGTGCACACAGAGCTTGGAGCATCCTAAGTCAAGCAGGAGACTGGAAGCTAGCAGTGGACCTGGACAAGCAACTTAGATTCCCTGAGATAATACCAACTAATCTCAGGCCAGATATGGTCTTGTGGTCACCAGGTACCAAGAAAATCATCATCATTGAGCTGAGAGTCCCATGGGAAGAAAGATGCAGTGAAGCCTATGGAAGGAAGAAGAACAAATATGAAATACTACTTGAGGAGTGCAGAGAAGGAGGGTCGCAAGCATAGAGCTACCCAGTGGAGGTGAGTAGCTGAGGTGGGGTGCAGAGGATTTCCAGCTCAGTCAGTATGGAGGATGTTCTCTGCACAGGGCGGGCAAGGAAATGAGCTATCCAGAGAGTGGCCCAAGTGGTGGAGAAAGCATCATGCTAGGTGTGGATGAGAAGGGACACCAGGAGCTGGAGGCCCACCACCGATGTGCAGTGGCTTATCATCACTGTGGACCCCCATCCTGAGAGCATACCGGTACCGAGGCAGGGGTCGAAACGCACAATGAGGGATGGCCTTGGCTGAGGATGTTGGTGGTGCAGCAGCAAATAACACCAGTGCTGTATTCAACATATAAATGAATTTGCAATATGTACTGAGAAAATATTATCATGTTGTTAACACATTAAAAATGTTTTGTATCCATAGTTTTCAAGTTTTTTTTACTATAGCATATGGAGATTTTGCGAAAAACAAACCAAATTTTGAATGTTTACATGCAATTCATTGACACTGTGAGTTGATTAATATTCATGCATTGTCCTATTGCTAAACAAAAGCTGGCAGTGATAGTATCAAGGACCTCATATTTTTAAGAACGAAAAATTCACTAGTAAGATTTTGACATGGGGTTAGTTGGAACATGTTTGGGGTTAGTTGGAACATGTTCCAACTAACCCCAAAATTATGTTTCAACTAACCCCTCAGAGGAACATGCCATGTGATTTAACCTGTACAGGATATAAATAATTTTGTCAAGTATTGTTAGTTGTTCCAAAGATAGGACACCTACATAGACTTTATTAAAATTTTGTAAAAAAAAAATCATTCTATTACAAAATGAAGATAATAAGATGCATTATTTTCTCATAATTATGCAAATTACATTTGCATAATTAATTGGGCAAATAAAATACTTTTTTGCATGTCTGAAATAATTTTTTTTAAAAAGCTATACAAAAAAAATTGGAAGCAAAATATGTAATTTTACAATATTTTAATATTGCAAAAATACATATTAGCTGATATTTTTGCCTAAAATACCCCATATTCCAACTAACCCCGTGTTCCAACTAACCCCGGTCTCCCCTACTGCCAACAGGTGGTATAGAGTGTAGGGTCAGCCCCCGGGGTCAGCCCCCGAGACTGTAGAGCCTCGGGACCGTAGCGCTCCAGGACGGTACCCGGCCTTGGATCCAAGCGCCCCGGCCAAGCAGCGGAACAATTTACAATGAGACTTATAAACACTAAACTGTAAAACAATACAAAAACTAAGTCAGTAAAGGGGGTAGTGGACTGTCCCGAGTAAATTAAACGGTCTGGGCGCTTCAATCCAAGCTGATCCAAGGCCGGGGAGCTCGAGCGCCAGATGCTAAGATGGCCACTACGATCTCGGGGCACAGGTCAATACCAGTTTCCCGACTTAATGTTGAACCCACAACTCCAACACTTCCCACCACCTTAAATGGCTGAACATTTCACAGTTTCACCAACATTTTAAGTAGTTTAAAGATCGTTTCAACTTACTTTCAACATTTCTTTTCTGTGGAAGTTCCCACTCACGCCGAAGCGGAAGTTGTATAAAAAGGGTAAAACACACAGGGAACTCTATAGTTCACCACCTTGCCGTGCGGTGGCAGCATCAGATAATAACCTTCCCGCTCTACCCAGTTCTCCTTCCCGGGCCCTGAATTAACATGCTTGGCTCTGCTGTTCTTCTGCTGAGGCTTCACAGAGCAATTTTACTAAATTTGATTATCAAACCAAGCCTAGGCTTTCAAATCCAATACTTCCCAGTATCCAGGATCAACATTTCCCAGTCATACAGAAATAACTTCATGTGTTGTGTCGGGAAGACCAAGACCAACTTGCTCCTCTTGTCTGCTTCTCCTTGTGTAATTATAATGAAGAAAATTCAGATTGTGAACGTCTCAAATTAGAGTTCTTCCATGCAATCTGGACTGACCCAAAACAAATTGCAAAAAAAATTATTTTTTTCCTTAACCATACCCTTTTAACAAGTCAAAAGTTTACCATACATAGTTTGTATGTATGTATGTATCAATTTTATTTCCAAATAACAGTTACATTGACTTGGAAAAAGGGGAGAAGCTACAACTTAGCCCTCTCTTTAGCTCCTTCTGTGAAATATTCATTTCTCAGGTCTTCCAGGTATCCCTGAGTATGATAGACCATCTTCAATAGTTAGCGTATCATTGTAATAAGATTTCAGATATTAAACGCCATGAAACGTACATTACTGGTTTATACATACAATCTAGAAGAAGTTATTCTAGAGTTTTAAGAAATCTGGAGAAAGATTTACAAATAGAACCAGAATTCAACATTAAATGTTAAATGATCGGACATCAGAAACAGCCTCGAACTAAGTAGGCATGTTTCCTACCCACCAAGAAAGCTGATATCAGCCCGATATCAGAATCTGATATCAGATCTGATATCAGATAGGCATGTCATTCTGATATCAGGCTGATATCAGGCTGATATCAGAATCCAATGAGCAAGAAATTTTTACATACTAAAAAATATGCATGCAAAAAGGGGGTTTCAAGCTCTTCTGTTCAAAGTTTGCTGAAATAGGAATTTTTAAAGATTTTAGAATTTTTTTTATATCAGATTCTGATATCAGACTGATATCAGGCTAATATCAATTTCTGATATAAAAAAAATTATCTGCAGATGCTTTGATTATCCTCTTATGTACCTAATTCAAGCTCTCCTTAAATATATTTCCCAAAATTCTTGCTGAAATAGGAATTTTTAAAGATTTTAGAATTTTTACCATATCAGATCTGATATCAGATGGATATCATTCTGATATCAATTTCTGATGAAAATGAAAGTATTTGCGGATGCTTTGATTGTCCTCTCATGTACCTAATTCAAGCTCTCCTTAAATATATTTCCCAAAATTCTTGCTGAAATAGGAATTTTTAAAGATTTTAGAATTTTTACCATATCAGATCTGATATCAGATGGATATCATTCTGATATCAATTTCTGATGAAAATGAAAGTATTTGCGGATGCTTTGATTGTCCTCTCATGTACCTAATTCAAGCTCTCCTTAAACATATTTCCCAAAATTCTTGCTGAAATAGGAATTTTTAAAGATTTTAGAATTTTTTCCATATCAGATCTGATATCAGATGGATATCATTCTGATATCGATTTCTGATGAAAATGAAAGTATTTGCAGATGCTTTGATTGTCCTCTTATGTACCTAATTCAAGCTCTCCTTAAATGTATTTCCCAAAATTCTTTGAATTTTCGATCGGCCCTATATCAGATCTGATATTGAGCCGATATCATACCGATATTATTTCTGATATCAGTTTCTGATATTCAGCCGATATCGTACCAACACTATTTCTGATATCAGTTTCTGATATTCAGCCGATATCATACCAATACTATTTCTGATATCAGTTCTGATATCGAGCCGATATCATACCAATACTATTTCTGATATCAGATCTGATATCGAGCCGATATCAGACCAATACTATTTCTGATATCAGTTTCTGATATTGAGCCGATATCATACCAATACTATTTCTGTAAAGTAAAAAATAGCCAATCGTAGTCAGAATTATATATTGTAAAGTCAGAAAAGTCTATCGTAAAGTTGAAATAGTCAATTGGTAAGTCGAAATAGTCAATCCTTAAGTCAGAAATGTCAAGCGAAAAGTCAAAATAATCAATCCTAATGTCAAAATAGGCAATCATAGAGTTAGAATAGTCAATCGTAAAGTCAAAATAGTCAATCTTAAAGTCTGAAAAGTTTATCGTAAAGTTGAAATGGTCAATTGTTAAGTCGAAATAGTCAATCGTAAAGTCAGAAATGTTTATCGTCAAGTTGTAATAGTCAATTGTTAAGTCAAAATAGTCAATCGTTAAATTAGAAAAATCAATCGTAAAGTCAGAAAAGTCAATCATAAAGTCGAAATAGTTAATTGTAAAGTCACAAAAGTTGATTGTAAAGTCAAAATAGTCAATCGTAAAGTCAAAATAGTCAATCATAGTCACAAAAGTTGATCGTAAAGTCAAAATATTGTACCTAATTCATACAATTTGTGTAAATAAAATTGCTAACTCTAACTTAATGTCTTCAGTCTTGGTTTCTTGGACCATGGATTTCAATTACTTAATCAAACAATCCCACATACAACAATTCATGCTCGTCTTTAAAGAAAATCAGGAAAATGCTATAACAAAAGTTTGTCGGCTCAACATCAGAACCCGAATTTTCGATCTACCCTATATCAGTTCTGATATTGAGCCGATATCATACCGATACTATTTCTGATATCAGTTTCTGATATTGAGCCGATATTGTACCAATACTATTTCTGATATCAGTTTCTGATATTGAGCCGATATCAGACCAATACTATTTCTGATATCAGTTTCTGATATTGAGCCGATATTGTACCAATATTATTTCTGATATCAGTTCTGATATTGTGCCGATATCATTTCTGATATCAGATCTGATATTGAGCTGATATCAGACCAATACTATTTCTGATATCAGTTTCTGATATTGAGCCGATATCATACCAATACTATTTCTGTAAAGTAAAAAATAGCCAATCGTAGTCAGAATAATATATTGTAAAGTCAGAAAAGTCTATCGTAAAGTTGAAATAGTCAACTGTTAAGTCGAAATAGTCAATCCTTAAGTCAGAAATGTCAAGCGAAAAGTCAAAATAATCAATCCTAATGTCAAAATAGGCAATCATAGAGTTAGAATAGTCAATCGTAAAGTCAAAATAGTCAATCTTAAAGTCTGAAAAGTTTATCGTAAAGTTGAAATGGTCAATTGTTAAGTCGAAATAGTCAATCGTAAAGTCAGAAATGTTTATCGTCAAGTTGTAATAGTCAATTGTTAAGTCAAAAATAGTCAATCGTTAAATTAGAAAAATCAATCGTAAAGTCAGAAAAGTCAATCATAAAGTCGAATAGTCAATTGTAAAGTCACAAAAGTTGATTGTAAAGTCAAAATAGTCAATCGTAAAGTCAAAATAGTCAATCATAGTCACAAAAGTTGATCGTAAAGTCAAAATATTGTACCTAATTCATACAATTTGTGTAAATAAAATTGCTAACTCTAACTTAATGTCTTCAGTCTTGGTTTCTTGGACCATGGATTTCAATTACTTAATCAAACAATCCCACATACAACAATTCATGCTCGTCTTTAAAGAAAATCAGGAAAATGCTATAACAAAAGTTTGTCGGCTCAACATCAGAACCCGAATTTTCGATCTACCCTATATCAGTTCTGATATTGAGCCGATATCATACCGATACTATTTCTGATATCAGTTTCTGATATTGAGCCGATATTGTACCAATACTATTTCTGATATCAGTTTCTGATATTGAGCCGATATCAGACCAATACTATTTCTGATATCAGTTTCTGATATTGAGCCGATATTGTACCAATATTATTTCTGATATCAGTTCTGATATTGTGCCGATATCATTTCTGATATCAGATCTGATATTGAGCTGATATCAGACCAATACTATTTCTGATATCAGTTTCTGATATTGAGCCGATATCATACCAATACTATTTCTGTAAAGTAAAAAATTGTCAATCGTAGTCAGAATAATATATTGTAAAGTCAGAAAAGTCTATCGTAAAGTTGAAATAGTCAACTGTTAAGTCGAAATAGTCAATCCTTAAGTCAGAAATGTCAAGCGAAAAGTCAAAATAATCAATCCTAATGTCAAAATAGGCAATCATAGAGTTAGAATAGTCAATCGTAAAGTCAAAATAGTCAATCTTAAAGTCTGAAAAGTTTATCGTAAAGTTGAAATGGTCAATTGTTAAGTCGAAATAGTCAATCGTAAAGTCAGAAATGTTTATCGTCAAGTTGTAATAGTCAATTTTTAAGTCAAAAATAGTCAATCGTTAAATTAGAAAAATCAATCGTAAAGTCAGAAAAGTCAATCATAAAGTCGAATAGTCAATTGTAAAGTCACAAAAGTTGATTGTAAAGTCAAAATAGTCAATCGTAAAGTCAAAATAGTCAATCATAGTCACAAAAGTTGATCGTAAAGTCAAAATATTGTACCTAATTCATACAATTTATTTGTGTAAATAAAATTGCTAACTCTAACTTACTAATAATCATCATGATTAATAGTTAGATGTTCTAACCAGAAATATTTCTCAGTGGGGAAGCTGCTGCGTAACCTTGCGAGTGCCAAAGGCGCAAAGCCCTGTATCTGGGTATCTGTATCTGGAAAATTTGAGCCCATATCATTATCATGCCGATAAATGCCGACGCATTTGAGACAAGCGCCTACTAGAGTTTTCAATATATGTTTTCATGATGTTTATCTATTGGAACTATTCATATTATTGGAACTTCAATTATTAATTGCTTAATAAATAACCATTTTAAGTTTAACTTCATCAAAACAAGATTTAATGCAATGAATTTAGAGAAAATTGTATAGGGTGGCATGAATTATATTCAGAATATCAATTTCAGGCTCCTTATATACTGTAACTCCTTGAATTAATGCAGGAATAGGCCTAATACTTTTAATTTTCTGTCATGTTAGAACTGAGAAAAGATTTGATGCCTCATTTTCTTTATCAAACATAATGCTTCGTCTGTTTTTTGAAAACAAAATTTTGTCTTTCTTTTTGTCAAATTGTCTTAGTTAGAAGCTTTAGTTACAACCCTGTATATATATATAGAGAGAATGGGACGAGCCGGCAATAATCGAAAATTTATAGGACGAGATTCGTCCACATAAGCACGATGCCGTAGGCAGAGTGCTTATGTGGACGAATCAAGTCCTATAAATTTTCGATTATTGCTGGCGAGTTCCATTCTATATTTATTATATGTGCATAAAATTTGATCATCATCAGATATCACTGAAAGAGTATTAAAGAACTCTCAGAGAGCCCCAGCTGCCCCGCTGAGAGCACCTTCAGTAGGCTTGTTGTAGCTGTCAGGACTGTGTGAGTGAGCTGTCAGGACTGTGTGATCATGCAGTGTTTACTTACTGACTTGGTTGAACTAAAACGTTCATATCATAGCCATTTCTTGAGCTACAATAATAAACCTTACATCATTTGATAGAGAATTTAATTCTCTATTTAATGGTGTGGTGTTTATTATGTATTTTTATAATCACAGGTGGATTACCGATCGCGGGGATCTCCGCGGGGATCTCCGCGGAGACAGCGGAAGTGCTGAGTCAGAGCTATTTTTAGACAACTACATTTTTATAGGACGCGTCCTATATGACTATTTTTATAGCACCCCACTTATAGCACCTCTCATATAGCATGCGCGTATAATAAAGGCCTTTATAGGCTTACTACTATAGGCCTAGGCCTATATTGGAGGAATCGTCGCCGGCCTCTGCGGCGCCACCTATCTTTTTGTGTGCTAGTTGTAGTCTACCAGAGAGCTATATTATTTACCTTACTCTTTAAAGGAGGCTCTGCTTTCTCCACTCTACTTCCGATTGAAGCCATTTTTATGCGCACGCCGTTCGAGAGATGTATGCTGGGAGACAGTGGAGTTTGTTTGGTTTAGTAGCACACGCAACAAAACCACATACAAGCCACTATAATAGTAACACAAGTTTTTCTTGCATTTATAGTCACAATTAATGTGCTGCTTCCCATTTTCTACGAACTTAAATTCTTGATGTTGCGGTGATGTTGATGCCGTCCCACTGCACTGCGAGTGACGTTGTGACGTTGGTGACGTCCTGTCGTCACTCATTGACAATGCACAGGCAGTTTTTCCCGCCTCAGTGGGTTCAGCATTGAAGCATTGAGAGTAGCACTCCCGCCGTACTCATACAGTCATTGCTCTGGCTATACTCTTTCAAATACATAACATGATATACCTACAGATAGCTGGGAATATGCTCGTTTCATATCTGTTGCTCCTGTGACCATCCATCTATTTTTGCTAGTGTTAACGCCGGCCGCTGCCAGACGTCGGGGTGTGTGTGTGGGGGGGGGGGCGTCTCTAGTAGGCCACTATAATAGACCAGCAAAGTACCCGTCCTCCGGACGGTCACTCTCTCTCCCCACACTTCCACCTCTCCCTCTTTTCCCTCTCCCTCTTCAGACTCTGTCTTTCATACCTGTTTTTCTCTCCCAACCCCATCTCTGATCCCCCCCTCCCTGCCTCCCCCATATCCCTCCCCTCTTCCTCATTATTATCATTATAGAACTCTGATGAAGTTGTTGTTACATAATAATGTTTTCCATATTTTACATTTGTTTTACATTTGGTAGAGTGGTAGAAAATCATGCTCCCTCTCCCCCCTCCGATTCCTGCCCCCCCCCCCCCCACATACTCTCCCTCCCCTCTTCCTCATACTCCCCCAAAGTCCCCCTGGCCGTAGGTTGTGGGAAATGACGTAGTATCTCACAGGGGCTTTTCCAGGCTATAAATAGAGTGTGGGTATCCCGATTTAAAAAAGGCTTCAAAATCACATTTCCACCCCAAATACCTTCACAAACCACTGACGACAACATCCAGAGAGGGGGGGACAGACCTCTACAGATGATTAAAGTGGTTTGTAAAACAACAAATTCTGAGAACATTCGGGACAAAGAAACCCCTCTTTCTACCTTTTCTTTTCTACCTCTTTTTGTAGAAATCGCTCTACCCTTATATTATATGGATGTTCTAAACTTTAATATTGATAAAAGTCTAATAAGGGTTCAAATTTTATCATGACAGACTATAACTATTTAGATTTATACTATAGTTTTTATACAAATGTATTAGGCCTATTTTCCATTTGGAATTGTTTCATTCTCTCCTTCTCTTTGGTTTGGCTAACGTTTTCATGACATCCATACAGATATATTTCTAACATTTTTACAGCACTAATTTGAAAGAAATTATCATAATTACGGGGATCAATATATTATTCAAAACATTTGATAAATATAGGTAATTTATCTTCACCATTTTATTTAATCCCAAAACACTGCCTTGATCTGTGTTCTTCTGACGGTAGGCCTAGGTTAGTTTGGGTGGGGGTGGGGCGGGGGTGGGGGAAGGCTGAGAAATAAACAATGACAAAAACCTAAGCCTACAGTTATTTAAATAAATATTTTACATGGCATCCACTACTCCTGGTCAAAACCTTTTAATACTAAAATTATTTAAAACTATGAGCTCTCAATCCCTACATGTAGGCTTCTAATTAATTCAATCCTTTAATTGATCTCTCTTCTTCGGATCTGTTTTTCTGATGGAGAGGCCTCCAAATACTTTTTTTTTATGTGATCTGTTTTTCTGATGGAGAGGCCTCAGCCGAAGGCTCTTGTGTATGTATACGCTCTATGACTCTACACAACACTGCCGCCAGGTAGCGGCACCTACCTGAATAAATCATCACCCGCCATTTTCGAATTCAGTCTGAGTTCAGGGATGGGAGTTTGCATTGGATATTTCCAGGGCTCTCAAGTTGTGAGATGAGAAATGCGTGAGATGCCTGGTGAGCGTAGCGAGCCACCCAGCCAGCTGGGGGTTTGGGGGGCGCTGTAAGCCCCCCGGAAAAAAATTGGATTTTAGTCAATGAAAAGCCCATTTTAGGGCCAACATTTAATCATGCAATTCCACATTATGTTGTGTATATTTATGATGGTGCAGGGTTCTCGCCAGCAAAAATTGGTGGTTCAAGCCTCCATCTAGGGGGCGGGGGTTTAGGGAGAGTTCCCAGGGAATATTTTGGCAAAAATAAGTGCTGATTTTTTGGGCCATTAGGGCATAAAGATACCCAAGATGAAACTTTATTTTAATCGTCCTAGACCTATACATGTATAGACTACATATTACCAGTGTTCATTAATAATTATCGAGGGATGTCACTGGAGTGTGAAGTAACATTTAAGCAAATCTACCATTTGGTCATCATTTGACCCTAAAATTGTCACTTGCTTATCAAAGTAAGGTAGGTCGCATGTATATCTTATGCCCAGGTCGATGTGTTCGAGATATGATAATGGATTGGAAAACCCTTATTATGGTTTTTATTTAGGTATTTTTTTTATTTGATCACTAGCTTTCGGGCTATGGTGTGCCCTTCATCAGGTCATCGGTTTTTTTTTTTAAAGATTTTATTTTCACTTGGTTACCAACTCCCCTTTCCGGGGTTAGTTCTGTTGGGCCAAGTTTGAAAAAATGTTGTACATTACAATTTCCAATGTTCTTTCGTTATACATATGTCCATGTTCTATTATTATATTTTATATCTCTAGTCTACAGTTAAAAAATAATAAAATACAAAAAACAGGTATTTATCTTAAGAGAATAAGAAAAGAGAGAAAGAAAGGATAAAAGAAATAAAATGCAACGATATTCACTGTGCCACTCAGACAACATAGTGTGGAGTGTTAGTGATAATTTGATTCTAGTTTTGGTATGTACAGGCTTCATTTGCCACTCAGACTCATTATGGTGGAGTGTTATGAATTCTGTTTTACTTCATGGGGGGAAAAAATATCAGGTGTGTGGGTTTTGTTGATGGTGGAATTGCTGTACGGATACTCAATATGTGATTATTTGCAGGACTGTTATTTGTGTGAGCATATTAGGTTATGTAGGAAGGAGACTTATGATTTTGTTATATGAAGAGGCTATTTAGCCATTCTTTTTGATTAGATTTTAGTGTTTCAATAGTTCCTATATTTCTTTGTCTGGGTGTTAATTCATTCCATGCATTTGCACATGCGTTTAAACTTATTTTACAATTGATCCTTGACCCTGGCTACTCCATTATCTGTTTCTATTCGTTTACTATGGATCTATGGCATAATAAGAATAACGAAATATGTTGGGAACTATAAATGTCAGTGTCATAATATGTGGGATATAAAATCCAGGCCTGGAAAAAAACTAAACAGGAGTGACGAATATATAGTAGAAATGTATATTATCCTAATATCGGAGATTTTTTGGTATTTCATATGTCATTTAAATGAATTTGCGACGAAAAAACAGATAAGTAATTTTTTATCCAGATGTAACTTTATGCGTGAGATTTTGAAGGTTTAGCGTGAGAGCGTGAGATATTGGCTAAATGCGTGTGTCACACGCAAAATGCGTGAGACTTGAGAGCCCTGTATTTCCAGTGGTGAGTACGTTTCAAAAACATCATTAAATACCATAAAACAAAGTTCATAATCGGAAAGATCAGTCATTTCTACCTATCTATGTGTAATTTTGTGCGACTAATAGGTGGAGGAAAAAATATCATTGAACTAACAATGTTCGGGTCCCTATTATCGCCCATACGCCGATCCAAATCACGGCAACGCCGTACACTACTACAGACGGTACAGACACTATTGATACTCATTTTCATTTGTTTCTCGGAATTTTGAACACGACAATCTTTCTAGTTCGAGGACATGTATTGAATGACTTAAATAAAGCCTTGGACTGGTCTATAATATCTAGACCAGGTTCTCGCCAGCCTTTCTGAGCGTAGCCCATACTAGGCCTCAACTTCCCGCTCGGGAGAAGTCGGGGACGGCCCTCTGTCTATTCTGAGCGTTGCTACGCTGCAAAACGGCTGCTACGCTGTCTCAGAGACAGCGTAGCGACCCATAATTTGATGTGGGGTCGATTTCATTTGAAAATACTCTATCATTATTTAGGGTTAGGTTAAGTGGCTGTAGTTCTGCGAGTTCTGAACGGATCCGGATAAATAAATATATTTCACGATGCTGACAGTCTAGCGGTTCTTTTGCTATACACCATTACCTCATAGCTCGAAGAACTCTCCCGTTACGCGATGGAATGCGACGCCATTATTTCGGCATTATTTACGGTTACCACCGTTTTGCTGGTGCTATGTTCAGTTGCCACATCGCCGATCAGAGATGCCCAATCGTTTTCCCTTCTGGAGCAAGTTCTAGACATTGTTGAAAGTTGCCATTTGAGAGTCTAAGAGAAGATATGTGTGTCTGTAGATGCTACAAATCTCATAACGTTAGGTGGAGATTGCAGTGTTCCCGAAAAGTTTTTAGTGACGCCGGCCAATGTGGCCGACGTGGACAAGCCCCACGTCGGCCATTTGTCCCTGACGCAGGCCATTTTTTAGCTACCAAAAGAATTATAATGGTACCTGCAAATTCTCATGAAAAAACACCTATGGCCAAAACCTTATTTCACAACACCTATGGCCGAAACCATTTTTTTTTTTTTTAAAAACAAGCAATGAAATGGTGCCTTCTGGAGACATTTAAACATCATTTTCTAGAAATCTGAAACTCACTCTGGTGCATTTTAAGTATTTGGCAGTTAAATATTATCTGGATTTCAACATAACTTTCCGTGTTTGATTCCCATAATACAGTTTTATTATTCACAGAAATTTGGATGAACTGCTTCTAGGCAAGGTGAAAATATTTTACTTTAACCAAAGATCACTTAATATTAGCATGTGTATAATTTGCCCTCTCGCCTGTCCCACCTAGACATTTAAATGGCATATAAAATACAGAAAAATAGCCGATATTTAGCAGGGACAGAGAAACGCAAGGTTAAAATTAATATAAATTAATAGGTTTAAAAATCTATTGGTCATGTTCTGGATACCTTAGTATAGGGGTTCCAATGAAATGCAATGTTAAAATTGATGTATCAAGTAATGTATTCTATGTAATGTATTCTATTACGGTCTCATTTGTTTACTTTCCTGTATTTATAGGGAATATCTGACTGCTCTTTCAAGTACTACATGTAAATGATTTGTAGTATCAGATTCTATTGTATCGTACTGTACTGTATGAAGGACTTACAACACTTGCCATAGTTATTATTATTCTATTATAACTTGAGATACCCACTAGATGTACAGTTGTGCTGTACTGCTCGACTAACTACTCTTTAGTTATTTACATAGTTATATTTCATTATATCTCATCTAGTTAGTTTTTTACTTTCATATTTAAAATTCATGGTAACAGCCGGAAGAAATGTACTCTAGTTAGTTCATAAAGATATGTCAACCCCTTTGTCTATTTACATAGTACTCGTTTGGTAATCATTTGTACTCACCAAAAAGACAAATAAAAAACATCTTATCTTATCTTATCTTATCTTAAGACACATCGGCTCGGAAATTCAGCAACATGAAAGTAATTAAAGGAACAGTTGTATATTCAAAATTTAAACTAAATTAAGTTAGTTTGTAATTCTAACCAAAGAATGGGCTTTGACCCCAACGTTATATTGAAGTTAAGATGCAAACAATGATTTATGTAAATTTGTATTCTTGTTGCACCTGACATCTGATGATAAGGTACTGTACATTATTTTACTGTGATGGAAGAAAATTAAAAATGGTAACTGTTTGCAGATTCAAATGAACAGGGCTAGCTAGAGACTGGCCAAGGTAACCATGATTTTACCGCCTGGAGCCTGGAGCCCTTACCCATGAAGAGCAATTGACTGGTATGTTTATAGGTGACTTTTCTTATTTAAGTAAGAAGAAATGATTTCCATATAAATAGAATGTCGCCCATGTTCATTTGTATACACCATATTATTAACAGATCACACAGAGCCTGCTGTTGTGTGACATAAATTTACAATTTGACTCCACCCAATCATTTATACTCTAATTGTAGAGTATGATGCATCTATGCATGTGCATGAAAATTTAAATTTCATTTAAGTTCTGGGTGATAGTGAATGACCATATAAATATGTAACATAAACATGCTTGTGTTGATATTTCATTAACTTTATTTAAATTATAACCTAAGATTGACAAATTCAATTACCATATTAATTATACAAAAATCATAACTTATAAAATATTGACGATTGTTTGACTTTTACACAAAATCTTCCCCAACATTTGTGGGTTAACATCTGGCTTACATGCCTAATTAATAGAGTTGCAACATCATGGTGTATACATAGAAAGGACTATCTGAGATTAGGCAGGAGTGGATATTTACCGATGTCGGTCATGGGCCAGTTGGCCAGCAACTGACATTGGTGAATATTCACAATGCCAAGAATCCAAGGGTTGTTCTGTGTTTATTTGACCTCTCCCACATAACTTATGTTAGATTAACATGATCTACAGCAATTTTGAGGAATAAATAGTTAAATAATCATGTCTTTAGCTTCATTTGCTCCGAAAACAATATTAATGAAGAGCTGGAACTATAGAAGATCAGAAAGCATATGCACAGTGTACCAAAAACTAGGTCAGCTGTGTATTGCCCGCGAGCAATATTACTTCAGTTACTGACCAGCTAAACAATATATAGAGCCTATGTTATCTCTATAGGCTGAGCACATCAAGAAATAAATATATGTATTCCCTTCTTGCTGAAATAATATCTACTTTCATGAATAGGAAAATATAGTGATCTGTTTGACTGATAAATACATAGTTTTCTTTCAGATATTAGCTGCGGACAGGTGGATACTGTGTAGGGAGCTCCCAAGTCCTGCCCACAGGCCCTGCTACCATGGATTTGTTCCAAAGGTATGTTATGAATTAAATCATCTACAGGTGTTTGATACTATTTAAACTGTAAGTGACATGGGGTGGGTGCATAATTACCTGCAACTCAGTAATTAATTGTAAGCATCAAATATGAGGGTGTGTATACCGATTCAAATATACCAAAAAACTAATTTTTGTAATTCTTGCAACTAACTCTATTCCAACTATTATTTCCAAGATGTTTGCAAATCCAGCATGAAGATAATTAAGTACTGTAAATCAACATCCCAATGATATGATATGACATGTACTTTTTATTAGACATGCAGTGTGAGAAATTAATTTTCCCACCAATTTGGCTGATGAATACAGACATTTACCAGCCTGCACAGAAATTTACTGTCCTTCTCAAATGGAACAGAGTTATTTTCTTTTTTCTATTCCATGAACTGCAAATAGTTTCCATCTGTAATATTCGGCATATAAACTTAACAAACCAACCTGAGATGTACAAATGTTGTATACCTCATACAATGGTTTCTGATTTCATTACAAGCGCTGGGTAGATAATGTCAAGTATTCAAGTGATAACTATGTCCCTTGTTAATGATGTTTAATTCATGACCTGGCCTTATTTATAGGATGCTTTCCAGAGCTGCGGGAAACAAATCAACTAATCATGGAGGAACTGCAGGCATCCACAAACACTTGTTTGGACTTGGTCAGAGTTTGATCAGCGATGGCAATATACTCAGGAATATACTCATATAAACCTACCTCCCTCATGGCCATTTGAGTAGAGAAACTGGACAATCAGGACTTACCAGCCTTAAATCCTGAAGACATTTGACAACTATTTCATCAGAAAGACCTGTTACGTAATACCACTGCCCAATGGCACAGGATCCCAACTTCGCCAGATCAGGATCAGACAACACCAATACACCAGGGAGCTGTACAGTGGTCGTCTCATCCATGAGCAGGTCACCTAATCAAGGCCTCAACCTAAGATGACCAACACCTAAATATGTGAAACTTAAAGCAAGAGTACTAAAACATGACAATTACCTGGAGAAATTGGATATACGGATCCCTGACAACTACAATGTTCTTAGAAAATACGCCTTAAATAGGAAAATTTTGCTATAGACTGGCAATTCAAGAAATTAACTCTGAACGATGCATTATTTCTTATGGTGGCGTTTCAACAGGTTTTTGGATGAGAAATTCACAATCCTAAGAGGGATTTTGGTTTTAAATGATATTACTGTATGTATCTGGTACAAGCTTTAAAAATTATATTATCCGTAGGTTAACCTCAATTTTCCGTTCAATCATAGATGGACAATATTGCATTATATCTTTTTTCAATCATATATGGACAGGTGAGGAATTCTATAAAGCGCTGTAATGATATATAATTTTGCAGTCAGTATTTTAAGCCTTTTTGGCCTATATAAGAGGGTTAAGGTGAAACAATTAACCTTATATCAAGGATATTCATATGGTATTCAACGCCAGGTATATATGGACATTATCATTATGGGCGTCAATTTGGGGTGTTTTTGTGACGCGTTTTTAACGGCGGGGACTTTTCTAATTAATTTTAGGTGTTTTAACGCACATGATTAGACATGTTTTCTGAGACTGGTCAGACAAAATTTATGCATCATATTTGGGTGAAAAAAAATAGGTTAACACCATGCAGGTCTTCCGGGTATTATGCCAAGTATTTTTACACTCAAAATTGGTATTTTAAGGGATGTCCAGGCAGTCTAGGAAAATGACATTTTTTAGAATTAACGTTTTTAGAGATTTTGAGATCAGATTTCTGTATCTGGATGACCAAATATAGGTTATTATAGCATTTTGATAACACAAAGACAGCCTATTTCTATCTTCTAGGTATCAGCAGTCAGGTTCAAATATATTCAGCAGACATTTAATTTTTAGGGCAAGTTATATCAATATTTATAAAAATTACATAATACAAAGTTCTTTAAAATATTTCTGGTGAACTTCCAGCAGTGGACCATTAGCTAATAATGTGTCATTATTTGTAACCATAATGTGTCATTATTATTTCCAACCATATTTCCTTGTCTCTTGTAGACTTTCATTTAATCACAGAAAATAAAGAACCTAATAACCAAATGAAAGACGTTTATGTGCATTTCCTAGTAAGGATGAAGCTTATTATGTAATAAAAACTGCAAGATTATCAGTCTAATATCTCCATTATTTAGTTGTCTTATATTGGTTGATGAAATCAGAAGTGTTATATTGGTTGACATCAGGGGGGCGTTTCATAAGTTAACGCAGCACGCGTTCGTTATGGTAGCGATAAATTTAGCGCGTGTTCATTATAGTAACTATAACCGCGCTGTGTTAATTTATGAAACGCCCCGCAGCTGGATATCAGAGATCCCCGGATATTAGAAATCTACCAGATTCTGATGTTCTTGATATCAGGAACAATACTCCTATGACATCAGTTTGATTTCAGTTCCTGATATCAGAAATGGTATCAGTGTGATATCGGCTCAATATCAGAACTGATATCAGAAATAATATCGGTCTGATATCGGCTCAATATCAGAACTGATATCTGAAATAATATCGGTCTGATATCGGCTCAATATCAGAACTGATATCAGAAATAATATCGGTCTGATATCGGCTCAATATCAGAACTGATATCAGAAATAATATCGGTCTGATATCGGCTCAATATCAGAACTGATATCGGAAATAATATCGGTCTGATATCGGCTCAATATCAGAACTGATATCGGAAATTATATCGGTGTGATATCGGCTCAATATCAGAACTGATATCGGAAATTATATCGGTATGATATCGGCTCGATATCAGAATTGATATCAGAAATAATATCGGTATGATATCGGCTCAATATCAGAAACTGATATCAGAAATAGTATTGGTCTGATATCGGCCCGATATCAGATCTGATATCAGATCTGATATCGGGCCGACCGAATTTGAGGGTGCAGTCTGATATCGATCGATATCAGATCTGATATCGGGCCGATGGAGTGTCTGATATCGGGCCGATATCAAGGTGATATCGGGTTTCTTGGTGGGTATCAATTTACATTTACATTAGTTACCCACAACAATACAGTTTGCCGCCGGGAAAGTTCCTAAAATCGCCACTATGGGACCCGAATTTCACATTTATTTTTATACTCAATAGATATTTTTTCTACGACTTAACCAATATTAAACCAATAAAACTAGACAAGATTTCCTATTTTTTTAACTATAAAACATACATATATCTGCCGATAATTACTAAAGTTATAGCGATTTTACTATTTGCATAAAATCGCTAATTAGGTCACAGCTATTTTACATGACCTACATCACATGCACACATCGCTAAAGGTCAGGAATTGGATACCAGTGAACATTTTACTTGAAAACAAACTACTTTCTCATCGGATACAGGATTAATCAATCCTGAAATGGAGTTCTAATGGTGGTTGAGTCCTTTTGGAAAAGATTGCAGAATAAAAAAAACCAATGTCATGTATTCCATGTTTCCATATTGCCCTTGGCAATAAGTTTGAATATACATGTACATGCACAAATTTAGGAGGGTCCATTATATACTATTGACATTAATGTAGAAGAACGGTATAATATGCATAGGAGATATATTGAACCAGAAATGGAGAATAATGTCGGATTTAGAAATAAAAAGGCAATATGGTTTTATAACAGATTATTTTCTAATGAAAGAACTAAAACAAGCTATACCTAAAGAGTGGCTAGATATAATAAATACTTCCCCCCCCCCCCCCTTGCGAGGACAAGTATAGAAGAGTCATCGGAAAGGCTACATAAGCCCCTGCAGTATCTGGCAGTAATATAACGATATACACCACAGTCAGAGCCGTAGCATGGTTAGGGTTTATGCATCATTCTATCTAATACTCCCAATTTATAGCCCTTGATTGGCTGTGCCTATTAATTAATGCACTTGAATATTCGACCGGAGGGAGATATATCTTAAAAGTAGTTAGTAGGTGTGTAACAAAGAAAAGAAAACTGGATAAATAAAAGTACAAAAACACTGTAAGGTTTCAAGTTATGTTATTTTTGTGTTTTTTAAACTTCTGGAGGGGAGGGTGGGGGATGGCAGATCCGCATGGTAACAGCTCCTCTCCCAGAATGTAAAAAACAATACAAGAGGATCTAATGACACATGTATGTATACATGTATGTATAGAGATACTCTGATGCGGACAAGTTTTCCCTCCTACTTTTGATATCAACAGCATCTTACAGGCGGTGAAGATCACATTGTGGCTACCCTGCGGTAAACATCAGCTTTGCTGTCAAGTTCCCTGGTGCAGACAAGTAATTAAGGTTAGTGAGAGGCATTGCTTTTCTACAGAGTAGGTTCATGTCGTTCGATCACAGGGCTTGTCTAACTCTGTTATTAGTTGTGTAACTATATTGGGGCTAGTGAGGGGTAGCCTCATTACCTGTAATTGACAGAGGCAGGCTGACCAATGAGGCAGGCTGAGCAATGGGAAGCCCGCATCTGACCATTAGTCTGTAGGCCACTATAGGTGTAACATGTATGCTATGAAAGATTAAAATTGTGTTTGCTAGTATGGGATACATATGACACAATAAGGTATTTATAACCACTCATCCTCCCTGCACTCCATCTCTTGGTTTCCCTACTCGCAGCCTTCTTTGACTGTCTCATTGAACTGTCTCTCACATTTCTCTTCCTCGCCTCTCTATCTTTCCTCTTTCTCTCCTACAGTTCTATTCTCTTTCTTTCGACTTTCTTGTCTCTTTCTCGCTCCTCCTTTCTGCCCCTCTCTTTTACCTCTCCTTCCCCCCTCTCTCTCCCCTCCCCCTCTCCTTTCTATCATCCCTCTATCCTCATTCTCTAATTTTCTCCTCGTTCTCTCCTTTTTTATCTCTCCATTCTCTCTTCTTCGTCTATTCTCTCTGCCTTCTTCTCTCTCTTTCCCTCCATCTCTCTCCTCTCTACTCTCTCTACCCCTGGTACCCTCTCTCTACCCTCTCCCATTTCTATCCTCACTCTCTTCCCTGTTGCTCCTCTTTTCCCTCCTTTACTCTCTCCTTTCTCCACTCTCTGTTCCACGCAATCTCTCTTCTCTCTACAATCTGTCATCCACTCTCTCCTCTACCCCATCTCCATTTTCGCCTCCCTCTCATCTCTCTTTTCCCTCTCCCCACTCTCCTCTTCCCCCTCTATCTCTCTCCCTTTTCTTTTCCCTTTCCTTGTGCCCTCTCTTCTCCCCCTTTTTCTCTGTCTCTCCCTCCCCAGATAATCTCTTCCTCTCCTCTCTCCATTCTCTCCTCTCCCTCTCTCTCTTTCTCCCTCTCTCTTTCACTCACTCTTTCCTCTTCTCCCATCTCCATCCCCTCTCCTCTGTTCCCTCTCTCTCTCTGCCTTCCTCTCTCATCTTTCTTTCTACCTATCTCTCTGTATTCCTCTCCCTTTTCTTCTCCCTCTTGCTCTCCCCCGTCTCCCTTTCTATTTTTGCCTCTCCTCTCTCTTCTCTTTCCCATCTTGGTCAAATCGTCAGAAAATGTACAATTGACCTCTCAAATAACCCACATTTAAGATGGAAATTAGGATCAAAATACGGTTCAACATAACTAGACACATTTATTGAATGAATGCAATACGGAATATACTCAGATATACTCATTTTGCACTCTAATTTAGCAGAATTTGATAGATCTGTAGAACTGTAAATTGTGCTTTTTCTCTCCATATATCCCTATATCCCTCTCCACTTCCTTCTCTTTCTCCCTCTCTCCACACCCTCTTTTCTATTCCCTCTTTCTATTCCCTTTCTCTCCTGTTCCCCCTTGTTGCCTTTAAGTCTCTCCCCTTTTTCTTCCTCCGGCCACTTTCATCTCTCCCCTCTTATGTGTCTCTCCCTCCTTACATTATCTCTCTCCTCTCCCTCGCTTCTTTGCCTCTCTCTCTCCTCTCTCTCCTCTCTCTCCCCTTTCTCCTCTCTCCTCTCTCTCCACTCTCTCTCCTCCCTCTCCTCTCTCCTTTTTCTCTCCTCTCTCTCCCTCTCTATCCTCTCTCTCTCCTATCTCTCTTCTCTCTCTCCTCTCTCTCCTCTCGCCTATCTCCTCTCTCCTCTCCTATCTCTCCTCTCTCTCCCCCTCTCTCTCTCCTTTGTCTTTCATTCCTCTCATCATTCTTTGTACTTTCCTCTCTCCAATCTCTCTATACTTTCCTCTCTCTCAATCTTCTGTACCTTCCTCTACCTATTCTCTCCCTGTATTTTTTTATATTCTCTATCGCTTTCTGGCTTTCTCCTCGTTTTCTAATATTATCCTGCTCTCTCTCTTCCCTCCATTTCACTTCTCCCTCCCTCTTATCCTCCCCTCCCCTTTGTCAGTGCAGTATCCTCCTCTAGTCAAGTTGACAGGAGCCTTCTATACAGAGGTCGGAAACAGAGATTCGATAACACTGCCACATGAATTTATCTGTATCCTGTGTGTCACACGTATCTGTGAACTACAGGCATCATTGTCACTTAAATACGTATCTGTGCTACACATGTATAGTACGACCATGTAGATACACTCATAGGAAAGTAGTATACTACGTGTGGGTGTCTATTTACTGACTTTGAACATCTCTTCCTTCTGCTGATATATCATGTTTGGTCCAATGTCTACTCTCCTCTATCTCCCTCCCTCCCCCAGTAGTAATAGGAGTCGCTTTTGAACGTACTTTAGTACCATTTTGGCCGCTATGGGAGCTCCCATAGTGAGCTGGTGGCGCTAGTAGTCCCCTTTTTCTTATGTACATGGAATTTTTTTTATAAACATTTCGTTTCTTTTTTATCTGTTTTTATCTCTACCAACGAACCCCACCCGCTCTCTCTCTCTTTCTACTTCTCATTCTTCCCCCCCCCCCCCACTCTACCTCTCGTTCTTTCCTCCATCTTCTATCTCTCTCCCCCTCTCTCCCCCCTCTCCCCCTCTCCCCCTCTTTCCTCTCCCTCCCTTTCTTCTATCCCTCTACCCCTTTTCCCTCCACCTCCCTCGCTCTACCTCTCGTCCCCCCTCTGGCTCTCTCCCTCTCCCTCTTTCCTCTCTCTTTCTGCTCTTTCCCTCTCTCTTCTCCCCTCGCTATCTCTTTCCCCCTGTCTATCTTTCTCATCCTCCTCAGCTCTTCTTTCTCTGCCTCTCTCTGTCTCCCTCACTCTCCCCTCCCCCTCCTCCTTTCCTCCCCCTTCTCCCGTCCTCCCCCTCCTCCCCTCCTTCCCCTCTTCCCCCTCCTCCCCCTCCTCCTCCTTCCACACCATTGTGAATATAGGGATGGATTATTAGGGACAAGTTTACTGGTTGGACAGATTGAATACATTACTGTACTTAAACGAGAATGAAGTTTTGGTTGATTATTGAGTAGATTTGATTATTGACGCGAATAATCCACTCTGAGCCCGAGTATTGAACTCTCAGCCCTTTCCTGGAGAACGTTCAGTTGATTATTGAGTGTAGTTGATGTGAGACCTTTCCTAATGAGAGGTGCAATAAAATGAGTCTGACAGAAAGGAAGCTCTGGGGTTTTGAGGGTGACCACCTCCCACCAAGAAACCCGATATCACCTTGATATCGGCCCGATATCAGACACTCCATCGGCCCGATATCAGATCTGATATCGATCGATATCAGACTGCACCCTCAAATTCGGTCGGCCCGATATCAGATCTGATATCAGATCTGATATCGGGCCGATATCAGACCAATACTATTTCTGATATCAGTTTCTGATATTGAGCCGATATCATACCGATATTATTTCTGATATCAATTCTGATATCGAGCCGATATCACACCGATATAATTTTCCGATATCAGTTTCTGATATTGAGCCAATATCAGACCGATATAATTTTCCGATATCAGTTTCTGATATTGAGCCGATATCAGACCGATATAATTTTCCGATATCAGTTCTGATATTGAGCCAATATCACACCGATATAATTTCCGATATCAGTTCTGATATTGAGCCAATATCAGACCGATATAATTTTCCGATATAATTTTCCGATATAATTTTCCGATATCAGTTTCTGATATAAGACCGATATAATTTTCCGATATCAGTTCTGATATTGAGCCGATATCACACCGATATAATTTCCGATATCAGTTCTGATATTGAGCCGATATCACACCGATATAATTTCCGATATCAGTTCTGATATTGAGCCGATATCACACCGATATAATTTCCGATATCAGTTCTGATATTGAGCCGATATCATTTCTGATATTGAGCCGATATCAGACCGATATTATTTCTGATCTCAGTTCTGATATTGAGCAGATATCATACCAATACCATTTCTGATATCAGGAACTAAAATCAAACTGATGTCATAGGAGTATTGTTCCTGATATCAAGAACATCAGAATCTGGTAGATCTCTAATATCCGGGGATCTCTGATATCCAGCTGCTGTCCGGGGATCTCTGATATCCATCTGATGTCAACCAATATAACACTTCTGATTTCATCAACCAATATATGACAACTAAATAATGGAGATATTAGACTGATAATCTTGAAGTTTTTATTACATAATAGCTTCATCCTTTCTAGGAAGTGCACATAAACGTCTTTCATTCGGTTAATAGGTTCTTTATTTCCTGTGATTAAATGAAAGTCTACAAGGGGCAAAGGAATATGGTTGGAAATAATGACACATTATGGTTACAAATAATGACACATTATTACCTAATGGTCCACTGCTAGAAGTTCCCCAGAAATATTTGAAAGAACTTTGTATTACGAAATTTTGATAAACATTCATATAACTTAATTTGCCCTAAAAAATAAATGTCAGCTGAATATATTTGAACCTGACTGCCGATACCTAGAAGATTGAAATAGGCCGTCTTTGGGTCATCAAAACGCTATAATAACCTATATTTGGTCACCCAGATACATGAAATCTGATCCCAAAATCTCTTAAAACTTCAATCTAAAAAATGTCATTTCCTAGACCGCCTGGACATCCCTTAAAATACCAATTTTGAGTGGAAGAATACTTGGCATAATACCCGATTGGACACACCCAAAATTTGTCCTATAGTCCTAAAACCTGTGTGGCGTTAACCTATTTTTACCCAAATATGATGCATAAATTTTGTCCGACCAGTCTCAGAAAACATGTCTTATCATGTGCGTAAAAACAACAAAAAATAATTAGAAAAGTCTCCGCCGTTTTCTGGTGTTAAAAATGTGTCAAAAAACGCCCTGAATTGACGCCCATGATGACATAAAATGTTCATGTATACCTGGCATTGAATACCGTATGAATATCCTTAATATGAGGTAAATTGTTTCCCCTTAACCCTCTTATATAGGCGTTTACAAACATGATGCCAAAAACACTTAAAATACTGACTGTAAAATCATATATCATTACAGCATTATATAGAATCCCTCACCTGTCCATATATGATTGAACAAAAATATAATGCAATATCGTCCATCTATGATTGAACAGAAAATTGAGGTTAACCTACTTATAACATAATTTTTAAAGCTTGAACCAGATACATACAGTAATTAGATTAGATTAGATTAACTTTTATTAAGCATCCGAGGATGCTATGTAAGGAAGGGGAGATCTATCCAGCATACGGGAGGTGTTCCATCCCTTCGGGTACTACAATCTTCTGCTGTAGAGTAACAATATCAGCTTCTATCAATGACCGAAGCTGATTGTCTACAATGAGTGCAGTTTGAAGTTATTTTGTATTACAATATGGCACATAGTAAATTAAACAGTCTTGGTTTTTCCTCCCTCTCTAGTGTTTTGTTAAGTTCTTTATCCTCGTGAAAGAGATGTTGAAAGTGGAGTCCTAATCTTGTCTTGGATCTTGAGTATTGAGTATTAGGACAGGTGATAAATTATTGACACGTTATTGATATGGGTAGCTTGAGTTGCAACAATCAGATAGACAGATATGTGAGTACATTATGTAATATCATTTAAAACCAAAATCCCTCTTAGGATCGTCAATTTTTCATACAGAAACCTGTTGAAACGCCACCATAAGGAAACAATAGTATAATAATAATGCATGGTTCAGAGTTAATTTCTTGAATTGCCAGTCTATAGCAAAATCTTCCTATTTAAGGCGTATTTTCTTAGAAAATTGTAGTTGTCAGGGATCCGTATATCCAATTTCTCCAGGTAATTGTCATGTTTTAGTACTCTTGCTTTAAGTTTCACATATTTAGGTGTTGGTCATCTTAGGTTGAGGCCTTGATTAGGTGACCTGCTCATGGATGAGACAACCACTGTACAGCTCCCTGGTATATTGGTGCTGTCTGATCCTGAGCTGGCGAAGTTGGGATCCTGTGCCATTGGGCAGTGGTATTACATAACATGTCTTTCTGATGAAATAGTTGTCATATGTCTTCAGGATTTAAGGCTGGTAAGTCCTGATTGTCCAGTTTCTCTACTCAAATGGCCATGAGGGAGGTAGGTTCATATGAGTATATTCCTGAGTATATTGCCATCGCTGATCAAACTCTGACCAAGTCCAAACAAGTGTTTGTGGATGCCTGCAGTTCCTCCATGATTAGTTGATTTGTTTCCCGCAGCTCTGGAAAGCATCCTATAAATAAGGCCAGGTCATGAATTAAACATCATTAACAAGGGACATAGTTATCACTTGAATACTTGACATTATCTACCCAGCGTTTGTAATAAAACCAGAAACCATTGTATGAGGTATACACCATTTGTACATCTCAGGTTGGTTTGTTAAGTTTATAATATGCCGAATATTACAGATGGAAACTATTTGCAGTTCATGGAATAGGAAAAAGAAAATAACTCTGTTCCATTTGAGAAGGACAGTAAATTTCTGTGCAGGCTGGTAAATGTCTGTATTCATCAGCCAAATTTGTTGCAAAATTAATTTCTCACACTGCATGTCTAATAAAAAGTACATGTCATATCATATCATTGGGATGTTGATTTACAGTACTTAATTATTTTCATGCTGGATTTGCAAACATCTTGGAAATAAGAGTTGGAATAGAGTTAGTTGCAAGAATTACAAAAATTAGATTTTTGGTATATTTGAATCGGTATACACACCCTCATATTTGATGCTTACAATTAATTACTGAGTTGCAGGTAAATATGCACCCACCCCATGTCACTTACAGTTTAAATGGTATCAAACTCCTGTAGATAATTTAATTTATAACATACCTTTGGAACAAATCCATGGTAGCAGGGCCTGTGGGCAGGACTTGGGAGCTCCCTACACAGTATCCACCTGTCCGCAGCTAATATCTGAAAGAAAACAATGTATTTATCAGTCAAACAGATCACTATATTTTCCTATTCATGAAAGTAGATATTTTTTCAACAAGAAGGGAATACACATATTTATTTCTTGATATGCTCAGCCTATAGAGATAACATAGAGATAAGTTGGTAGGGTTTTTTCGAGCCCTGTAAAGACATGATTATTTAACTATTTATTCCTCAAAATTGCTGTAGATCATGTTAATCTAACATAAGTTATGTGGGAGAGGTCAAATAAACACAGAACCATTGCATTCTTGGCATTGTGAATATTCACCAATGTCAGTTGCAGGCCTACTGGCCCATGACCGACATTGGTAAATATCCACTCCTGCCTAATCCCAGATAGTCCTTTCTATGTATACACCATGATGTTGCAACTCTATTAATTAGGCATGTAAGCCAGATGTTAACCCACAAATGTTGGGGAAGATTTTGGGTGAAAGTCAAACAATCGTCAATATTTTATAAGTTATGATTTTTGTATAATTAATATGGTAATTGAATTTGTCAATCTTAGATTATAATTTAAATAAAGTTAATGAAATATTAACACAAGGATGTTTATGTTACATATTTATATGGTCATTCACTATCACCCAGAACTTAAATGAAATTTAAATTTTCTACGTGCAGCATTAGTAAAGATGATCATCAGCACATGCATAGATGCATCATACTCTACAATTAGAGTATAAATGATTGGGTGGAGTCAAATTGTAAATTTATGTCACACAACAGCAGGCTCTGTGTGATCTGTTAATAATATGGTGTATACAAATGAATATGGGCGACATTCTATTTATATGGAAATCATTTCTTCTTACTTAAATAAGAAAAGTCACCTATAAACATACCAGTCAATTGCTCTTCATGGGTAAGGGCTCCAGGCTCCAGGCGGTGAAATCATGGTTACCTTGGCCAGCCTCTAGCTAGCCCTGTTCATTTGAATCTGCAAACAGTTACAATTTTTAATTTTCTTCCATCACAGTAAAATATTGTACAGTACCTTATCATCAGTTTGGTACTACCCATTCCAGTCTTCCATATAAAATTAAAAAACTCAGGTAACTTAACATCGGGACCGGACCGACTGGTCACCGGGGAAGAAAGTCCGGCTAAAAGTCCCCAGTCCCCGGCCCGATCTTGACTATGGGAGGTCTGTACAATACCGGGTCGGTCCTCAGCTGATAATCGGGAGCCCCAGTCAGCGGAGCCCAGGTCGCCAAGGCCCAGTCAACTCTAAGTGTTTGGGGCCTTGTGGAGAGATGTTAAAATGGTCTGTATTGATGTCAATAATGGATGGATTTTAAAAATTTTAAATTCTCCACAATCCTTAGAAGGTGCAGTATCTTTCTGGCTGGGTGCGTTGGTATATTTTGCATTTTTATGGTGACGGTTTTTGTACTGGACAGGGTTCACCAAATCACCGTTTTTGCTGCCCGGGACAACCAAAACGTCAGTCAGGGCAACTAAGAAAATACATGAGGTTGCCCGTTGGGCGACCAGCTTTCACCCACTGTTTTCTCAGTGCAGCAATAACCTTGTACCATGTTTATGCTATAATTAGAGGTTCATGCAGACAACTACAAAGAAACATGCAATTTTTGTTTGGTTTGGAGTTATCAAATCGTATCAAGTTATGTCTGTGCCTGCAATGTCTACCAATCGCCAGTCCTTCTTTTATGTAATATACATGAATGATATATGCTCGATTTTTCAATGCAGTTTAACAAAAGATCCCGGGCAACCATGTTTAATGGCTGGGCGACCAGCTTTTGGGTCCTGGTTGCCCGCTGGGCAACCACATTTCTGAGCGATTTGGGATACCCTGCCGGACCATGTTTGTGTAATAAAAACCTGAATATTCTACCCAACTATGTAAGGAGGGGGTCTGGTGAACTCGGACCGAAGCTTGCTCGGACCAGTGTCAGGTCGGACCCGGCTCAAGTCGGACCAGGTAAGCTCGGACCAGGGGGTTAGTAAAGTCGGACCAAGGGGTTACTCAGGTCGGACCAGGGTGCCTAAACATTACGATAGGTATATAGTCAAATTAATTCTTTTATTGATGAGTTTTACTTCGGACACTCCACTACTAGCTTTACTGACTAATTAGGACAACCAATTTTAGGGTTAGGTTTAGGGCTAGTTTTTGTATGATATGGTTTGGTCCGAGTCCACCAACCAGGTGGTCCGAGTCCACTAACCCCCTGGTCCGACTTCACTAACCCGCCCGGTCCGACATCAGAGTGGTCCGACTTCACCAGGAACCGTAAGGAGAGAGGTACATACACTAGGAAGTTCTCACTATTTAGCTCAAACAAATTCTAAATTAGATATTAGGAAACTTCCGACCAGGAGCCATGCAAAAAGAAGAAAAAATCTAAAAATGAGTCGTCCAAAAACATCATTATATCAAAACAGATTTCTTCATAAGGCTAAGATAGCCTGGAACTCAACTGAGAAACAGGCCATAGAATCAAGAAAACATTTTAGAAAAGAAATTGAAAATTTATATAATATGAAACATAATTAGAAAATTGATCCTCTCTCTAGTCTAGGGAACCTCTATTATCAAGTTGATATCTTGCCACGAAAATATCATGTCGTGATTTTAAGATTATTTAGTACTTTCATCATGGTCAGTTTTAGAGTTGAAATAAGTGAGAGGCATCTCTGAATATTTAAAGCATTGCAGAACAAAAGATGAGCAATTAATTGAATATAACATGTTCTTTAAAATAAAACTTGAAACTGCGCCCCCTCCTTTTTGATAACTTATATAATTATGTGATTTCTTTGTATTTTAAACGTTCGATTTAATGTCTAAAAGGGACATTTAGAGTAATATTTATTGGGCTAAGCCTAAGGTTGACAGTTCATTTATTATTATTACATAAAATGCCTTCTGTGGATTAACTTGTTTACCGATTTTGGGGCTATGCTAAGGGGAATTAGGATTAACTTCTAGGCTACCTCTACTAGGAAGGAGGGGATTAGCATAACCCAGGAAACCTAGTGACAGGCATGTTTCAGGGTTCTGAAACATGTCTGGTTGCTGTCCCAACCAGGTGTCCCAAGTAGAAGTACGCCGATATCTATTTGACGCTCCCTCGCTCTGGATCGATTTTAATACAGTTATTAAAATAATTAACACAGTAGATTACTAGTAATACAACCCATTTAATAACGAGTAACAGTAGTAACAGTTAGTAACAACCCTTTCCCATTTAATAACGAATTACCTATATGCTCCTGATCGATTTTAATAACGTTATTCCTAATACAACCCTTTCCCAATCCCTGATCGATTTTAATAACGTTATTCCCATACGGATTAGCATTCTTCACCCACCCCCTGAGACCGTGGGTCCCAAGCAATGTTTGGCGGACACAACTGCCACCATTCCCGGCAGAGGTGTTACCGCTTTGACAAGCTTGTTAGGTGACCAAGCTTGATGCACTGTGTGCGGCAAGGAGGTGTCAGCGCGACGGAGGTGTCGGCGACGGTCCCAAAAGAGTCACGCGAACACTGGGGTCCCAAAAGACCTGTTACCTCCCTCGACGGCCGTGTCGGCGAGTCGTTTTAAAATCGCCATATCATCGTTGATATTAAATATTTTAACTAATCCTTTTAGAATCCCCAAGAACTACTTACTGACATCATCTGTATGAAGCAGGATGATTTTAATCCCAGTAGTTTTTGAATAAATCGTGTTTGAATTTGCGTCGTCGGAGCGCGAGCTATGATTTTCGCTTGGCGTGGGCAGAGTGCACGGCCATCTTTCAGAACTCGGCGCTCGCTGGCTATTGCCCACAGCCTCATGACATTAATTTGGTCATTTGAAACAGTCAGTCCACATCCGTAATCGAGTTCCAGAGCTGTCATTTGATATTAAATATATGCACATCGAAGCAGTATTAATGGAACTATGAACCTGCGAGTACTGCCCCCTTTCTAAAAAGTTTAATGTTTACCTCCCTGCGTATGGGCGATAATAGGGACCCGATAATTGTTGTTTGAATTTTATCTTTCCTCCACTGATTAGTCCCGCAGAATTACACATAGACATGTAGAAATGATTGATATTTTCGATTAGGAACTTTGCGGAAATGGGTCAACTGAAACATACTTACTGCTGGTAATATCCTACAATGCAAACTCCCAAAGACTCCCTTTGAATATCGCGGTTGGTGATTTATTCAAGTAGGTGCTGCTAGGTGGCGGCGGTGTCGTGTATAGTTCTGTGATAAAACATAGGTGGCGCCAGCACCGATTCCTCCAATACAGAATGTAAGAAGCAAACGACCTGACATTAGAATAACTAATCATAGGTTGTATTACATGTTAACTGTGGAGTGATTCCATTATGTTGCAGAAGAATTCATAGAATTTTAAACCTATTCTGGGAAAGTAAGAATAGGCCTAAATATCGAAGCAATTGAACATAACTACAACCTTGCAACCATGGCAGATTAGAGGTTGATAGATGGAGAAAAAAGGTATTAGAAAGAGTTTAATAGGAAGAGTGAGGGCCTTTTGGAATTCGTTATCGAAATCAGAGATTTAAATGGAAAAACAAACTTTTTCTAAAGAAGTTAAAACACGCTGTATAACTATTTATAATGATACAAAAGAGGGGAAAATGTTTTTTGATGGTTTGTGTGTGAAAGATAATTAAGACATGGCCTTCTTAAATTGGACACAGTCCTTGGTGTACGCCTATGGTTTTATTTTATTCTATTTTCATTTTTATCCTGCTTGTATGATAACCCTTCTGGTTAATGATTTTAATTTATTACTTTTATTATATGTTTTTGCATAACTCTGCTTATAAGATCCTAAGCAGTTATGAAATAATTCTGAGGTTTTTGCAAAAAAAATTCTAACATTTTCTATATTTGATTAAATCAGTTTTCTGTGAATAGTGTAGGCCTACCTGTTGCATAATGACATTGTGTTGCTGAATAAAAATCTTAAAACAAACAAACAAAGACCCTTCTCGTTGAGAAAAAACTATCATACTATGGATGTTTAATATACATAAGAAGGTTCCACCCATTAGAATTGTTAGGATTGCTAGATTGTTAGATTTTCAAGTTTCTTTATTATTCTTTTTTTACTTTTTTTGTTTAATAATGCCTAAAGTGCTAGGCTCTTACAAATGTTACTGTTACTCTAGTATCTGTATCAAAAATGAAGGTATATAAATTGTCTTTGCCATCTGATTGATATAATTAACAAATTATTTTGTTACTTTTTGTGAGTAAAATCAGCACGTCCTGAGAATAGTGTATACTGTTACATAATGTTCCATTGCTGAAAAAAAATCTTTAAATACAAATACAATATACAGTGGTATAAAGGCCTATAGTCATAATTATTTTGTACAGACAAGTACCTTTGGCACTTGGATTGTAGAGGCAGTTTTTTTCTGCTCCTTATAAGAATCCAACCATTTATTAAACGTTTAGTTTTTTTTAAAAGAATACATAGGAGATTTATAATGCCCTTTTTGGCCCAAAACAGGATAAATCACAGGGTAGTAAAGTTGGTAAAAAAGATTATAATGATAGACTTTTCTGACTTTACAATATATTATTCTGACTACGATTGATTGATATCAGAAATAGTATCAGTATGATATCAGCTCAATATCAGAACTGATATAGGGCCAATCGAAAATTCGGGTTCTGATGTTGAGCCGACAAACTTTTGTAATAGCATTTTCCTGATTTTCTTTAAAGGAGAGCATGAATTGTTGTATGTGGGATTGTTTGATTAAGTAATTGAAATCCATGGTCCAAGAAACCAAGACTGAAGACTGTTAGAGTTAGCAATTTTATTTACACAAATAAATTGTATGAATTAGGTACAATATTTTGACTTTATGATCAACTATTTTGACGTTACGATCAACTTTTGTGACTTTACAATTGACTATTTCGACTTTACGATGGACTTTTCTAATTTTACGGTTGACTTTTCTAATTTTACGATTGACTATTTTGACTTAACAATTGACTATTACAACTTGACGATAAACATATCTGATTTTACGATTGACTATTTCGACTTAACAATTGACTATTTCAACTTTACGATAAACTTTTCAGACTTTTAGATTGATTATTTTGACTTTACGATTGACTATTCTGACTCTATGATTGACTATTTTGAAATTAGGATTGATTATTTTGACTTTTCGATTGACATTTCTCACTTAACGGTTGACTATTTTGACTTAACAATTGACTATTTCAACTTTACGATAGACTTTACTGATTTTACAATAGATTATTCTGTCAACGATTGGCAATTTTGTACTTTACGATCGACTATTTTGACTTAACGATCAAAATCAGAAATAGTATTGGTATGATATCGGCTCAATATCAGAAACTGATATCAGAAATAGTATTGGTATATCGGCTCAATATCAGAAGTAGTATTGGTACGATATCGGCTCAATATCAGAAACTGATATCAGAAATAGTATTGGTATGATATCGGCTCGATATCAGATCTGATATCAGAAATGATATCGGTCTGATATTGGCTCAATATCAGAACTGATATCAGAAATAATATTGGTACGATATCGGCTCAATATCAGAAACTGATATCAGAAATAGTATTGGTCTGATATCAGCTCGATATCAGATCTGATGTCAGAAATGATATCGGTCTGATATTGGCTCAATATCAGAACTGATATCAGAAATAATATTGGTACGATATCGGCTCAATATCCGAAACTGATATCAGAAATAGTATTGATCCGATATCGGCTCGATATCAGATCTGATATCAGAAATAGTATTGGTATGATATCGGCTCATTATCAGAAGTAGTATTGGTACGATATCGGCTCAATATCAGAAATAGTATTGGTATGATATCGCCTCAATATCAGAAACTGATATCAGAAATAGTATTGGTACGATATCGCCTCAATATCGGAAACTGATATCAGAAACTGATATCAGAATGATATCGGCTCAATATCAGATCTGATATAGGGCCGATCGAAAATTCAAAGAATTTTGGGAAATATATTTAAGGAGAGCTTGAATTAGGTACATAAGAGGACAATCAAAGCATCCGCAAATACTTTTATTTTCATCAGAAATTGATATCAGAATGATATCCATCTGATATCAGATCTGATATGGTAAAAATTCTAAAATCTTTAAAAATTCCTTTTTCAGCAAGAATTTGGGGAAATATATTTAAGGAGAGCTTGAATTAGGTACATAAGAGGACAATCAAAGTATCCTCAAATACTTTCATTTTCATCAGAAATTGATATCAGAATGATATCCATCTGATATCAGATCTGATATGGAAAAAAATCTAAAATCTTTAAAAATTCCTATTTCACCAAAAAAAATTCGGAAATATATTTAAGGAGAGCTTGAATTAGGTACATGAGAGGACAATCAAAGCATCTGCAAATACTTTCATTTTCATCAGAAATTGATATCAGAATGATATCCACCTGATATCAGATCTGATATGGTAAAAATTCTAAAATCTTTAAAAATTCCTATTTCAGCAAGAATTTTGGGAAATATATTCAAGGAGAGCTTGAATTAAGTACATAAGAGGATAATCAAAGCATCTTCAGATAATCATTTTTATATCAGAAATCGATATCAGCCTGATATCAGTCTGATATCAGAATCTGATATAAAAAAAATTCTAAAATCTTTAAAAATTCCGATTTCAGCAAACTTTGAACAGAAGAGCTTGAAACCCCCTTTTTGCATGCATATTTTTTAGTATGTACAAATTTCTTGCTCATTGGAATCTGATATCAGCCTGATATCAGCCTGATATCAGAATGACATGCCTATCTGATATCAGATCTGATATCAGATTCTGATATCGGGCTGATATCAGCTTTCTTGGTGGGCTGTGTTATAGAGGACCTTTGAGGACCAGGTCAAGCTCTCTCCAATTCATAGACTCGAGTTTGATAAATGGTATAGTTTCTGACAATCTGATTCATTTAATATATGAATTTTGTCTAGGTTCAAAGATGATAGATCTGGATAGATATATCACTTCTAAGAAATTTGTAAGTAATTGTATAACCGGGTACTAATCTTTTACTATTGGGAGCGAGCCACGGGCAAATATTATTTCATGAAGGGAAAGTAGACATTATATCATCTCAGAGTGACATGTACAATGATACTAAGTAGCCATAAGGTCAAGCCTTCTTCCGCTTCTGTTTCGCAATGAGTCGCCTTCACTTATAAAATTGAAAACTTCTCTTTAGGCATAATATATAATTCTAAAGTACTTACTCCAAGTTAATAAAACATAATTAGGTCAGCTGTATTAGAAATGTTTCGGGCCAGTCGCAGTATTGATACCACAACAAGTTATAAGTTAACTAAGTATTAAGTTAAGCAATTATTTAATCAGCTATTTTTCTATTTATCTTTATAATCAGTTTAACTTAATATATATACATGTCGTTTCCAAAGGAAACAACTTCTATTGTTAATGAAATAGGAGAACGAAATAAATGTTGGAGAACAAGTTTGACGGACATTTGTGTCCGCCCATTTATTAAGGAAAAGAAAAAAATTCACTGGTAGGTCCGGCTAGGTAGGTATGCTGTGAGGTGAGTTTGTGGAACAAATATTGCAAAAAGTTGGTCGGAAACAAAGTTGGTCGAAAAAAAAGGTGGTCGGTAAAAAAAAAAAAGGTGGTCGGAAAAAAAAGTTGGTCGAAAAAAATGTTGGTCGAGAAAAAAATTGGTCGGAAAAAAGTTTGTTTCTGTCTGCGAATGGCATCTCTGATGCATATTTACTCTTATATTTCTCTAGATATATAATGTATATATATTATGGTATTGACACCTGAATCTGTTTGTTGTGTCGTTGCCAAGGAGGTTACCGCGCCAAGGCATTCCCTAGCCGGTCGCGGTCGAGTTTGGACCAGGAAATTTTTTCTTTCTGAATAAAATTATATTGGGCGGTCACATTAGCCGTCGCCTCTAGCGCCACTCATGTGTTTGTTTATTGTGTTACTCCAATTACTATATATGGCCGATTCCAGAAATTTTAGTGTGATTTTGATGTTTTTCACGTTTCATTCAATAATGTTGACAATTTTGGTCGTATAAACTTACAAATAGTATGTATCGATTCCTTAGAATAAGGTGCATAATACAAGATACTGCTTTTTTTCCCATGTGTTTCATGTCATTTATTGATTATTATCGTTTTGACCGTTCCATACAAATACACTCAAAAATAAGGAAAAATAAAATAACAAATTACTTCTGTATCGACTTTGATATTCCATATTAAAAACTTAACTGCCCCTATCAATGCAATTCTTAAAACTTTCAGATTGGCTTATATTTCGTCCTTATGATGAGAAATGTTATTTTGGCTAAGATAAAACGTTCCAACGAATACATCTTCTAACTACTATAAAAAGAAAACATTTCATATTTGATCAACTTCTTTTTGCACTTACATTTAAAATCATTAGCTTAATATCCAGAACAAATCTCACGATTCCAAGATCATTCCTCAATCAGTAAATTATAATTTTATGAAAAGAATCCATACGATTACGCAATTCCGACGAATACACGTTCAAAAACTGGCTGGAAAGTACAAATTTTGTATTCTCAATGTGAAATATTGTCTCCTTATGAAAGGATTTACTATTCATTTAATTTATATTCAGAAAGGATGTATCAACAAATACACAATTCCATACAAATACATTGTGTTGATAGGTGTAACTCGAACAATGGCTGCGTATGAACTGACTTTATTGAGGTCAACGGCTGTACAGAAGCCTCGCCAGGTGGAGGCTATCTGGCTATCCAGTCACGTCCCTTTCTGAAATGTAACGTACAAAAAACAACGTGAAGGAAATGATATTTAGATAGTTTAGAGATTTAACTTTTGTACCGGTTTTCTGACTCTTATAGATTTTCTTACTGGAGTAACATCAGGTACTACTACTTTCTTAGGACTGTCAATTTCTACTCTCGGTCTGTTTAAGTCTGTTCTAGTTTCTGCTTGATTGTTCTCATTCAGTTCTTTCTCACTTATGTTCCCTTCTGTTCCCTCCTCCAACATTTCTATTTTCTCTCTGAAATGTGGCCTGAGGATGTCTTTCCTGTTTCGACGATATGTGGCCCCATTTTCTGCTAGCACTTCATAAGAACGTGGAGCCACGCCCTGCACCACAACTCCCTTCGTGCCCCAACTTTTCTCATTTAGTCGGAGCCTCACAGTCTCTCCTATTCTCAGTTGAGGGAGTTCTTTTTTATGTTTATTCTCTGTCCCTTGTTGGTCCTCTTTCTCCACCTTTTCTCCCCTGTTCTTCTTCTTCGATGGGAGTTTTGCTAGTGTTTTTTGTAACTTTTGACCCATTAGGGCCTCCGCTGGGGATGTTTTTCCTTCCCAAGGTGTCGAGTGCTAGTAATCCCAGGTAGAGATCTTCACCTTGTTCTTGACTCCGATTCAATATGTTCTTCACGATCCCTACTCCTTTCTCCGCCTTTTCATTAGCTTGAGGATAGCGGGGACTTGAGGTCCTGTGCTGGAACCCATACTTCTGAGCAAATGATTTGAACTGTGAACACGAGAATTGGGGACCATTATCACTCACTACTATACGGGGAATACCGTGTCTGCTAAAGATACTTTTGATGGGCGTAATCACTACCTCTGCCGTGGTGCCGTTTAGCTTTGCTATCTCTGGGTAGTTGCTCATGTAGTCTATGACTAGGACATATTCTTTTCCCTGCCAGGTAAATAGATCTACTCCAACGCAGAACCATGGGAAATGGTTGGAGTAGATCTACTTTTTCCATACTTGGGACAGGTTCCCTGCTTGCAAGTTTAACTGGTCTGGCGGTTTTATCCCGTCCATTTTCCTTTTTTGCTTGCCTTTTTACAGTTTTACTCCTGGTGCCATATGTTGATAGGTGTAACTCGAACAATGGCTGCGTATGAACTGACTTTATTGAGGTCAACGTCTGTACAGAAGCCTTGCCAGGTGGAGGCACCGTCTGACCACTGGCTATCCAGTCATACATAATTGACTTGAAATACTTTATTCAATTCAACTCTTGGCACATTTACTTTGTACTTTTAGTTTACTCTTATTTCTGCAGCTGTCATGCATAATAAGTCGTTAAGTCTGCAACCTAATACCTCACACAACAGGGGGCAAATCTCAAAATTTATTTTTTGTGACTTGTGACTCATTTCTCTGTGACACATCAAATATACTGTCATATTATACAGGGTTCCTGAGGTCAGTAAAAGGTCTGGTAAAGTAATTATGATTTTGGGTTTTTCAGGACATTAAAAGTACGAAATTTTGTGTGTGACAGGAGGGGGCGTGGGGGGGTGTAGAACGATCACTGTTGTCCAAGTCGCGGTCAGGGCTCTGACCTCCCCCTCCTCATACACCAACACCCCTTCCTCCTCAAACAAATCGCCATTAGCCATCATAGCCAGGGTGATTATGAGGAGGGACTGGAAGGTGTAGGTTGAGAGAAGTCCGTCACTGGTGGTGCCCCTGGGTCGAACTCCCATGGTTGGGGCTGTGGTGGGGGTGACGGTGGGGGTGGGGGTGTAGGTGGTGGTGATGGTGGTGGCGATGGTGGGGGTATACAGGGCAGCTTCCTCGGCCTCTGCACGGGTGAAGTGGGCGTGGCTGGGTTTGGTGAGGAGTCAGGCCTTTCCCTCTTAGTAGAGCCTAGAGGGTGGAACACTTTGATCCTCTTTTCAGTGCATTCAGAGGTGGTGGTCAAAGCCTTGGGTTTAGGGCACTTGGTTGGGGTCTCTATCCTCCCTCTTTTTGCCCTTGACCTTGTAACAGGACCTGGTGGTGGTGTGCGCGGGGGAGCAGTCTCCACAGCAACGGCTGGTGGCAGGGGTCGGCGCAATGTAACTGGCTTAGGTGAAGCTAGTACTAGCACCTTCTCCCTCGGCGGTCGCTGCTGGGGTGGGCGTGGCACTTGTTGTGGTTGAGGTGGGCGTGGCACTTGGTCCTCGTCCTCCACATGCATGTGCTCGTCCTCTGGTTGCTCTGCTCTCGCTTGGTCTTCCTGTTCTATCTGAATTGGAGGAGGCATGTTTGGTATGGGTAAATAAACAGTGTCGGGCACTGCCCTAGGCTGGGGTGGGGGAGGTGGTGGAACATGAACTTGTTGAGCTTTTTGGGCTTGTCTCCGAGCCTTATTTCTCTTTCCTTGACCCGCCCTCAGTTGCCTAGTTCTCAGTACATCCCATTCTATTTCCCCAGATACCATTTTTACCCTATCCCTATTTATACGCCTGCGTTCACCCTGGGGTCCCCTCATAGTTAGGGTGGTACCCCTTATCCCCGTTATTACATGACCATGATCCCACTTGGGATCCAATGGAGCGCTGGTGCCTGATAGCACCACCACATGATCCCCTATTTTTAGATCCTTTGCATTTGCTCTGGCCCTTAATCTCTCATAATTAGCCACCCTACTGGCCTCAGTGCGCTCAGCAGCTTCTCTGAACGCATCTGTTAAGGCCTGTAGGCGCTCACTGAGTACGGCATCTTCTGTTCCCTCGGGAGTGGGGAATATTTTGGAAAAGGGATATCTTGGATTGGTGCCGAAAGTTAAAAAATATGGTGTAAAACCAGTTACACAAGAAGTGGAGACTCTATGTGCCCAGAGGGTTGGACCTAAATGGCTCTCCCACTCTGCTGGTCTTGCATTGATGAATTTTCTTAGTATATTTTTAAAAGTTTTGTTAAATCTTTCAATTTTACCATTTGTCTGGGGGTGAAAAGCTGTAGAATGCCTTACTTCAGTGCCTATGGATTTAAGGTACCCTTCCACTTGCTGGTTCATAAATTCGAGTTCCCGGTCGGTGATGAGCACCTCTGGGGGGCCATACCTAGGGACATATTCATTAGCCAGATAATCAGCAATGTTTTTAGCTGCTTTGGAGGGTATGGGTTTGACTTCTACCCAGCCAGTTGCGTGATCTATTACAGTCAAGATGTATCTATTACCTTTATCAGAGATTGGGAAGGGACCACAGAGATCCATTCCCAGTATCTGACCAGGATATTTTGCTATTGGCATCGCAGTAGGAGGTACACGCGCCCTACCCACCTAGCGCATCGGATTAAGACATTATAGGTATCTCTTCTCATGGCGGGCCATTTATAAGCCTCTTGGATCCTATCTAGGGTCTTCCTCATGCCCTGGTGGCCTACTTCAGTGTGGGCGCGCCTCACTACTCTATGCCTAGCTGAGGGTGGCAGGACCAGGCGGGGGTAGGCTGGCTTGCCTGGGGGAGGGGTGAGAGTGAAAAGCATGCCATCAATTATGGTGTAATCCCCCTCATCCTCCATCCCCTGTTGAAATTGTTCCAACTCCCTCTGTTCTAAACGTATTTTGTCTTTCTCGAGTTTATCAAATTCCCAAGGAATTTCATCTATCTCCTCCAAGGCACAGACTTCAAGAGAACTGAGAGTCGGCCCTTCCTTCTTGGGGTTTGTTTTTATTCGAGAAAGCATGTCTGCCCTGATATTGTTTGCCCCTTTTCTATATTCAATGGGAGCCCCAAACTCTGCTATTAATACCGCCCATCTTTGAATTTTGGTGTTTTTAACTTCTCCCACAAACAGAGACTTTAAAGGCTTGTGGTCAGTGTAAATTTTGAATTCGCTACCCTGTAGATAAGGTCTGAGCTTATTTAAGGCATACACGATTGCATAAGCTTCCTTTTCAATCGTAGCCCAATTGAGTTGTGGCCCAGAGAGTTGTTTAGAGATATACTGAACTGGCCTCTCTATGCCTTCACTATCAGACTGGACCAATATGGCCCCAATTGCGTAATCACACGCATCGCTATAGAGACGATAAGGCTTATCCAACTGGGGGTGCGCCATTACTCTATCTGAAGTTAGTAATTCCTTCAGAGTTTCAAATGAGCTTTGCTGCTCTTCCAACCATTCGAACCTGGCATACTTTTTGGTAAGTTTGACCAAAGGATGAGCTACCTTAGCATAATCTGGGATACATTGACGGTAATACCCAGTCATTCCTAGGAAGGAGCGAATTCCGCTCACATCCTCTGGAGGTAGCATATCCCTGATAGCACTACATTTATCTGGGTGGGAATTAATTCCATCTTTTGAAACTTGGTAGCCGAGGAGATCTACCTTCTCTTGTTTGAAAATACATTTACTCTTTTTGACTGTAATTCCGTATTCTTCTAATTTATCAAACACCAGAGCCAAATGGTGATCATGCTCCTCTTCAGATTTGGAATAGATTACAATATCATCTATGAAAGTCATGCAAAATTTGCCAATAAATTCCGAAAACATTTTGTTCATGGCCCGTTGAAAGACGGCTGGTGCGTTAGTGAGTCCAAAAGGCATCCTACGGAATTGAAATAGGCCCCTATGGCACACAAACGCTGTCTTTTCCATGCTATCCGGGTCCATCTCTACTTGCCAGTAGCCGCTTTTTAGGTCGATGGTGGAAAAGACAGTTGATCCTGCTAAACTGTCAAAAATATCTTGAATATTTGGAAGTGGATGAGCATCCTTTTTGCTTACAGAGTTTAGTTTTCTGAAGTCGACACAAGGTCTATTGCTCCCATCTTTCTTTGGGACCAACAATATCGGGCTTCCCCATGCTGAGCTGCTGGGTTCTATTACTCCCAGCTCCAGCATTTCATCTAATTCTTTATCTACAAGTTTTCTCTTGGCCAGGGGCAAACGATAGGGGCGTTGATTAATTGGGCGCGCATTTCCAGTATCTATGTGCATTTTCACATCTTTAAAGGTACCTAATTTTCCCTCTTTTCCTATGCCAAAAACAGCGGGGTATTTTTCTTCCCATGCTTCTGCCTCTGTGTGGATAGAGGCGAATTCTTGATCTGCACTACCCACTTGTTGCCTTCTGTAACTTTTTCCTTCCAAAATTACCTTTCTTTTTCTGAAGCTAATTTGGGCATCTAATATAAATAAGGCATCATCCCCCAGAAGCAGTTCATGGTGAAGTCTTCTTACAATATAAACTGGAAATGAGCTACCCCCCAAGTTAACTATCGCCTGCCCTTCAGTTTTGAGATCATGACCAGAGAGTGATTTAAGAGATTCCCCCTTTGTCAATACGAGAGGCCGATGATGGGTTTTGCAAAAGGCTCTCCATACATCCTCTCGCATTAGACTCCTTGACGCGCCGGTATCAATGAGTGCACGCATCTCCATCCCCGCCACTGAGATGGAGAGACAGAACCTCTCATCCGGCGTTTCTATTCCCCCTGGTTAACATATTTGGCTGGCTTTTGAGTGGTAGAGGCCATCTGCATGGCCGCCACCACTGCAGCCTGTACATGTGCATAGCGGTGGGAGCATTCTCTTGCGAAGTGTCCCTCCTCGCCACACTCATAACAGACGTTTTTACCCCTAAACCTCTTCCCTCCTCCCTGCTTATTTTTTTCCGGTCCTGGATTATCATTTCCCTTCCCCTTCCCTTTCCCTGGGTGGTTTACTACCTGAGAACTGGCAATCGGGGGTGGGGGAAAGGACGTGTTGAAATATGGGGGATACATAGGCAACATGGGTGTCTGAAAGGGGTACTGGGGTGCTGCACCTGATTGGGGAACGATCACTGTGGGGTTGGATGGTTTCCCCGTCTCCATCCTTTCTACTAATTTTGTAAGGTAATTCACCTTTGACTCCAAATCAGCTATTAGCTTCCAATCTGAAGCATCTGTAGGATTTGGCCCAGAAGGGGCCATTCTCTTAGGGAGGATAGCCCCAATTTCCATTGGTTCATCCTTCCTATCCCCTCTGGTAGGTTGCCCTGCCAGAGCGAAGGTGTGAGCAGCAGCTGAGGCTTGTCTTATTGCCTCAGCCAGGGTATCAGGGCGAGCAGCAAATACGTCATGACGTATTTGCTCATCCCTGAGTCCCAACACAAAATTCCTGACCAACGTCTCTTGGACTATCTCGTGGTCAAGGTTATCCACGCTGTAAGCCCTCTGAGACGCTAGCTGGAACTTGCGTCCGTATTGCTTCGCATCCTCATATGGGAGCTGATAGAGGTCGGTGAGCCTTGCTCGCAGCTGCTGTTCCTCCTCTTCATTCATGAAGAGGCGGAAAATCTCAGCCCTCGCCAGATCCCATGTCCTATTGGCCGGTACCTGTAGGAATCCTGCCACGCACCTCGCTAGAGGCCCGCTGGCAAGAGTTCCCAAAAGCTCTAGAGTGAGCGTATCATTCGCTACACAATAGGCCTTTGCCCTGCTTATCCCATCTAGCCACTCTCTCAAAGTGTCCTTATTGGACCCATCATTTACTCCTAGCATGGCGCCATGGCGTTCCATGCGCCTTCTGACCTCTTTGATAGCTGCAAACCTGGCCCTCCTTTGACCCTCGTCAAGCATGGCCAAGTCCGCGGCATTGAGATCCCAATTGATGTCCGCCATGTTTTACACTTTGATGAGAGAGAGAGAGAGTAAAGAAAAAAAAAAGAAAACTAGATGGCACAAGGTACAGAGTTATAACCAACAGAACCCAGAACCTAGCAAAGTTTTTACCCCGAACATTGCTCACCCACTCTCCTTGTATTATGAGTGTTTGAGTGTGATCATTCTCCCAACCCTATACAGTGGCCCAGATCCACCCTCCACACATCCCATAAGTATAATTTATAAGCTCAATCAGAGTTTTTAGAGTTCCACTCACCTACTCTTCCAGCTCATCTTGCCTCTCCTAGGCTATGTCTCACTTCCAGTCAGAAGACTGGGTTGTTGCTCAACTTAGCAACTGAGTCTCTTAGTGGTACGCCAGTGTAAAGAATTCTAAGGGTTTTTTTAGCCCATAGGTTCAGTAAGATGAAGAAGTGAGACAAGAAGTCCGAGGTTGTAGTTCGTCTGGATTCGGCCTAGGCGGTGGTGACTCAGCGAGTACCTAGGTCCGAGTCTTTCACTTTATTTTATACTCCAAAATCATGAATTATTCATATAATCAAACCCAGGAAATATTCCACTGGCTCTTCCCCTTCCCTCTAATTGGTTGAGGGAGAGAGGATCTTCCTTGCCCACACGCCGACCTCTGCTCCCCAGGCAGAGACCATAAATGGAGTGCATGCAAGTTGGATCCCTCTCCTCAGCCTTCCCCCTCCCACCCCTTACTCATAGATCCCAAGGCTCGTGCCGGCCCCCCCCTCCCTCTTAGCCCTTCCCCCCTCTTGATAAACCCAGAGCAGTGTATACAGTAATTAGGTCGGGCTGGGGGAGGCGGGGTGAGCCCTGAGTGGCTCATCTCCCCCTCCCTCCTGGCCAGGCCATGTGTGGCGTGCATGCCCCGACCATGATCAGGGCTAAATAGGTCGGATCTTGGGTCTAAAGATTTCAGTTCTTTACAATATAGCTTCCAGTTGTTTCAACTGAATACCTCTCAAAACCTTCTCCTTGTGGAGGCCATCGCTCCGTATCTACTCCGTTCTGCTCCACTAAATTGTGTATGATACAGCGACAACAGGCCTCATGCAACACTTGAAAAATATCGCCCCCTCCCCCCCCCCCCACCATTAACGTGCATATCGCGCAGTTATCTTTGGTTTCATGAAGCCTTCAGGCTGCCTTTTATTGAGCAAAATACACACAGTGAAAACATAGAAGGAAGAAATATAAATTCATGAAACGCAGTTACCTTTTGCAACCAACTGTTTCTCGGTAAAAGACTTACCACCTTCAATAGTGAACCTACCATTATTTTTTTTGTTTTTAAAATGAACCTACCATTATTGTTATGTGGTTCTATTTCACGGCACCTAACTCTATCCGCTATCGGACATATATATCACTATTGGGGCATCTTCATCATTTTTTTTTGTTTGAAAACATTTTTATTCAGCATGTCAACAAAGAACTGTTCTCTCTTTTGGGGTCGATAACACATTTGTATACAGCGTACCCTCTTCTCTTCATTGTGTATATTTTCTGAAAGGTGAGATTTACCTTTGGTTTTGAGAAAATAACAGTAATATGCATAAGTTCATAAGACAAAGTTTTCATATCTAACTTGTACATGTAAAAGACAAATTTGTCCTTAGGTACATAAGGGAGGAAACACCTTCATCTGCACAAGCTTTTGAGGTCTGCACAGACTCTCCTCCATGCATTCGAATATTCTTTGCTTCTTGTTAACGTTTTGATTTCATATAATATGGTTCTACATTTTTTTCTAACTCATTTAACGCATGTTTAAAAGCAATTTGACCTTGGTGGAATAGTTTTTGTCTGTGTATAAAGAACTTTATGTTTAAAATTATCCAATTCACTATTTTAGTGCTAGTATCGTAATAATAATTAATAATTCCTCTCATCGATAGAGGGGATATTTACTATTCAAATTCGAACAAACATCATGTAAATAGATTACAGGCTCTCTTAAACTCTGCAATAAGAGCTGCCTTGAACCTCAGCAAAAGATGTAGTGTTGATACTGAATACAAAAAAGTTAATATTCTGTCGAATGAGTTGAGAAGAGAATTACATATATTAGAATGTGCCCATTATCTTGCTACTAGTAAAGAAAATCTAGACCTTAGAGACCTACCAACCAGAAGTCACGCTGAGAACAGGAGAAATTTAAAATTAATTCGTCCGAACTCAGCCTTATACCAAAACTGCTTCCTTTACAAGGCTCAAAACTTATGGAATAAACTAGAGACAAACACCCAAAATTTAGAAATAAGAAAAGAATTTAGAAAATCAGTTCGAAAATCGCTCGATTCACGAGCAACTTAGTTTTGTGAGTATGGCGTGTGGTAGTCTCTTCTCAACTCATCCAATTTAAAATTATAATCTTAATCCAGAACTATTTGTATGGTCTCTGAAGATTTATTATGTCCTCTTGTCAAGGAGATAATGTTTTAATTCCAATATCGTGCCAGTGAAATAATGTCCTTTATTTCTTGATTATTTCTTCATATGTGTAGCTCCTAGTCTCACAAACCAACGATAAACGAATTTGAGGCAAGGGTGTACTCCCTGATCTAATAAGAATATATTTCCTAGCTGGAATAATGTATCTTATTCCTAGCCAAAGTTAATGTCTATCAAATTTTATTTGTTGTTAAGGAAATAATGTTCTTTATTTCCATTACCCTGTCCGGGGAAGTATATCCTCATCACCTGTTTTATTGATATTTGTATTATATCAACCTAGACCTAGTCCCATATGTAAAGACAACCGTGTCTATAGTCTAGCCTTATTATATTATATTCTCATTTCTTTATATTATATTATTTCTCATCTTTCCTCTTCCAAATTCGGTAACGGCCGGAAGAGATGGTACCTAAGCTGTATCGTAAGGCATGTTGACCTATTTGTCTCTATTTCTAACACAGGCTCTGTATTCTCAAGGACAAATAAACAACATCTTATCTTATCTTATCTTATTGTTAATGGTAATACCAAACATGATGTCTACGGTTCTGAAGTACACTTTTCCGTTGTTTATTTCAAAGGGGGGTTTGCCATTTCTGGCTGAGTTTAGGTGGCCCATTGTGCACACCTCTAATAGAATCCTCTCCCATAACTTATTAGTTTCTGGGCATTCTACGAACAAGTGAATAATACTATCCCTCTCTTGACAATATGAGCACATAGGGGTTGCTACTTTTTTCATATTTTTCAAGACATCGTTACAGGTTATTGACCTGTGTGGGATCTTCATCCCATTCATTATCGCCACTTTCTCCAGTCCAGTAATCTATATATTTAATGATAAGAATGTTCAGTTCAGTAGGTATCTGTATGGGACACCAGAGCACATGCAAATGTTTTAGTGATGCCAAATCAGGCTGAAGCATGGTTCATTAATTTATGCATAAGATGAGGTTCAGGCTGGTCACATGATCTATTCAGGTAAGATACCTACAAGGTACTTAATACCATGACTAGGGTGGAACCCTGTCTTCCCACATGCCCTGAAGTCATTACTTACAGTAACAGTAAATTAGCACTGATGTCATGTCAGAAATATATCATCGCACTAGTACTTCCATTAATCAAGTGATTGAGAAAATAATAGAGTAGAGTAGCATGATGATCAGTAATTCAATTCTAGCATGGATTGAGGTTTATATAAATATAAAGATTTTTATTCCAAAATCTGATCATACATACATACAGGGTAACTAACGAGTTGGTTGAAGGATTGTGAATATTGCACGAGTTGCGCCTTCACCAACGAGTTATTATTTTCTCAATCTTAATAATTCAACGAGTTATTCACCAACGAGTTAGTTATCTGACTTATTATATATGCATTATATAAGACAGAACAATGTATATTTTGTAGAAAAATTACCATTATAAGATGCTTGATCATTTTTTGTGTGTGAATAGACCTATAGGCCTATTACAATGAACCGCGCTCTTCTACCATCGCTGCGAGGCAAACCAAGTTGAGAAAAATAGCTCACAGTTCCAAATCAATTTTAGACACTTTCACAGCTCTAAATTATTTAAAAATAAAGTAATGGTTTGAAAAAATGTAGGCATCGAAAATGATGGAAGGATTTTAGTTTATTACTTCATTTGATGGATATTTTACACGTTTACCTGCATTGAAAGTTACGACGATCTGAAAACCAGATCAATTGTTGTCATTTGGCCACTGCGGGAAAATCGCTCACATTTTCGTATCCATTTCCAACGTTTTCGAAGCTTTAAATGGTTTTAAAACCACAGTAATGCTTTAACAAAGGATACACTTAATAAAGATGAAAGTATTTTACTTTTTTTCCCTTTTTTGATCTTTATTTCACCGTTCTGCCTCCCGTTATGCCTACGTTTACAGCTCATCAGCCAAATGGCGTGATTCCCGTCAGTTGGGCCCACGCTGTCAGAGGCGCCTTCGGTAGGCCACTCAGAGTGTGCAGTTGTATACGACACAACTCAGAGCGTGGAGTTGTATACGTGCACAACGTATACAACTCCACAATACGTTGTTTCAATGGCAACGCGTATATAATAAAGTAGTATATTACAATACATGGAAAGAACATTTCAAGATCATAACAAATTTGATAATCGTGTAGTGCCAGAGATAAACAGAACTTTCCTTATCCTACTCACATAAACAATATCATACCTTTACCTTTCCCCATACATTCCTATGGATATACAAATATATGTTTTGTGAAGTAGTAGCTGTTTCAGTGAGAGGGGGGGGGCGCACCCTCAGACAAAGGTCAATATTACATGCTTTGCTGCAGGAATGGGAACAACAGTATGAATATATACTTAGAAAATTGTTTGACTCAAAATTGCAGAAGGATGGCAGATGATGAGGACTACCTTGAGCCTGGGTATGATTACCCGCTTCCACAAGACTACTTTATCCCGGTCAGCCCTGAAACAGCGGCTGCTGATGCCCCAGGACAAGGTGCAACAAAAGCCGAGGCTGCTGCTCCAAGACCAGGAGCAGCGGAGGCTGCTGCTCCAGGCGCAGAAACAGAGGAGGATGATCATATCTATAGTTCTATAGATTATGGACAGGTTCCGCCTGCTCTACCACCACGTCCAGGTCGGTTCACTTCACTCTCTCCCATGCTTCTCTCCTTTACAGCAAGTTATCCGCTTTATTCTTAAAGCCGGGGTTCCATTGCTAATCCTCCTGCTACTGCTCCCATATCATTGGTCAAGTAACCTTGAAGCCGGGAATCCATGAGGTGATTTTGTTATATTATAGGGAGCGATGGAAGAATAAGGTCCATTCACAGCAATGACTATTGTAAGAGTGTTTATTATAACTAGGTTGGTAGGTGACGCCGAGGTCACCCACGTGACTGGGCACGCAGGCCGGTCACACTCAGAGAGGGGGGTTACTACCCAATACACATATACATATGAGTAATACATAATAAAGGCATAAAATAAAGTAGTGAGGTAACCTATATTTAAAGGCCTTAAATATATATTATTGTTAAAAATGCCCATAGACAGCCAAAGTGGTTGGACGCAGAAGACCCCAAACTGGACGCCCAGTGGATTCCAACGTTAGTGTTTTGTTTTGGCGACCCTCATAATTACTTAGGCGATCTCATTGGCGATTCTTGAGCATTTTATGCGCGAGAAAACGCTCAATATATAAACATGTTCAATTCCAGCATCCAAGAAATAGGTGTCTATGGCAGCGAGTCGCCCAAACACGAAATTCCCAAAGGCCCACTCTCTCTCTCTCAAAGAAGAAGAAGAAGAAGAAGAAGAAGAAGAAGAGAGCTTCTATGTAATATATGCGTCTTGTTCTTTCTTTCCCTCAGTTCTACAGCTGACTGAAGGCACATATGAGCCCTTGCGGCTAGAGATGGATGAGGAGACCCCCCACAGATGTGTGCGACCATCGACAAAGTGTTGGGTCGGCCTTGGTGGTGTCTGCATGGCTGCCATGCTAGCTGTGACCATCATCATGCTCATAGTGCTAAACCATCCTGGAGGTAAGCATGCATCTGATACAGGCACACACCAATCCAATGTTGATTTAGGGACACAAGGCATACAAAGACTATTTCATGACATCTATATATATATAATATATAATATATATATATATATATATATACAAATATATATATATATATATAGTGACTAACGCTAATGAATGATACATGTAATAATCATGTATTAATGAAACATGTACATGTATTAAATGTGACTGTTGTTGTTTTATAGCAGGCAGCCAGCTGCCACCCACAACTTATCATTCAACTCCAGCTCCCACTGACTATTCTGACAGACGTAAGTCATGACAATATGAAACAAATATTTCGCTATTTTTATGATGTGTTATTTCTTTTTAAACAAATTTTATTCAGGTGGGTAAATTGGGATAAGCCATGCAGTTAATGTGGCTTGTCAGTAATTATTTTTGAACGGGCTCCCACCCAGACTGGGTGGCAATTTGCTTTAGCTTGTCTTTCATTATTTAAAATAGCTCCTACCCTGTACTAGGTGGATTCCGTATTACAAATAATCAATAATTCCTATTTTAACTTGGAGTAAACGTGTATTCAGTGTTGGGTAATGATAGGTAACCTGATGATTCAACTTAATGTTTCCTGCCCTACAGTGGTTGGAAGTCTCACTACCTGTAGATACTTATTTTAATTATTATTAGAGTTTGCAAACATAGCAATACAACCTCAAACGCATGGGTGAATTAATAATGTAAATTATGTATTGACTGTTTCTGTTGTTGTTTTATAGCAGGCAGTTCCCCAACTCCTACACCCACAACACCAACTCCGGCCCCCTCCGAGTATATCCCAAGCAAATGTAAGTCATGACATATTTTTAAGGATTTTGGAACCTCCCCGTCTCTGTTTCTCAGTGCCAACAGCTAAAAGTGAGGTATGCCTCAAGTTTGTATTGAATTTTGATTCAGATTTTTAGTGACAGCCTTGAATGGTCATGAGGATATAGCCTCATTAGGCAGAGACTGAAATCATTACGCGAGTTTCAATTTGAGACTGTCAAGCAGCAACTGAGCACCATCTTACCACTGGCGACTATCGGCCAAATTTTCTGCATTTCTATAAATTGTTCGTCATCAAAATAAATGTTGATGTATTAACAGTTGTAGTAAAAGATTGTAGTTGGATATAAAACTGATTTAGTGCTTAGTTGTAATGATCGCTTTATTAATAGTGATGCTTATTATGAATATCTTTTTAAATTATGAGGATTAATCCCTGATGTCAAAAGCAGGCCAAATCCCTATACAAAAGGGAGATTATTGATTTGAAGATAAATCTTTTTGGGAAAGATTTCTAACCTCTGTAACCAGTGAGTAACATGTATTTACCAAGAATGAAATCTCTCAGGTATTTAATAAGACCTAGCTGGCACTAAAGCAGAACAGAAAAGTTTAACAGATCTCCACATGTAAGAGGGCCAAGATTATGGAATAGACTTAATAAAAAAGAAAAGGAAAGTATCTGGCCAACTCTTAAAACTTTCCTTAAAAGTAATGACAGATTGAGAGACTGACGCCTGAATGCTTCTTCTGGTAATTTCAAAGATGCTGTATTTTCTAGCAAGAAAATTATTTGTTTTCATGTGCGAGCTGATTTGATGTATCTTAAAATGCCCACAAAAAATTCCCCCCAAAAAATATTGTTTAGATTTAAAATGATTTGCTGATTGATAATGATTGATTCTATATATCCATGTCGGGGCTAATATATAATTATGTTTCATATCGCATATTATTCAACATGTGAAGATATATGCAATTTTAGGTGGGAATTTATCTCAATATAATCTGCATTTATAATACACTTGTACACTTTCATGTTTTAAATGTTAAAATATGTATCATTAAATATATTTATTTTCTCTCTTCATCTTGATGTAAACATATTACCAATACCTTTTGCTTGCCCGATGTGCATTGGAAAATCCACCAGTGCATGCAAAAGTGCCACTGACCAGTCACTAAAGTGCAATCCGCTCAAAAAAGCAGTTTTGCACCTAGTTTGCACCTGATGCAATGTGCATCATCAGATGCACTTAAAAAATGCGTATCAAATTTATGTATATAAATCGGGCATTAATGCACTAGCTACATACAGTTGAATTAATGAACATCAGTCAAAGTTCCTCCGAATAAGAGAAGTACTCTTCTTGGTGTTAATTTGAGTTAGAGTAGTATGATGTCTAAATGATTTTTTATAGTAATTATGTCTAGTGAAATTTATATAATTCGTAAATTATAGTATTTTTCATTCTGTCTCAAAAATATTATATTTCATAAGGCAATGTATGAAAACGTTCATGGTGAATACAGCGTTTTGTTCAATGTAAATGTTAAACTGTTAAAGGCCTATGAAGAAAAAAATACTCATAAATTAGACCTCTACCGAAATTTCCTGTTTATTTGTATGGATAATGATTGTGAATAAATGAATGGATAAACAACTTTTACTCAGTAACTCCCTTCCTCTCCCTCACATGGCAATAGCAATAAAAATGCCTCACTGAGTGCATCATAACTGAGTCTTTTACACCTGGTCAGTAGCACATCCTTGGGAGCATCAAAGCCACATTTATATATCGGGTTTAGGGAGCATATTGTACATATTTGAGAATCGCATATATTCATGAATCTGTATAACCTATAACCTAAACATTCTTAACACTTCTATCACAAATAATAATTCAAACCAAATCCGCACCCACAACTACAATAACATTCTACACCACAATGAAGCTACAACAGGTCACAATAGCTGCCATGGCATTCACACCTACTGGCTGACGCACCACTCTCTGACACTGACACTCAGTCTCTGACAACCATTCATAGAAACCCCTCTCCCCTAAACTAAACGATGTAATGCTAACGATATAAATAAAATAAGAATTAAATGAAAAACCATCATAAACCAAAAGAATAGATTGTAGAAGAATAGATGGTCCAGATCCGTGACGATGGTGAACATTTAGGACATCTGAGATGGGTTTCCATAGTTTATTTTCGATATATCTATGTTTGAAAACAAGTTTGCAATATCTCTGGGTGGGCAATTAAATGTACTCCATAGGAAAACCTTCGACGTAGATCAGGGAATTATTAAATACTAGATGTCCCCCGTCCAAGACAGGTAATAATTCTCAGCATGTAGTTTCTATTCAATTCCTCCATCCCTTGCCCTATTCTTTTTCACTCCCACCTGTATAATTCCGTCTATGACTAGTCAATCCTAACTCATTTAGTCTGATTCTATGGGGATGGGTAATGGTGCAATACTAAATTATTCACTATAAAGCCTGGAAGAGTTGTGCTTTGAATAATAATTGCAACATGGTAATAATAAAAAAAAGTTCTAACTAATACTGAACTGTTTCTCGTTGCAGCACGTTTTAACGTTGAGCTAAGATTACAGAACGAGGGAGAAACTTCCCACTCAGACGTGCTTATATCTGGCACCAACATCACCATTAACTGCACACATGGGCTGCTGCGCAATGAGACCAGATACATCGATATATATACTGCCTCCTCCATCGTCTACAACTACGACTATCGCAGTAACAGGACAGCCTATGATACCGACCCCGCATTAAAATCAATGGTAAGGCCATTCCATTCCTGTTATATAAGGATACACATAAACTAAAGTTATGTAGGCTGCGGTAACTTGATATCTTGATGGTGATGAGGCAGAGAAATGGCCATAAACCCTGCAGGTTGCCGCCGTCTCCTGATTAAACACACTGCAGTATAGATATGCACAATTATGAGTGTATTATTGCTCAGGACAGCTGAGCCTCCTAATGATTCGCTCTACATTGAGCACAAAATGTGATTGGGCTTATCAGAGGGAAGTGTTAAATGATTATAGCACCCCCCCCCCCCCCCACACACACCCTGTCTTGTATAGAAGGGAGCGATATGATAGATGTTAACACAAGGATGAGTTGCTCATAGACTGGTCTTTATACCCCACATGGACGTTTGGAAGCGTACCTAGACGAGATGTGACCGACCCGCCCTCTGTGAGCGGATAAGCCTACATCAACAATTTGTGACGTCACCTAGCCCATCAGCGTCCACTCCCCATATATACACGACCCATACTTCTGGCCCTGTTTTTAATGTTTTCCCTGAAAGTGGCGACCTGTAATTCGTCTGAGAGAAACTTGACTTAGTTAGCTACCTTTTTGTCTGGAAAAAATACTGCA